>JASCZW010000092.1:0-356127 GCA_034211315.2 Aedes japonicus | reverse complement strand
ATTCTAGCTGACTCTTTATGTTTGCTGATCCCCGTTGACATAAATGCGGCGAACTGTATCAACGCTCAGCGAACTGTATCAACGTATCAGTACTCATCTCCTTCGGTTCATCGTTACGAATTTCAGTATCCATTGGCATCATAGCAGCTTTCTCAATTTCTTCTTCCAGCACCTCTAGCGTGTCCGATTGCTTCTCACCTTCAACATCTGATACTACGGTGGATGTACCTCCGGTTACTGCAGAACCGTACGTTGCCTTCAGTCTACCGGTCTGTTCCCTTTCCTGTCGACGCACTTTCGGCTGACTCCGCGCAGGACAGGAAGACATCAGGTGTCCCTCTTCCTTGCAGATGAAGCATTTATCCTTGTTGCCTTGGTAATATATATTTCCTTCCGGCTGGCAAAATGCAGCGATGACGGGATTTCCTTCTTCACATCCATGTACGCGCCGCGCACACTCTTCCGCACGATGCGCTTTACGCGTCCATACTTAGATAACACCGTAACAATCTCCTGGTCGGGAGCCTCCGGTGGAGATCGTATATTCGCACATAGAAGATATGATCCTGGGCATGCAACATGTGCACTTTGACCTTTTTTCCATTCCCATAATGGAATATCAGTTCGTCCGAGTTGGCAATCAGCGCGTACAACATCGACCTCTCAGATTTAAATTTACGAGAAGGGACTTTTCATCTGCTATCCTATACGCAGCTTCAATTTCATCAAGCTCCGCATCCAAGCCTTTCACGAAATTTGCAACTTCGCCTAAGGCTGGTTTATCCGCTCCATTGCCGAAGCTAAACCGCACCGTATTTTCCCAACTCGCACATTTTTGCTACCACAAAAGCGACCGGGTTGGTGAAAAAAGAACAATGAAAATTGATTACAATGCCGTAGACAAAAAAGCTATCTCGAGCAAAACTATCAACCGTTCCAATCGCAATCAAAAAGAGAACTGAAAATTCGATATGTTTTTATTAATACATATATACATTAATACATCAGTGTGGGTCTCCCCTCACAAGTTTCTCAATATTAACTTATTGGGTACTTTCCAATTAGAGTGTGAAAACGGTTGGCTCGAACATTTAACTAATCTGGCAGCACCGATTTTTTCCTTTTGTAGTTTTTTCAGCGGGTCCTGCTTTGACATTGATGATAGCTCGAGAAAATTTGGAAGCGTCGAAATCGAAAGTTTGTCGGCTTGCATTTTTATTTGTAAATACCGGCTTTTTACTAGTTTTATCTTCAATTTCGGCGCGTTTCACTACATTTCTATTATAAATGGATACTAAACTGTACCAAAAATGTTGCCGGCTCTGTTCTGGCTGACGCCAAAGACCAGATAGAAGTGTGCTCCGACGACCGCTTGGCTGATACCTTGCAGCAGTTGTACAATGTGAAGGTGAGTTAGAAATGAATGTCTTCTGACGGGACTGGTAAAATGTCAATTTTATTATTCCTAGGTCGAAAAATCTGATCTTTGCACCAAGAAAATCTGCATTGAATGTTTCAAGGAAGCAAATGAAATGCAGAAATGGCTCAAGTTCTACGAGGAACAGAAAAAGTTGATTGCCGAAAATCAACGTATCTTCCACGAAGAACTTATCAATCAATTGGGATCGGTAACTACAGCTTCGCCAGCACAATCTGCCGAATCGGTTAGACCGAAACGATCTGTTCGCAAAACTTTCCATCGAACAGATGACGAAGAGGAGGAACGTGGCGAGAAGGATGAAGATTTTATTCCCAACAAGAGCCCACGAATCAAGAAGGAATCTGTTGTAACCAGAAGGAGCGTCAAAAAGGAATGGCTGCCCCATTCGGACGGAAGTGGACAAGAATCATCAACACCGACTGAACATGCTACGGACGATGACGAGGAAGAAGAGGCATCAGAAACGGCCACTAGTACAACAGACGACGATCTCAAGTGTCCCAAGTGTGAGAAGGTGTTCAGGGAGATAGATCAACTAGAGCGTCATAGCTGCGAGTTTATTTGTAGCATTTGTAGTGCGACGCTAAAGTACCGACACAGTCTGAAGCGCCATCTGATGGCAGTACATAAGATAAAGGCCAGTCAGTGGCAAGAATATTGGAGTCCGGTTGGAGATAATCCGGACGAGTTGCTCGTCGAGACAACGAAGCCCAAGAAAAGATATCGTTATGAGAGCGATTCTCCAACCGACATCGAAGAGGATGATAATAGCGATATTGGTCAGCTTCCAAAGGATCTGGTTTGCAGCCGTTGTGGTGACAAGTTTGATACGCCCCATGATTTGAAAACACATGACTGTGATTATTTGTGCAACATATGCGGGGTATCATTTGCTAACAGGACCAACGTAAAACGACACAAAATCCGAGTGCATAAATTGGATCCTAATGATCCGTCGCTTGTCCGCTCGCGCGCCACTTCAGTTTCGAGGGCTGCATCTCGTCCTCCCTCGAGACCTCCATCCAGAGCTCCTTCCGAACATCCATCTGATGATGAACCGCTGGCAGCCCTGGCATTAAAAAACGTAGAGCCAGAAGATATGGATGATTACAGGCAAAGATACTTTTGCCCAGACTGTGACTATTCTAACTACAAACGAAATAGAATTACTCATCATCTTCTATCCTTCCATCGTACACCAAAAGAGCAAATTGACGTCGAGGCAATTCCCAAGAGGTATGTTCCGAAAACTGCAGTTTTCCGTAGCCGCTCCAAAACTCCCACCAGTGTAGTACCGATTGCTTATCGTTCAAAAACTCCCACCAATTTCGAACCGGTTGTGAACCGTTCTCTATCCCCGGAACCGCCAATAGTCAAACGTCCACCAAGCACGCATCCTCCTGTCACCTATCAAGTAGCTATACCTGCCGAACCACAGCCAGTGGTTCAACAAACTGCCACCCAACATCGAAGTCGTTCGAGATCCATCCATCAGGATTCGCGAAACAGCAGCAAACGCAAACGCTCTCTTTCCTCGTGTTCGAACAAATCGAGCCGTCTATTTAGAGCCAGATCAAACCCGCCGGTGGATCGAAACATACTTGTTGCCAAACGTCGTTTGTCTCCGTCGCGTGCTTTGGCGCAGGTTCAGGAAAAACTGCGCCCTACTGTCACCGCAATTGAGTCGAACCGTCTTTTTGTAACTATTCGTCAAAGTTGCGAGGACTTTCCTCCCAGTCAACATATTCGGATCCGTGCCACTTCGCACATGTCTCAAGAGCCTTGTCCTACTAAGCGCTTATTCAAACTCAAACCTTCGCTTGGAAGTGAGCGACAGCAGTCTCTAAAACTTCGCGAAGTGTTCCGCCATTTGTCTCACAATGTCAGCGCCCAACCGAAGGTCACTCCAATCGACGCTAGACTCACTCGTGCTGGACTTCATTCACCAACCGGAACCGGAAGCGCAAGTGCCACTTATTGACACCGTTATGGAACCACTGCAGCAGGACGAGCATGAAGCGGAAATAGCAACGTTCGAAATACGAGAAGTTGGTTCTGGAAGAAGCAACGCAAGTGGTTGTTGCCGGGCACGAAGTTAGTGTGGTCGAAGAAGAACCTACAGATAATGATGAGCTCGAAACGAAAGTCGTTGATAAAATGGAAAATGGAGAAACGTTGGATACCATCGAAGTGGATGAGGACGAAGGAGATGTCGCTGTTGTGCAACTTTCAGAGGAAAATGGACCTACAGAAAACATCGAACCATCAGAAGAAAAGGAAACTTCAGAAGAATCTGAACCTTCGGAAGAATCAGAACCTTCAACATTGACAGACACCGTGCCACAGGGACATGACGACGATGTTTCCATTATTCCCGACTGAGCAGTTGCATTCCTAGTGAGCATTTTAACTCATCATAGTTGTTAGATTGATTTATCGTTATGACAAAGGTATGGTTTATATCGAGGAATTATAAATAAAGTTTCAAACGGATAAGTAGGCTTCTTAACTGTTAAGAGGTAGGCATTTCAAAACCCGAAACGGTAGCACTGTCTTACAGGGCATTCACAGTTGGTAGATTTCTAGTTCAATTGCTTCAGGTTAAACGAGAACAAAGTCAGGGTTAAACAAATGCATTGCTCAACCGAATCACTGCGTTTGCGTTGGGAGTGCAATAAACACGCAGGGTTATTCTGTGGGGTGTGTGAGGTGAGACGGCTCGCTCTGAAATACGTGGTGATTATTGAGAGTCACCTCACCGGAGGCAAGTCGTCTCACTGCACACGCACAGCAGAATAATTCTAACGGACGGAGTGCTACTAATACACAGGTCTTCATCCTCTGTGAATCGCGAAAGCTATAACTATCAAATTAAGGAAATAACAGGAAGCTGATAGAAATGAAACAATGAGACGACGGCAGAAATGGAAGCGTTGAAAGAATGTGAAGAAATTGTAATGCTTTTTAAATAGTTTTGTTTTAGGTACCACACGAAAACAAAATTGCCTTCAATGATACAATATTGTTTTATGCATATCTCAAATTATGCATCATATTAAAATTGCAAAGGATTCGTAATTTTGAATTTTGTTTATATTTCCAGGAACCCTTATTTCCAAAATTACATTGAGCATATTGCTCCACTAGATTAAAGATTATTATGTATCAATAATATAAAACAACACAAATCAATGATGAAAGAAATTATTCCGAGACAGACGATCCACGACGGCAGTCTACGAAGTTTCTGGTTGACTTCCACTTGCCACCTCGCCCGTTGTGTGCATCTTCTTCTTGTGCCAGTCGGTCCGTTTTTGAGTACCGTATTAACTAGGTTGTCATCCAGCATCCTTACGGCGTGCTCAGCCCACCGTAGTCGACAGATTTTGGCGGTATGGCGTTGTCTGCGAAGAGTCCACAGGTCGCCTTCTACTTGATCGATCCACCTTGCTCATTATGCACCTCTTTTTCTTGTGCCCGTCGGTTCGCTATCGCGAATCATTTGAACTGGGCTGTCGTCCAGATATCCAGACATGCCCAACCCATCGTAGCCGACATTTTTTTGCTGGTTGTGCGATGGGAGGTCTCTCATTGTGCAATTTGTGGTTCATTTGCCTCCTCTATGTTCCGTCTTCCATCTGCACTCCACCGTAGATCGTACACAACACCTTCAGTTCGAAAATAGCAAGGGTGCGTTAGTCCTCCACTAGCAATGCCCATGTTTCGTGGTCGTAGAGATCTACCGGTCTAATTTATGTCTTGTAGATTATCAACTTTGCAGTTAGGCGAACTTTGATCGATTTTTGGAGTTTAGCCATAATGCACCTTTTTATTTCTCTGCTAGTGTCGTTATCGGCGGTCATCAAATGAGCCCAAACAAACGAACTCGTCTACTACCTCAATTTCATCACCGTCGATCTGAACTCGTGGTGGATGGCTAACATTGTCTTCTCGCGAGTCTCTTCCCTTCGTGTATTATGTTTTCAACGCATTAATCCCAATCCCAATCTTACCAGCTTCCGCCTTAAGTCTGATGTTCGTTTCCGCCATCGTCTCAAAGTTACGTGCTACGATATCAACGTCGCCGGAGAAAATTTGGACAGACTTCCACTCGTGTCTATCCCAGCTCTTCGAACCATACCCTCCAATGCAATGTTAAATAGCAATCCATCCGACATCCGATAATTCATCACCTTGCCATAACCCTCTTCGAGATTCGAAGTGACTAGAGAGTGTAGTCTAGTCACTGTTTTCCTAACGAAAAACCAACTTCATGCTTCGTGAGTGGTCCCAATAACATCCTCACTGTTGGTATAAATCGGTTCAAAACCGAAATCGGCACTAATATATATATATTTTACTATACGCCACGTGAATTCAGCTTACCGTTCACCAAAACCCATCCCTGTTATCCAACATCCCAGTGATTTCTCGCGAAAGTGCAGGGGTGTTGAGTTCACCGAACGTGGTTTTAAAACGATTAACATGGGTGGACGGCTATGTTGCCGCTGGGCACAGTGCTCCAGGTGTGAGAAAGCCCCGCTCAACCGAGCAATTATTATCAAGATCTGTTAGAAAAGTTTGGAGCACTTAGTCCGGTACTTGATAATGCGAGACCGGCACAATCTATTTGGGCGATGCCTGTTCTTCAAGGCCAACCCACTCAAGCGTTTCCTCTCTTCACATTTTCTGGGAGGAACGAAAATCAATCCGCTCATCAAATACCCATTCTAATGGCATCCAGTCAAACATGCCACTTCTTTCCCGGCATCAAGACTGCCTGAACGTGGTCCTTTCCCCTCGCAGTTCGCCGCTCGACAAATAATGCCTCTTGATCTCCACCCTTTCGCCGGTAACCCCGCGGATTGGCCGATTTTCATTAGTGCGTTCGTGAACACAACCGCCACGTGTGGAAAATCTAACCAGGCTACAAAGGTCTGAAAGGAGCAGCATATGCAGCTGTTAGAAGTCGTCTCATGGTCCCGGAATCCATGCCACGCGTGATCAAGATCCTTCAGCTTCTGTATGGACGTCCGGAACTATTGATAAACGTACTATTGGATAAGGTGCGGTCGACTCCAGTTCTTAAGGCAGAACGTCTTGAAACGCTCATCGAGTTTGGATTGGCGGTGCAAAGCTTGTGTGACAACCTGGAAGCAGCGAGTCAACAGTCTCACCTAACGAATCCGTGTCTGTTGATGGAGTTGGTAGAAAGGTTACCTGCGCATGTGAAGATGGAGTGGGCAAACTTCATGCAACGGTATCCAGTGGTAAATCTTAAAACCTTCCATGAACAGCGTGGTAGTGTCAGCAAGCAAGGTAACCCAGTACACAGGAGAAGTCGGGAAAAGTGCCAAAGGGGAGACACTGAGGATGAAGAACAAGGGGACAATCAACGCACATATTAGCCAGTCGCATCAACCGAAGGATGAGGAGAAGTCATGTTGATTGCAAAAGACGTGGACATCGTGTTCGGGGTTGCACCAGCTTTAAAGCACTCTCCATCGACGATCGTTGGAAGACAGTGCAGACCAACGAACTCTGCCGTAGCTGCTTAAATGCACACGGAAGATGAAGCTGCTGAAATGCCAGCCAATGCGGGATCAACGGATGTACCTTTCGGCATCACCCTCTGCTTCACTCAGTTCGCAACAACATTTTCAGTATAGTAGCAACTTTTTCGGTAGTTCACTAAAGGAAAAAACAAATTGACATAGGGATATCAACCCGGTAACAACTTGACAGCTCCAGAGTAAAGTCAATGTACCCCGATAATTTTGGTTCACTGGTTCTGTCAAATCGAATGAAACCTAGAACAAATTATCAGTTGAACGTATTTACCTCGACTGTTATTTTCAGAGCTGTGGAGCTCATATTCGTACTTGAAGAATATAATGCTGGCGACATGTTGTAGCTTTTCCTAAAAGTTTAAATGGTGAATATTTTTACCCTTTTCACAGACACTCGAGGCTTAGACTACTAGCAAAATATTGAATAATTTAAAAACTGTGATTCTAAAAACATTCTGAAATTTTCATCACTTGAAAAATATCCGGATGCTAGCATGACGTGAATAAAATAGCAGCCTTCACGCTAAGATGAGAATACCTTAAATTAAGGTATTTGTTTGACCTAAAATCAGATATTTTTCTATTTATTTATTTGTTTATTTATTTATTTATTTATTTTTGTCAACCGATCGTAGACTACACACTTAGAAAAATTTACAGTATTCGGTAATTTTGTCACCGAACTTCAACAGCTGAACGTTCGGTAATCCGATTTACCGGATTTCAGTGAATTTTTACAGTATTCCGGTAAAAAATTACCGGAACTTGTCAAATTTTACCGAAATCCGGTAAATCGGATTACCGAACTGTTCAGCTGTTGAAAGTTCGGTAAAAGATTACCGAATACTGTAAAATTTTCTAAGTGTGTGTACATAGGGTAGGAATCGGCTAAGCACTCAAGACCCTTTTCCAAGCTACAGGGTAAACGTTGACTTACAACGCTCATTTTTTGCAGTATGGTGCTTCACTACTTGGAGCACCATTCTGCAAAAATGAGCGTTGTAGGTTAACGTTTATCCGTGCTAGGAATAGGTTTTGGGGTGCTTAAGTCGTTTCCTACCCTATTTACACTTAGTTCTATCTTCTTAAACATCGCCTAGAAATAAAATACTGTCTTAGGTTACTACGTGACATCTTAGGTCTTAGGTTACTACGTGACAGATTACAGAAAGACATTATTCGGTTAATTGGTCATAAATTTCGCATAGTTTGTCCGATTGATATTTTACGCAAATAAGTTCCGATTCCTCAAATGCCACGAGGGAGTGTAGAAATTTATACTATATAATAAGGGAGGAAATGCGATGTGATACAATATCGTTAACAAAAGATATCATGGCAAATTCTCTTCGTTCTTTTAGAGTTTGAATGTCAATACGCATACATCATGCTTCGTAAGACGGAATTGATATATCCATATAATTGAAATCAAATTAATTGTAAGAAAGCCACATCAACAATACGCCTCAATAAAAATTTGTTCTTGCTCTGTTTTTATCATCCACACAAAAGGATACGAAAACATGTATTCCAAAGCTAAAAAGCGGTAGTATCGAGAATGGATGGCCCGTTTGTTTATGCATGGTAGAGACATCTACAATTTGTAGATGGGTACGTGCAGCTAAGCTCATCTGTCAAGATGCTCGGGGGTTGAGGGATATTTACAGATCTGTTCTGTTACGTCATCAATGTTGGTAAACAAAGTGAAGGTGAAAGGTTGAAATGGCACAAAGATGTGAATACTATTGATGTAGAAATCAGCAACGAAATACTTGGGATGAAACATTCCATAGGTTTTCCAAAAAAATTATTAGTAAGTTATTTACGAAAAGAGCAATTTGGGTTGCATGTTGCAGGTCAACATAAACAAAAGAAAAGAAAGGAAAGGGCTCGGATGCGGAAAAAATCATCGCAATATTGTCGTTAACAATAATGTTTTTATATACTTTGTAAGCTACTGCCTAACTGTTCCACGCGTGGATTCTCTTTGTGGTTCCGACAAAGGTTTTGGTGAGGATTTCGATGAGCAATCAAATACTGTTAGCTTGATTGGGAACGAGCATAGCAAGAATTTGCCAGCAGATAACGCAATGGAAATGATGTTGACTTCCAAAAGTGGATGGAAACAACTTCACAAGCAGAGACATCAAACTTGATTGGTTGATGTTCAAACGGTTGAAAAAGGTCTGTTTTTTTTTTACATGGGTGACAGATCTACATGGTGAACGCTTCTTACCCAAGGGAAGAGTAACATATTTTTGCCACTACTTTTACAGGCCGTGTTTCTTTATAAGTGGAAACCAAGAGCAAAAGAACTTAAATTTGTAGAAGATGAAGTTTTTGTTTAACTTTTCATCTTTTTTTTTTTCAATTTAACGATAGGTCCATTTCTCCTAGCTTTTCCCATGAAATAGAAACTATATGGAGAAAAATAACTCTCCCCATGGGTGGATTGTTTTCACCGTGATGGCAGTAATTAGTATGGAATGTTGCCGCACTACGGCGCCACTATATTAGCATACACATGATTTTTGAATATTCGTATTAGCCAATTCGTCTGTTCTCTGTGATCATACATACATGGCCGAACTATACCGTCTACCTTCCGAAAGTCCTTGACTTTCTGAAAAGCTTGGATCAAGGTGCGATCTTTCTGGGTGATCTGGATAACTATTTTAACCTTATCGAAAATAACATGAATCCTAGAAAATTCGAGCTGTTTAGTGGAGTACCTGTAACTAGAAATGAAACTAGAGAAGAAAAGTTAATATTTTCCATTTAATTTCAACTACCTTTATTGCTTATCCTGACAGATACGCGTGTTTTGTCCACAATGTGCAGGCACGTTCAGTGTCGTGTACTAATAACTCGACTTAGTTGAGTCAGTCGAGTTATTAGTGCCTACCTAAATCAATTTGATCGCAACATGCGACTAACATTTTTTTTTTCAACTACCCATGCAGTATCAATCATAGTAACCCATGAGTCAGCAGACAAAATTTGACAGCTCATGTTTTCGTCCGTTACGGCGAATATTCCGGTAAACTGCCGGAAGGCCGCTCGCAAGGGTATAGAATTGTTTTTGCAAGTAAACTTAAATAACCTTCCATGGGCAATTTATTAAAAGCAATTACCTGTCTTAGCTTTTTTTTTATCACCATCCGAAAAAAATTTAATTTTTTAAAGGCAAACGTTAGTTCAATTTTTTTCGATGGGCCTTAGTTCCGGTGCGTTACGGGGTTCATGTCCTTGGGTACAAAAGTGACCCCGTTGGCCTCGTACCACTCCACGACAACATCTGAATAGTGGCACGATGCTAGATCCGGCCGGAAGATCTCAATCTCACCTTTAAAGTCCCGGTATACACGATCGGCGCACTCCGTTTGCCACATGAGCAGCTCGTTTACCAAATCATATATTTCTTGGCAAACTTTGAATGTTTCTGCTTCCTTACTTCTTACAGAACATCAAACTTGTGCTGGGCGGTGAAGAACAGCAGCCCCGGGAGCTGCCGGAAGTCCACCTTGACGTAAGTCTCATCATCCATGATGAGACAATGTAGCTTTTTCAGCATCTGGGTGTGCAGTTTCCAGGCTCGTGACTGTCCCACCGTATTTTGCCGTTCGTCACGATTTGGAGCCTTCTGCACTTTGTACGTATGCAGTCCCTCCCGGTCCTTGGCTGTCTGAACGAAAGACTTAAACAGACAGATTAAACTTTTTGGCCACAACCCTGACCGAACCATTGGGATTCCGCTTAAACGCCATCACGACACGCTTGCGATCCTGATCACCAATAGAACATCCATTCTGACCGTATTTCCACCGACAAACCGACATGAAACTCAATCTTCACTATTGATCAAAAATCCATAACGACCGATTCAAATGTGCAGCGATCCTATTTGTCAAAATCTATAGAATCATGTAATCTAGATCAAATAAATGTGTCCAGAATAGCTCAGACATCAAGTTCCCAAGAGAGTTCGTGGCTTCAATAAACGTTTTCAGCGAACACAAAGATAGATGTCAGTAATATGATTTGAACAGAAATATTGAGACATTTTCTTTTGTCATTCATGTCGGTTTGTCGGTGGTATTTCCCCTTCCGTTCGATACTCAGAGTTTCGTAGTAACGTTTAATCACATGACTCACCGTTGAATGGAAGATTGTGATTTGTTTTCCGATGTCTCGATGAGAGAGTTGAGGATTTTCCAGTTGCTTGTGCAAAATCAATTTGCGATGTTGCTTTTCGGGTGACGCCATTATTCCAATTTTTAAGAACGTGACAGCGATAAAAATACAAACAAAAGACACTCTAAACTACTTCTACTCAAATTTTTTATAGAAAATACCCAATGGGTAATTTTGTACAGCTTTTTTTCCGTGATGCAATTTGATGTGGGACAGCCTTTAAACATATTTTGCCAGTGAGGATATTCCTGCGCCATTTCAGGTGACAACGCGTTACTTGTCCAGAAGTCAAGGTTAGGCTCGTTTCCATTTTTCATAGAAACCATTACTAGCTCGCAATTAGGTATGGCAGTCATCGCTTAGGTTCTCTATTACATCCGTCTACTATTATAAATCAGATTATCACCCAGCTCGTTCCACACAGAAAAAAAGCGTTCCCGAAAATGAAAACGGACCGTGAACTAGTTCACGTTTTCAGGATTTTTCCCTTTAAACGTTGTTTAGTTCATGGTAACGTGATACAGTTCACGGTGTATTTTTGCTTGTTCTCGAATTCATGACTGAAGTTCACGGATCTGAGCATGGATTTTTTTCCGTGCATGCTTCATGATTCCTACTACTGCCCAGAGAAGTCATTGCCCAACAGACACACTTCAAAGTGCGTGTCACAAGTGCAAGCACAGTCGCTTTCGATTTTGCGACTTCCGTAGAAGTTTTATGAAAGTTAGTAGAGAACAAATAGATTTATAATTCCGTTGGTGTTTCCACTAATCAAAACGTGATCGCTCCGAAGAGGTTCATAGCTCAAGAAGACCAAATTCAATATCACATGTAGTTACAACATGCGTATCTGTACTCACAAAAACAGAAAAAATACAACTCGAAAACAAATCACCTCTGTCAAATTCAACCCTTGTAAACATAATTACACAATCTTTCGAAGCAACACTTATATCAACTTTACAGGATATTGAAAAAATCTAAAACGACAAACGTTTATAAATGGGATTAAACAAAATTTAGAATTGCATTGCCAGGATTTCGGGAAGTCCTGGGACATCTTAATTTTATTTCCAAGGATTTTACAGGCGGAACCCTCTGTACAACATTCTGGAAAAGGTTCAATCATTAAATATTCATGCATCCCCTGATCTGGCCACCTGACGGATTACCCTGCCTCGCATCGTTACAGTTACGTTCGCAATTTTAAATTCGCAGACATGAAGTGGCCCCTCACAGCTGTTCGGCTGATTAACGTATATGTATCTCGATTCCACCCAACTGCTAATAACTATTTTATAACCAATTATAAAACTGCTCGCTTGAAAGTTGAAAAAAAATATATCGTATGGTAAATCGCATTACATGAATCCGTTCTCCATTGGAGCGAATCATGGAGGGCTAAGGCAGTGCGCGCTGACCATCGCCATAAGTTGGGCAGTAGTTTACTAGCGCGATTTTCATTAGTCATGATAGCTTACGTGCATTCTGCCGTTGCTGCTTCTGTCCAGCGGCGCCTCCACTCGATCAATCCAAAACTAATCCAGTGCAGTAGTGCTTCAATTCCGGCACCGAAAAAATGGACGCCCAGGTTGATGGCGGTGCAGCCTTGCCCTGCCTTGGTTGCTCGACCATCGCGCCGGGGACCGGTAGTTGATCGCTGGCTAGTTCAGTGATCGCGTTTGGCCGACATATTATGCAGTATTATGCCTCCCGATCTATAGACCAAGGCATTGCGCATCAGATTCGCGAAAGGGAAAGTGGTGATACCAATTGGTTTTTTTTTGCCTTCTTCGCATAACGAACACTCACGCGATCGCCGATCACGCCAAGTGCGGTGCTGAGTGACTCAACGACGAAGCACGTGGTTTGTGGTTATGTTCGGAGCTTTTGATCGTTACTCGGGCGGCGGAGCTTTTTCCCACAGCAATTATTATTGATCACCCGACGGAGTGCTTTTGATTTTTTCCGTTTTGTTTTGATTCTCCATTTCGAGCCGGGTGGATGCGGTGCGGTGATGGTTTTGAGGGTTGCCGAATGTGTTGCGGTGGAGCGGCGTGCAAAAGCGGCAATGCAGGTTTTTAAAAGCGTTATGTGCGTCCTTTTGGCCATTCACTTTTGTACCGACCGACGATCGATCGCGATCGTTTGCGCGACCGGTCGTGTTGGTGGTGACGAAGGTGTTGGTTTTTTAGATTGCTCTGTATGAAGCTGTATAGCGCACATAACACTTGTCAATATGTTGACGAAAAGGAAGGAAATATTGCAATAATATTGGAAGCAGAGGGTTACACTGTCATTTTGTATTTCAGATTCAAGATTGTATTAAAAAGAAAAAAAGTGTGGGTAATGTCGGGGACTGAGTAGACGAAGGACATTTAGGGTTATTGATTCATTTATTGTTTGTTTGGAATCAAAGCGTTTTCGGCTTCATCAAATCTTGAATATTGCCATTTTTCATTTTTCTGAAATGATGGACAAATACATAATAGAATGTTATTATTATAGATGCTTTCCAATATAAAGGGTGTTTCGATCAAAATTTGGTCGACTTAAACTTGACGCATCTCCTTTCATCGTGCATTAAAAAAATGTGCACACCCTTCATTTTAATGATGTGTGCGTTTAGTTTCATGCCTCTATTTTAATTTTGAGATTAGCACTTCAGTTATCAAAATGTCGTCGAAGGAAGAGAAGCAACGCATCAAAATTTCGCACATACATGGCGAAAATCCGAACTACTCTTACGCCAAGTTGGCGAAATTGTTGATTGTGATTTAATCAACTGTTACCAATGTATTAAAAGTGTTCAGTGAACGTTTATCGAAAGCCAGGGAAGCTGGATCGGGGGGAAATCGAAAGCCGAAGGCCACATCGACGACAAAAAGAGTTGCCCGCTGTCTCGAGTGGAATCCCAGCCTCTCCGTCCGAGATGTCGCAAAAAAGCTGAGAGTGGCGCCTTCAACCGTGGATAGAGCTTAAAACGAGCTGGACTGTCGACTTACAAGAAAGTGGTGACTCCAAATCGCGACGATAAACAAAACACGTCGGCCGAAGCACGATCGCGAAAGTTGTACACGACGATGCTGACGAAGTTTGATTGGGTGGTACAGGACGATGAAACTTACGTCAAGGAAGACTTTAAACAGCTTCCTGGACAGGAATTGTATTCGGCAATCGGACGGGGAAAGGTGACCGATATTTTCAAGCACATTAAACTGTCAAAGTTCGCGACGAAATATCTGGTGTGACAGGCCATCTGTACCTGTGGCTTGAAGAGCAACGTTTACATTGCGTCCGGAACCATCAACCAGGAAATTTATCTGAGCGACTGCATGCAAAAACGTCCACTGCCTTTCCTGAAGCAAAACAAAAGTTCCGTTCTGTATTGGCCGGATTTGGCATCTTGCCAGAACGGAAAAAAGGCCATGGAGTGGTATGCCGACAAATACGTTCCCAAGGACAAGAACCCTCCCAACACGCCAGAGCTCCGTCCAATCGAAAAATATTGGGCCATCGTCAACCGGAACCTTTATAAGACTTAAAAAACTGTTGTGAGCAAGAAACAGTTCTAGACAAACTGACGTTCTGAGGCGAATAAAGTGGACAAGGAGACTGTACAAAATCCTATGGCAGGTGTTCAACGACCCGGTGACCCGGCAATTCGCATTCTGTGAAAATGAAGCTGAACTTAATATTTCTCCTGTATTCTGTATTAAATGAACTTGAAAAAGAAAAATAATTTGACTTATTAATAAAAACTTTGATCGACTTACACACATTACTGTTTGACCAAATTTTGATTGGAACACCTTTTAGCAGAGCTAGGGTACGAGGTGATTGGTTTTGCTGACGGTTTAGCTTTAATAATTCGTAAGAAGTTTGATAACACGATATCTAGTCGGTCTCAATGTAACTGTAAAATGATGTAGAAAAAGGGGCTTAAATGTAATTCCTTCTCAAACTGTTAAGTACCCGAATAAAAAATTCTCATAGATTTACAATTGAATTTATAGTATGTACAATTAATAGTATTGTTCACAACGATAAGATGACAATAGGAGTTATTGTTACCACAATAGAATCTAATGCAAATTGAGGGGTTGTTATGTATCTTAACTATAGAAAAAATCATTTTTCTTCCGAATAAATTTGAATCAATTACTTTTAGTTGTATTGTTTCTGAATTACTGAAAATCCTAGCATATGGAATGAATTGTAGATCTATTGTTATGACAATATGCATTTTACATTTATTGATTTATGAACAATAAAATTTATCGTTGGAAATAGATGTTAATGTTATTTTATATTTTTGTATTGTAATTGTATGGTTATTTTTCTCCGGGTACCTTTTACCAAAAGGAGAAAGCTTAGTTTAAAACGGCCTACTCTCAATGGAGATCAAGTTCAGTTTGCGGAAGAAGTTAAATACCTTGGTGTTACCTTGGATAACAAAACTGAATTGGAACTCCCATCTTGACAAGCTTATCACTTGGGGTACAAACGCCCTGTGGGTATGTAGTAAAGCAGTGGGTAAAACATGGAGACTTCGACCAAAAACTGTCCATTGGATTTATTCCGCAACAGTTTGTCCAAAAATTACATATGCTTCGCTTATATGGTGACATGAACTTAATGAGGTAACCTCTCAAGTGAAGCTCGGTTAACTACAAAGACTTGCCTGTGTATCAATAAATGGAGCAATGAAAAGTAAACCATCTGTTGCTTTGGATTCTCTTCGTAACATGTTACCTTTACATCAATTTGTAAAGCAGCAGGCAGCGAAAAGTGCTACCAATTCAAAAGATACAATAAGATTTAAGATGATGATCTGGTAGGACATTTAAAGATCCTCTAGAATTTCACGTTAAACTCAGATGTTAAAACAATAGAAGACTGGATGACAACAAAGACAAACTACGACGTTCCTTTTGAAGTGGTTAAATCAAGTCGCTTTGTATGGGAGTCTGGTGGGCCTAGTTTGCGTCCAGGTTCCATTGTGTTTTAGACGGATGAGTCGAAAATGGGAGAATACTGGAGCCGGGGTTTATGGCCCTGGAATCAGGAAAGCTATACCAATGGGACATAGTCCAACGGTATTTCAATCAGAAATTCATGCCATTATTGAATGTGTGAATATTTGTTTAACAAAAATACAGATTCGCAAAGATCTGGTTTTTTTTAAATAGTCAAGCAGCTCTCAATGCGCTTAAAGTTTTTACATGTAACTCTAAGCTAGTGTGAGAATGCATTCTTTCTTTAAGACGATTGGCCAGTAGGAACGAAGTTACTTTATCCTGGGTGAACGGCCATTGCAGTATTGAAGGAAATGAAGAAGCTGACAGCCTAGCAAGAGAAGGTTTACCATCTAATTTTATTGGTCCGGAACTATTTTGTGGAGTCCCAGTGTGTGCTTTGAGGACTGAAATAGAAAATTGGGAAATGTTCATCGATGAATCAAACTGGAACGCTACGGATACATGCAGACAAGCCAAGAGATTTATAAGACCAAGTGCTGTAAAAGCCCGGATCTTACTATTTCTTAGTAAAAAAAGACCTTCAGGTAATTACTGATCTGTTAACTAGTCACTGCCAGAGTAGGTATCACCTAAACAAAATTGTAAGAATTCATTATACAGACTGTAGTTTTTGCCAATTTTAAACTGAAACTGCAGAACATATACTCTGCAAATGTGAAGCATTATTCAATCAAAGGATGTCAATATTTGGAAAGGGTTTAGTAGAGCCCCCCAAAATTTGGCAAATCGATCCTGGTAGGGTATTAGACTTTAGAAAATAAGTCGAGTCTAACTGAGATCAGGGGCTATGTCAACCAATGTCCATCACACCTTAATTGTGACAGGATATTTGACTTGCACCAATAATCCTAATGAATGGATGCAGTTATGTTTTGGCTCAACAGAAGGAAAAAAAAGCCAATACCAAATTTATGAAAAACAAAACAATACGAAACAAGTACCTCTTAGTTATTCATAAGTATCAAAAATGACAGTTTTTGTTAATCTAAAGGCATATTGCATATGATTCCTTGGGATTTTTCTCAGGAATTTAACCTCTTATGCAGCGCTCATTACTATCATTTTCAGTTATTCAGCTCAACATTAGTTATTCATGTCTTATTTCCTCCGTGCCCAACATGCCCTTTTCTGATAATTCACATTTTGTTCGATACCTTTGTGGATATTCTTGACGTTTGAAAACGACAATGTTGAAAATAAGACTAAATGCTTTTTATGACACTGAAGCAGAAGCTTTTTTCAGTCTTTTATTACCACCTGTTTATCTTAAGTTTAGAACTTTGACGAAAAATTCAAAAATGGATTTGAAAGCAGGTTATGGAACCTGGATTTTCAGTGTATAATATTATGCAAGATTCAATGTTGCTAATAAGTTGACATAAAATTAAGTCCTATTTAACATTAAGTCTTCAAATATTTACGCGATATAAGGATTACTTTATAGGTGACGAACTAGCCAGGAGGCTAAAAGTCACCCTTTTCAAGAATTAAGAAAAAAAAGATTACGTCACGTGTAAGATTCATAATTTTAAAGAGTGTATAAGGTAAAAATTATGAAATTATGTGTACGTTGATATTTGAATCACGAAAATACACGTAATGATGATGATAAAGATAAATGGTATTGGTAATGAATAAACAATGTCATAAAATATAATATACATAGTGAAGGAAATTACTGCTGTTTTGTTGCAATTGTAGGCAAACTTGCGCATCCATTATGAACCAGAAAATTTAGACAACGTATGACAGCCATGATAAAAAAAATTAAATTATTTTACAATACCAAGAAGACCTGAAATACATTATGCAAAAGACAGTGTATCCCAAATTTCGATAATCTGAAACCAATTTATATGGGGTATGGAACGGCTTAATCAGGGGTCACTATTTTAATCAGTTGTTAGGAAATAGGTCTAAAACTCCTAAATTTTCCAAATTATTTCATTCTTAATGATACGATCATGAGCTCTTTCTATCGGGCTTATGATTCGATGCATAAATCATGATTGATTATCAATTTATTACTGTCAATTTGAAGATTTCAAGTACATCATCTCGAAAACCATCAGTTTCTTACCAGCTGAAGAAGTTCGCTCAAATTTTGCCTTTGTATATTTTTCATTTAATCGCGTGTACCGGAGAGCATGTCTTCATCAGCTTTCTCTCACAGCTAGGCTTGTTGCCAGAATGTGATGTTGAACATTAAATTTATTACATATTTAGATACTCTGAAATCACTATTTATTTCACGTTTCTTCCAGTCATTGGAGGTTGATCTATGCCTATGATTATACTGTCCATAATTTGGCACTATCATCTGCAATATTTAAAATTTAATATTTAATATTATACATCAACAGGCTTCTATGCCCCAATGATGTGTTGTTGATCTCATAAAAAACATAAACATACAAATAACATATTAATAGCTTATCTAAACACATTAAAAAATCTAATCCGAAGTGTATCACGTGAAATGTTGAAATCAAATTCCGTTGCCACTCGATTAAAAATCCTTTGTAGGCCAGTAATGGCGCTGTTTTGTCCGTAATTAGTGCGGTGATGTATTGGTTGCAGCAGGCGATTGTTCGCAAGGCTCTAGGTCTCACGGAGAAATTTATTTGTCTTCGGATTTCGGGGCAATCCACTCGATTCTGCATAATGTCGGAGATAAGAAGAGCCTTCGAAACATTCCTTCGTGTACTTAGGGTATCCAGCCTAATTAGCCTAATTGGATCATTCCATGGCAACCGTCGCACTGTGGGACGAAACGCCAAAAACATGAACTTTTTACAATAACTCGTAAAAACGTGTTTGTAACATTTTGGTGTCTTGAGATGAAAATTTTCAAAAAATATAACGCATTTAAAGGTGACAAATCTTAGTTCGCAGTTTCACCACAGGCGCCGCTGCAAACTTGATTTTTTTTTTAAATGATGAGATAGAGAGTTAGTGTCTTCGGCAAAGTTGTAGATAATTTTAATAGAAACAACATTGCTGAAAACATCAACCTTCTATCTGGTCACTGTGCCGAGGTACGTGTTTTTTAAAATGGCGGGCCATGGAAACTAGATTTTTGTGATTATTTAATAAATGTGCAGTTTTAGTTCAAAATAATGTTCTACAAAGTTGTGCAAATAATCAAAATATAAATTTTCTCTGTACTCACCTTACGTCTAAAACCTTTATGGGAGAAGTTATAGTAGTTTTGTTGTGAAAAATATACGTTTTTCATAGCCCTTTAGCTGGTGGGGATGCAAGTGGATGCACATGAAACCTCATAGGGTTCAAAATATAGGATGTATTATAGTATATTATGTTGGTTTCATGTGTATCCATGATTATCCCCGAGGGTGAACCTGTGTTCTATGAAGTAGCGAATATACCATTAAAACTATCATAAATGCTAATTTTCCCAATTGAGAATCCTAATAACGTGTAAAAACTTGTATGTTTTGTATATTTTTATAATTTTATGCATAACTGTTGCTATTGAGTTGTGCAGATACCAGGGCCTACGCGCTCTTATGACAATACTCTTAAAAACTCAATATATTTCACACACACACATTTTAAGGAAATCCTCTCACCCCTCACTTCATCCTCTCTTACTTCTATCCATGCACTTGCACTGACACAAACACACACACACACACACACACACACACACACACACACACACACACACACACACACACACACACACACACACACACACACACACACACACACACACACACACACACACACAAACACACACACACATACGCACCTGTCAAATGTTTTTTTTTCTACAGCCGAGAGAGTTTACTTCTCTGTGGATTGTGGATCGCGAATCATATGGTGAAAAAGTGCAAACCGTGTGTTGATAAAAATGCGTTTCAAGTACAGAAAATGGCTGACATAACAGTTAATGAAAAATCGAAAAAGTTGTCTTAATTTCAGTCCTCACATGGATAATGAGTTTGTAATGAATTTTACATTTCTAACTGGTCTCATCA
This sequence comes from Aedes japonicus, assembly GCA_034211315.2. Taxonomy (NCBI): domain Eukaryota; kingdom Metazoa; phylum Arthropoda; class Insecta; order Diptera; family Culicidae; genus Aedes; species Aedes japonicus. The sequence continues at coordinate 335,876 of JASCZW010000092.1, read as the reverse complement.
TAAGTGCAGAATCGCTTATAAAAATGGGTTTTTACGATGAGTCGTCTTGGAGTCTTCCTAGCACTTATTCCCTAAAAGCGTACTTTTATTAGCATTTACGCACTTATAGTCGCACTTATGCAGTGCGCAATGCGTAATATTACTGGTACAGAAAATTTGTTGAGTTGAGAAATGTATGCTTCTCTTATTAATATTGCAGATGCCGGATAGTATGGAAGAGGTTGCTACAGAAGTTCGTAGTTCTGTTTCTTCTCTGTGCAAGCACTTCCAAAAACTTTGGCTTAAACTTTACCGAAATGATCACCGTATCTGCCAGACTGAATACTTCAAAAGTCCGTTCAAGTTGCAACCTAATATTATAAATTTAATTCCAACTTCATCTTCAAAAGGCAAGTGTGGTAGAAAACCACTGTCCTTCGAATAAAGTAGTGAAATTCTCAAGCGCTGAAAAACAGCTGAGTTGAGAGCACAGTACCAAGCGGATGAACTAGCTTACGCTACTCAAATGAAACTAAGGGAGGATGGAAAGAAAGATGCTGCTACCGTCAATCAGTTTCTTCACGATAATAGGGTTCTCAATTGGGAAAATTAGCATTTATGATAGTTTTAATGGTATATTCGCTACTTCATAGAACACAGGTTCACCCTCGGGGATAATCATGGATACACATGAAACCAACATAATATACTATAATACATCCTATATTTTGAACCCTATGAGGTTTCATGTGCATCCACTTGCATCCCCACCAGCTAAAGGGCTATGAAAAACGTATATTTTTCACAACAAAACTACTATAACTTCTCCCATAAAGGTTTTAGACGTAAGGTGAGTACAGAGAAAATTTATATTTTAATTATTTGCACAACTTTGTAGAACATTATTTTGAACTAAAACTGCACATTTATTAAATAATCACAAAAATCTAGTTTCCATGGCCCGCCATTTTAAAAAACACCTACTTCGGCACAGTGACCAGATAGAAGGTTGATGTTTTTAGCAATGTTATTTCTATTAAAATTATCTACAACTTTGCCGAAGACTTTAACTCTCTATCTCATCATTTAAAAAAAAAATCAAGTTTGCAGCGGCGCATTGAAACTGCGAACTAGATTATACCTTTAAATGCGTTATATTTTGAAGATTTTCGTCTCAAGACACTAAAATGATACAAACACGTTTTACGAGTTATTGTAAAAGTTCATGTTTTGGCGTTTCGTCCCACAGTGCGTCGTAGTGCGAATCGAATAAATCGCCGTTGAACTGATTCAATTCTCTCGATTCCATTTTGGTAGTGAGGGCTCCAAACAGTTGAACAGTATTCCAAAGTCTAACGAACCAACGCACAGTAGAGCGCTTTTAAGCAGTAAATGTCGGTGAACTCTTTAGTTAGACGAAAAATAAACCCTAGGTTTTTCGAGGCTTTGTTCACTATGAATGACACATGTTGCTTGTACGTCAATTGGGAGTCAAGAATAACTTCCAAGTCCTTATTTTGATCCACTCTTTCCAAATGAATTCCAGCGAAGGACTATTGGATTCTTAAATCGAGAAAACGTAATAATCGAGCATTTTTCAGGACTAACGGTCATACGATTTCTTTGACACCAATCAACGAAAGAGTCCAACTATTGTTGCAGAAAATGCGCGTCAGCTTCTGAGCGAATGTTAATGCTTGAAGTCGTCCGCAAAAGAAAGTCTCGGTCCAGCCAGAACTGCGTTCACGTCGTTGAAGTAAAGAAGAAAGATGAGTGGTCCAAGATAACTGCCTTGTGGATTTCCTGACGTGATAGGAAATGATGCCGAGGTGGATTCACTAATGACTACTTGCGAGTAACGACCAATCAAATAAAGATGGATCCAATTTAAAAGTCTTCCGTGCATTTCAAACCTTTCAAGCTTCGCCACAGCAATTTGGTGGTTAACCTTATAGAATGCTGCAGATAGGTCCAAATAAAGTACGTCCGTTTGTGCTCGATCAAGCATACTATCCGTCACATAAGAAGTGAGACACAATAGGTTTGACGTTGTTGAACGACTGGGGAAAAAACCATGCTGATCCGTGCTCAGGTGTTGCTTGCAATGGAAGAACAGTCGGTCTATCACAACTAGCTCGAAGAGTTTGGAAACGGCGCATAATAAGGATATTCCACGATAATTGCCAACATCTTTCTTATCACCTTTTTTTTGTGTACTGGAAGCATGAACGCATTTTTCCAGCAGAGATGAAACATCCGAAAGCGAATGGTTGAAAATCTTTTGTAGAGGGATGAGCAAGCTGTTAATGCAATTTTTCAAAAAGAGCGACGGAATTCCATCGGGTCCTAAGCACGTTGACGGTTTCAGTTTACGTGCTGCTGCTAAAATGGAATCATCATCAACGGCGATATCGGGCATAACTAAGCCTGAAGATTGAGTGATACTAGATGCCGATGTTATCTGTGTGTCAGTAAGCCATTCATTAGAGAACATGCGCTGCTAGAGAACATTACGCTGCTGTTTGACATAATTCCAAAAGGATTCAGGATGAGATTTGAGTTTTCGTTGTATGCCAGCCCGATAACTATTGAAGCATCTCGATCCCACGCTTTTATAGATCTTGTTCAATCTTCTGTAATGGTTCCGCAGCAGTACAGTTTTATTCTTCGAATACCTTCTCAGAGCGGCTTTCTTTTGACTTTTCAGTTTACGAAGCTCAGCAGTCTGCCAAGGAAGAGGGCCTACGAATATAGTCTTCTTGGGAACATGTTGATCTATCGCATACGAAAGAATATGCGAAAATGTCTCCGCTGTCAATGAAAAAATATGTTTCGGAGCTATCCAATAGTACCCAACGATACTACTGTCTCATAACCTGCTAGTAGAGGAGTTGGTGATTGTAGCAATCGACATGATTTGGTTGATTGTTTTCGTGAGCGGATGGGTTAAACAAAGAAGCGGGTAGAGGAAATTGACGTTTGCAGCAAATCGTGAACTGGCCTATTAAATTTTGCCACGTAATTGCATTCCTACAATATTGATAGTTTATGTACAGATTACGGAGCTGAAGAAAACATTTTTTTGATTGGAAAAAAGGGCTTTTAAAAAGTCCCTGCAATTGGGAACTTTATTCTATGGCTATGAAATTTTCTGAGTCTAATGCTCGTTGCTAAAGGTATGTGCCGATAGACCAGAAGTGAGCAGAGGGACCCGTACCGTACGCTGCATTAATATACTATAAGAACAATAAAAAAGTGATAGAAAAATGTATTTTGCCTATAATTCCCGGAATGTCCTTTCATGTATTAGGATGGATTTAAGGCAAGGATGATCCAAAAGTGCGCTACAACTACGAACCTAAAAACTACTTGATGTGATATTTCCACAATGAAACTGACTCTTCCATCCCCATTTCTGGAATTCCTACTGAGTCTTGCTTTAGCACGGTTATAACTTTTTTTCAAAAGCGCCGCCTAGTGGTCCACTTACGGTATATAACTTTGTTTCGTTTTGGGGCGAAAAAAATGCATTTATAATAAAATGGTTTAACTTTTATGTATTTTACGATAGTAATAAATTGTTACTTCATTAGTTAGTTTGCTGTTGGAAACTTCTATTCCGTAGAAGGCAAACAAATGAGTCGTACAGTTTGATTTCTATTTGTGGTTGTGTAAATTTACGTGTTTTATATCCGCTTGACCTAAATATTTTTAAGTTTTTGATGTGATATTGCAGTTGAAGACATTGTTTTGCAGCATGATGTATTAATTTTTTAGTGACAGCAGTTATTTTTATAGTTTCATTAGTTTGCACTTAAATTTCAGTCATATATTGATTTACTTTACACGAATTTTAAATTTTTATCGATTACATCTAATGTAATTTTCATTATTTATGAGTGTAAGACTACAGTTCCAACCGGTTAATTCATCTTTACTTACTTTTGATTTGACACCTCTTTTCTTTTTTAAAATGTTGCCAAAAATTTCAGTGTCCTGAGATCGACTCATGCACGCGTCTTTAGTAGAGAAAACGAAATTGAAGAGACGCAAAAATAAATTCAATTAAATCACCGTTTGTCGATTTGCGTATGTTTCAGTTCATAGAGACATTATTTTACATGAAATCGACTCCTAAAAATAATGAATATTACGTGTGATGTAATCCATTTGCACGTAAATACTTCAAGACTCAATGATAAGTCGTATGTTCTATTTGATGTGTTTTGAATCCTTTATTTGAAACCTACAATACTAAATACTGACACACTCAAAGTTAAGTTCCGGATGCAACATTTACAACAGCTTTTAAGGTATCTACACACTTAGAAATTATGAATTTTACACGAGACCTAATCCATGTTTGTAAATAGTCGGGGAACGTAAAGTCGGGGAACGTAATAGTCGGAGGACGTAAAGAAAGAATTCGTGTGAAATTATGTCTTCTGAAACTGACACATACGCAATTCAAAAAAAGATGCGTTCGGTTGAATTTATTTTCTCATCTCTTTCAACACATTCTTATGCGCTAAGGGACGCTTGCATGTGTCGGTCTCAGGGACAGAAATTTACGCGAGATTTTGGTAGTGTGTAATCTAAGTCCGTACATGATCCTTGTCTTTGGTGTTATAACCATCAGACCTATTGCCAACACATTCGGTTTCACGCGTCAAGGCAAGCCACAAGTTCAATTTCGTTTGCTTCCGTGGTAGATTATAATACGATTATTTCATATGCATTAATAGGTCGAATTTCATTGCATGAAAATGTAACGTTTGAAATTAATAGTATTGATACGTAACATTTGAGGAACAGGAGACAAACTAAATGTTTTCAAATTAAACTTTTTCAGTGATACACGGAGTACTGCACGGAGATCATTTGCTTATACTAAATTGAACATAGCGAGAACTTGCTGTATCCTTAAAATATTTTTTGATGAAATAAATAAATTCGCGGCCTACGATCAGGAATAGCATAAATTGGTTTTAAATTATCACAAGTATATGGAGATGAAGGGACAAAATGAGCCCTACAAGATAAGATTGAGCTAATTTTTACCACTACAACCGGTGATCTAGAAGAACCTATTTTTATTTAACTTCATTACCCCATCTTGATTTTTCTGTCGGGAACTAAGTATAGATCTTTGAGATTAAACTGTAGCAGTATTTGTAAAATTTCTGTTCGTACCTCAACTTATTTTTACATCACGTCATGTAAGTTATCATTTCGAGTTTTTATGGTATTGTAAATTTACGGAACAGGCGTAAGTTTTGGTCTAGCGGGCCGCTCCTTTTATGTTCAACCAAGTAGACTTAAATTTACATGAATTTTTCTAATAGTGTTTATTCCCGTTTTTCGATTTTTGTGAAAGACTCGTGTAAAATTTATAATTTCTAAGTTCGTTGTTTACTTTTGCGTAGAATCTGAGTGAAAAGTGACGGATCTCTGACTGACGAAAAATTAAGCTGTTTCTATATAGAATAGGTGTATCGCTCACAGAACGAGCAAATCTAATCTTATTTTTCTCTCCCGAACTCCATTTCTCCCGGGTTCCCTTTTTCAGTGACCAAACTATCGCACACTCTGCATGCGGATCTCTACACCCTATCAACCGAGGGAGGGCTGTTGAAGCTTGTCGCACAATGCCGGGCATGGTAGGCATGCTTATAATACATATCTCTCGTGTCCGAATGCTTGTAGATGATCGGAAAGCGACATCATCGTCGCCGACGTCGCCATTCGTCGTTGCATAGAAGGTACATGTTCCACCTTGTTGCAGGCTTAAGCCTTTAGTAACTTGAACAAACTTTCTGCCCGAGCGCCCCGCAGCATAGCAGCAGGAGGCGTCTAGCGTGCTGCGCTCTGAGCCACACAGGTTAGTCGAATTTTACGCGCACTACCGATTGGACGTTGCTTTAGCAGGCAACAGATAGTTTTTTTTGAAGGATCGATTACAAAGTTCAGAGTCGATCAGACGACGGTGGTGATTGTCAAATTAGTTTCGGCGAATGCAATACGTCCGCGTTGAAGAGCCCGCGCAGTTGACTCGGCCCGTCCGAAGATTGATGATTGGAAAATTGAAAAATTAAGTTGAGTGTGATCTTGTTGTGAACCGATTCAAGCCCCGTGCTCAAGTGGAGAGAAACCATTTAGGGAGGTTTTTCACATAAGATTTTCTAACGTCGTTGAAAAGTGGTGAATGTCGTTTTTCTTTTAATTTTCGGTGATCTTGACGATTCGAGGGTTTTGATTTCCCTAATTTCGTTTCTGGGCTCGGAGCAAATAAGCCGTGCTTGATTGGTCTCGATTGATTTTGTAGGATCGAAATTTGTGCTGTCATTTGTGTGAGTGTGTCCGCGGTTGCTGTAGAAGAAATCGACTGAAATTATAATAACTAATCGAGACGAGTGTCATCGATCGATTCGAAGAAGTGAGAAAGATTGCATTTCGGTGACCCTGAAGAAAGCGAAAGGGAAGAAGTTTGCGCTTGCGAGAAATTCACGAGATTGGAAAACCGCATACTAAGCAGTTGAGAAGTGAGGACTATGCTCTAAAAGATACGGAGGTGCATCCGGTTGCTGGTTCAAATCGATTGGAGACTGGCAAGGTCTTTGGCCGTAGCATTTTGGCAAGTGAGTAAAGATTTAATGGCTTAATGGCAGTGCAAACGTTTGTTGTTGTCGTTTTATTTCCAATCGAGGCAATTTCAACAGAATAGAGTAACCTCGATTTGACAGGTCGTGTGCAATCTATCGAGATCCTCCGAACTGTGCATGGATGCAATTTTTCGCTTGTTAGTTTCAGCAACTTTCGGTGGTGTAATACAGTTTATGCACAGTGTGAAGAAACTGATTGAAGCGGGTTTTACTGGGGTGTAGCCAATAGTTTGCAATAGTTTATATAGTTAATAATAAATAGATAATTTAAGGTGTTCGAAAATGATCATTTTTGAGAAAAGAAAAAAGTGCTGATGCATATAAAACCGAATTGGGACCTAGATTGATGCCAACTTTTTCGTTCCATTTTCCTTTACAGTTCATGTTCGACATTATGAAAATACATACTAACAATCTTTTAGACAAAAATTCAAGAAATCATTAAGTTTAAGGTACTACGAAATGTAGGTAAATGACCAAAATGATCCCGGAGTTATACCGGATTGTCTCAAGGAACCGAATATGACAAAAAGCTTATTCGTTCCATATCAAAGGGCAATTATTTGTGGCGCTTTGGGAGTTTTCTGTTCTTGTTAGGAGTAGAATATTGTTGATTGTTAGCTTAATTCGGCCTATGAACCAAATATGTCATAAACTCTACGATAATCGACAAAATCATGTCGACATTATGACGATCGTTTTCTTTTTAAGCAATTCAAACTTCATCAATCAAATTTTAGTCATACACATAAGTGAGGTTTCGGAAGTTGTAAGTTTTTGTTTGCTTTCATGATTTCACTGGTTAAGCTGAGCAAATTATCTTAGTGATCTTCAAATGTAGCCGACATTCCTTGCGTGCACCCTAATAAACTGAACATAGGTTAAATATTAACTGTTTACATGTAGGCGATGATCACCATATTAAAGACAAAAAAAACTGTTAACATAGAAAAATGAACAATGACTTCACAAGAAAACCAGAGACACTAATTTAAGGACATATTTCATTCATTACATTCACAGATGGGAAGAAACAATTTTTTTTCTGCGTTATCTAATACACATATAGGAAATGCTAGGTTTGCAATAAATTAAAGGAATCTTTCATGTGAATTTAATCCTGATATCGTTAGAATCAGGTCTGTTGTATGAAAGATTGCTCACAATTACGTTGTTGACGCTTCCTTTGGCATCAAATTAAACTTGGGGAAATTTTACCCTTCTGTTAAAATTCATTATTTTTTTCTGTGTAGGAAAATGTCGGTAAGTGTATGAACATTTGTTGTAGAGTTTTCAAATGGAACACGAAAACAAAACTGCAATAGAAACTACCATTTCGAGGGTTAAATTAAGCGCAAAAACCAACAATTTTCACCTGACTATAAATGCGTTTGATTTTACCATGCCTGCGATTGATCAACCATAGTGCGGTTGATATCAAAATGAGGTCTGTCAAATATACCACAAATGTTGAAGGTTTTACCATAAACGTAGTAAATTTGACTGAAATTTCATGATAGTTTTGAAAATAGGCATAGTCAGGTAAATTTGTAGCTTTTACTACAAATTTTTTTTCTGTGTACATCTAAAAAAAACCTTAGGGCATCTTCAACGGTGGTCCAAATCGTGGGTTGGATTTATTTTTTTAGACTAAATGCAAAAACATCGCAGCACCGGTGTTGAAAATTTTGTTTTGTACTGGATCTATTTTGCATAATTTTAAATCTGGTATATTTTTTGATCTATTTTTACAGCAATTTGGAACAAAAAAAAAAACCGTTTCAAAACACTACATGCTGCTGGTAAATACCAATTATTGAGTTAAATTTCAGCTTTTGAGCCGAAAAGTGAACTCAATTTTCTCCCGGTTCTAGAGAATTGTCTTTTCGTTGCAGTCCTGAAAAACGAATCGTTCTCTTAGTTTTTACAGCCACTGCATTTTCCGGAAAACGCTGACTAGTTCGAAATGAGGAGGCTCCCGGAATTGTGACTGTTGTGGATTTTACGACTTATTTGGTTGCAAATTCCGATTCCTAATAGTAGTTTGATTGCTCGGAAATAAAAACTAATGAAGTCTTCAAAGTGAACAATCGGTTTATTGATGGATTGGCCATTATTAGCACCTGCAAGTAGCTCATACAGGTAAATTTCAAGGAAGCTTGTTATAAAGAAACATTCGGCGGGTTTACTATTCAGGACTACTACAAGATATTCAGGCTTATCTTCTGGAGGAGATGATACATTTTAATTGGGCAGCTTTGATAAGCTTTCTGGGGAAGCCGATGATATTTTGGAGATTCATATTTCTCGGAGAAGTCATATTTCTCGGAAGAAAAGTTCGATAAAACCTTCCAGGAATCGTTTTCAAATATGTATCATTCTATTCATATATTCTGCAACATCTATACAATCCTATGCACTTTTCGGTAGTTACGTGAGATGATCAGCATTGCTTCTAAAAACTGAACGAACTCTTTAAAAATTATTTTCTGAATTGCTATGAACTTCAAAATATCTATGAAGACTTGACAGAAGTTGATTAGCTATGTTTTTTAGGAAGTTTAATAAGATTATTGCAAATTTCACAATAATCATGAGGTTGGCTTGCTCTGTTTTGAGAAAAGAAGGGCTGGAACTTTAGAGAAGTCCATTGAATTGCCGGAAAATGATCAACGTTTCTGGAAACTTGGTTGTCCTTCCAAAAAGTGTGCTCATCATCATTGATCATGATCTTGATCATAGAATAGACACAACTTTCTGGAAATTACCGGAACTTTGAGAAGCTGGCTTCTCAGAAGTCATTTGGTACATCTTTCATGATAAAAAGCAGAATATTACAAAAATTTTAATAATTTACCAGGAATTAAAAAAAAAATCTGAGAAGTAGGTCGATTTGCAAAACTTTTAATAAGGTGAAGGAATTTCCGAGATTTTGTAAAATTTCTACTCTCTACTGGCAGTAAAGATTGTTTCGTCAAACCAATCCATGGCAAAAAAGTTGCGGAGAATCTGCGATTTCTGAAAAAAATCTTTTGATCTCTAATGTTTAAAGAGCTATAGGAGTTCATTAGTTTACTGTACCGGTACCAACGCATAGTTGGTATATTTTAGCTGATTTTATTGAAGTTTTGCTGATGCATATCAAATATACAGCTGTCCCAAAAGTAGTCCACCGCTGCAGATGCCCTTAGGGAAGGTCCATTAATTATGTCACGTGGTAGGGGGGAGGGGGGTTTGGGAAAACGTGACGATCCATACAAAAAAATTTGAAGGTCCATATAAAAAACGTAACAAAGGGGAGGGGGGTTGAAAAAAGTCACTTTTTGGGTGACGTAATTAATGGACGTTCCTTTAGTAATGTTATGAATTCTGATAAATCATTTGCGAAAATTATTTCAATGTTTTAAAATAGTTTTTCTTCTTTCTTCTGTGCTTTTTGTCTTGAGTGAATTAAAAATAGCTAACAATTAATTGCTCAAAAAAGAAAATAACAATAAGATGACTGCATTTAATAAACAATCAGGAGGATGAGACGAAGTCGCAATGTTTTCGTCTTTGAACAATAAGTTGCGTTACCTTTTATGACGCCTTTAGTCAAATGTCTTTTCAAGCTTATCTAAAGCCTGTCCACATTAAATCTCGGACACCATAATATTAGCAGCAAAACACAAAAATTATACATTATTCATCAAAACCGATTGTTTGTTTCACAATAGTAGATTTATAACTATATTTAAAAAAATATTATCCTGATAATCTTAACCTGTAAAATCAGGTTCCGTACGGTATCGTCAGATACGCTCGCCGTGACGAATCTCAATCTTCTCTTGAAATCATCGGTACCATTTGCTTTCTGCTTAGTTTCGAAGAGTTTCCGCTTAACTAGAGCCCAGTACTTTCACTTATACTATTCCAGGATGTATTTCGCATAGTGACAGGAAGCCACATCAGGCCAAAACACAGCTAGAGAGTTGTGGCTTCTGATAAACTGGTAGCAACCGCTTTTGCCGATATGCTCTCTCGTACACATCCTTATTGATAGTGACGGTAGAGACGAAACTTCTTCGGAAATTTGGATACAAGATTTGGATTTTGATACAAGAAAATGTTTGCAAAAATTGGTTTAAAGCTCCTTAGAACAAATTTTTACAGTGAAACTTCGCTTGTCATCACGGTTGGACAACTTTTTCACTTTTCACGCTTTCAGTCCTTGCTTTCGTTTCATTTTTTGTACGTATGATTTTCGCTTCCCAATTTTGCAAGCCACACTTCGCACAGAAAGATTGTGATTTTTTTTAACAATGGCTACCACCTTCTTGTTCATTTGTCGAGAGCACGGTTTTCGATTTGTTTCACTTCCAACCTTCCGATCCATAGTCAAGCGCAGGTCAAATGATTTGTAAAAAAACAAGGTATTTTTCGGCAGTTTTAGTTTCTTGGCAAGATGTAACAAAAACGAAGTGGAGTGCAAGTGGAGAGTTTCAGCTGTCATATAAGTGAAACGTTTCAGCGATCCGAGAAATAATCCAAAATCTACACTGAAAGAAAAGTGTCCGAAATTTAACGTGGACAGGCTTTATACAGTTTAAAGTCTAAAGAGTTGAAAATCGTTCCCAGCTCAATTATTTTAAAATTATCATTAAAATTTTAATTAACTTTATAAAGCTGAATCAAGGGATATTCAACTTTTGTTGATTTTGCAAGTACTAGAAAGTATCGAGCTAATTCCCTGTAATTTTTAGAATTTTCTGTAGTAATGATTGAACTTTATTGTTACTGAATTTATTTAAACACCATTTGATTGATTTAATAAAGAATTTTCCAAGTAGCACACACATCACTTTTCAAATTCAACAATTCATTGGAATCTATTGTTGATATTTTGCACGGTGAACTAAAAGTATAATGTTTTGATAGGAAAACATCGTTTAAATAACAAAACTAGAGTGTCCTATCCATAATAACCTACAGAGAAATACATTTTCTACAGCGTTTTTCCCGGCTTGCTGTTTTTCCAGATGGGTCAGATATGCTTTAATGGGCAGTGTATGTCTTTGTTAGTTTGAAGTTAGGTGGATTTAAACACGAGTTGCACATCTGATACTAATTAGGTAGCGTAGATCTAAGTATAATATTGAATAATTGTGCAACATAATTGAATGATTGAAGCCTGGTCTCAATCATCATACAACGAAACCTTACAGTATGATAAAAAAGTACGGGAGATTTTTTAATAAAACAAAATTTTCTCGTTTTTCTGCTTTTTTATTTATCTTGTTGAAAATAACACTCATTTGAACCGACGCTCGGATGCCAACGCTTGATACTATCAGTCGTGAACATTTTCATGAAATTTTCACTCCTTCGTCGCATTCACTTTATAGACACGAATCTCATTCCATAAAGTGGTATTTTGAGATCCGAGAAAAAGAAAAAGTCGTACGAGGCCACTGATGGGTTTTCTAGATCATTTCCAGTCAAAATGATCTTGGTAAGAAAATATCAAAATCTAGCCGTTTTCGAGATAGTTAGAGTGCAATGTCGACAAAGAAGTATTTCTCTGAAAAATATCGCTTTTCATAAGTTAGTCATGATTCTTCATCTACAGTGACAACATTTTCAGAAAGTATATCAAATTTTCTTCAACTTACTTTTTCACACCAAGAAAATTGAACGTAATGTTTTAGTGCTGTAAGTCTGAATTTAAAATAAAGATTGTACTCGAAAAAATTGCAATAGACAATAGTGATCATCAAAAACTCATTTTAAGTCTGATATTTTTGAAATTTTCCGCGAATAAATAAACACATATAAGCTATGTTTTTGCAAAATTGGTTTATTTCACCTTCTCTCCTAGTGTCCTAGGAAAAAATAGGTCATGATTACATGCATATGTTGTGTTTTTGTGTTATGAATATACACCATGAACAATATTCATGATATCAACTGTTTTGCACCACAATGAAATCATGATTTTATCGGGTTGAAACCATGAGCAGAATTCCTGATACTGAAAACTTTATTCCTGAAGCTGGCAAATCTACTTTATCGACTCTAAATGTAAAAAAACACCGTCGGGATTCAAACCTGGTGTTGATGGGAAGCGCTGTGATTGGACCTGGTGGATGTACTTACTAAACTATTGTAATTTTTGAATATATTCTTGATGAATGAAAATGATTACACAACTTTAGATTAGAGGCAAAACAACTCTTGCAAAGTTCATGCCTCGCATCTGCCATTTCATTCTTGAAACCATGAATAAGAGATATGTATTCATAAAATAAGATAAGAGTTTGTTTCATGATTTTTTATTCATACAAAACAGAAACGGATTTGTTTCCGTGTTCCCATCAAATCCTGTGCAACACTTGCGCCATCTTTTTTACACACTTTCATCGATTCTTTCTTCAAATCCTTGTCGTTTTTGAAAATCTTCCCTGTTTTCCGGAGCTTGCCCTTCATAATCGCCCAGAATTTTTCAATTCGGCGAAGATATGGCGAGTTTGGGCAACAGGCGCTTCTGAAGATTTGGCCGTTGATGGTGCCAGACGTTGTGTACGGCATGACAGATCGCCTGGAACTTCTTCGGAATGAAAAAAATGCAGGCCTGGCTTCTGCTTGGCTTCCGCTTTAATTTCGTCTTGTCGTCCATAACGATGCATTTCGGTTGCACCAACCACTCGCGGTACAGCTTCCTGGCGCGGGATTTGGCCACCGTATTCTGTTTATCGGTTCAATTAGGCGCCTTCCTCACCTTGAAGACATGAAGTCCGGCCCACTTCATTTTCTGCTATACAAAAAAGACAGAAGATTTGACTTTCTTGGTCACGTTCCGAATCGAATGGTTTGGATTGCGCTTGAAGTGAGCCCTCACCATCCTTGCGTTTACGAAGTCGTCTTAATTTTCTTCCACTGCCAGGTCGCCGCTGAATATTCTTGGTCTCCTCGAATGATTTTTCTACAAGAAAAACGGTCGAATTGTCGATTCCCAACTGTTTCGAGATCCACCTCTGGCCTGGATTTACCACGACCGCGCCAATATTATTTTGACGGTGCACTTCTTGCTTGGAATCCATCTCAATAAACGCTTGACAGATTGTGACGAAATAAACATCACACTTGTAAACATATACACGTCATATTATTTAGACTAGTTTCGCCCAAATTACCATCAAGTTTTACTCATGCAATAAAAAGTTATACAAAAAAGAAACTGTTCCATTCTTTTGGAGTACAATTTTTAGTAGTAAATATTCATGATGTAGTACAGGCAAGGGGTGGATCGCTCAGCATACTTTTCTCCTGTGCTTTTTTGTTTTAGTGTGTCCACAAGTGTTGCAATGTTCTGAGAGTTCCCGTAATGTGCCGAAGTGTTACCGCTGTGTTGATAGCCAAAATTGTTAGCTAAGGCTGAGCTTGGCATATTGGCAATGTTGCTGGTTTTCTATTTCTTTAAGCTTAACTGTCAAAACTGTTCCACAGTGTGCCACACATGTGGCATGGATTGAAAATCGAAGTGCCGCAGTTATGAAACATATTCGTCTAGTGTGTAAGAAATCATGGCTGGCACATTGTTCTAAGCGACTTACCCTTGAGTACAGGACACCAAATTTATTCAAGTTAATTCATCTTTATTGATTTGACTAATCAGAACATAATTTCAAAATCGAAAATACAAATTCAACATCGGAAGCACCACACAGTTTGAAAGAAACATGTAATTTTCTGCGTTATCTAATGCACATAAAGGGAACGCTAGATTTAATAGAAATAAATGGGATACTCCATGTAAATTTAGCCAGATAACGCCTCAATCTAGCCTGTTGTATGAAATATTGCAAACGATTTCGTTGTTTACGCTTCTTTCTGCATGCTATTAAACGAAGGGAAATTTACGCGCCAGTTAAAATTCATTATTTTTTTCTGTGCATGCGAAGACGAGAGCATGTGGCTCAAAAACGCCTTCTGGCGATACAGGGTCATCAACTAAAAAAAAAAAAAAATTTAGCGAGCGCGTAAAATTTTCCCTCGTTTAATTCCAAATCAGAGTAGGCGTAAACAACGAAATTGTTTGCAATCTTTCATGCACCATACAACAATGTTTGCAACATTCATACAACAGGCTAGATTCAGGTGTTATCTGGCTTAAATTTACATGAAATATCCCATTATTTTCTGCCAAATCTTGCATTAGATAACGCAGAAAATTCAAATTTTCTTTTAATTTGCTGTGAATCTTTCAATGACACAGATAAAAAGAAACACTGAATTTTCTGCGTTATCTAATGCACATAAAGGGAATACTAGATTTGGCAGAAAAATAATGGGATATTCATGTAAATCATAGCCAGATAACTGAATCAAGCCGTTGTATGAAAGATTGCAATCAATATCGTTGTTTACGCTCCTTTGGCTTAGAATTACACGAGGGGAAATTTTCCGCGCTTGTTAAAATTCATAATTTTTCTGTTTAGGTAAATATTTTCCGGTTGATATATTTCTAAGAAAAAAGGTAGTAAATAGAAACAATAGGTGAAGAGATTTCCAATATGATAATATTGAGTCTTTCAACGAAATAATTTGGGAAAAGTCTAGGAGATAATAGACGAAAAGTTATCTTTCCTAACTGAAAAAATAATTAATTTTAAATGGCAAATTGCACCATATTTAATTCCACAACCAAGAAATTTAAACAACGCATTTGGTTGTAGTCTTTGCTGAGCTATACAACAATTTTGCAATATTTCATACAACAGGCTTGATTCATATGCTAAACTGGGAGCTACACATAAAATATCATTATTTTCATATACGATCTAGCATTCAACTTTTGTGCATTCGACGTTCTTTTACAACCCTGCTATTACGAGATATAGAGTATCTTGATATCAGCATCTATGCATATAGTTTTCACTGAAAATAATGTGCTTGGCATTTGAAATCAAGATACTCTATATCACGTAATATGGGTTGTAGTGCAGGCAAGATTTAACACTGAAAAATTCAATGTTTTTTTATCGTGTATAGTAATTATCAATACAAGCATCAAATGGTTTATGTGATGTTAGTTTTTCAACCTGAATACTTCAGTTTTCAAGTGGACGATCAGGAGGCTATTTAAAATCGTTTTATGACACTAAGAGCGATAATTTCAAATTTACTTTACTGTTCGGAGAATTTAATACAAATTTTATGTCCCAGCCGTTAACGGGTTCGTGGCTTGAGTCTTGAGAAATTCTCAGCGGAAAAACACAATAAACCAAAATGATCACATTACTGCATCAATAATCGTACATATAAGCACGTATCACTCCAATACTGTCTTTCAACTGTAGCTCCCTTATCAATTCAGTGTAACAGCAGGCTGCAATCAGCGGACCGGGTCTCTGCCTTGTCAACCTCTCGTAACCAAGCAACCAAAACAACCGCCTGGAGTCGGATAGGTGGCTGGTGTTTGCATCATACAGGTTCTCGTCAGGCTGGAAAAAACGACCCGGCAAACAGCTGACGCAGCCATCGTGAGACATTCAAGCAAAACGCAAAAGTAAAGAAACATATTCACGCAAACAAAACACAGCAATGCAGATTGACTCACCAGGGAGCCTTTGCTGACCGGAACCCACGCTGTAGCACAACCAGGGCATTCGAATCGAGCAAAAGCATTTGTTTTCTTTAACTCAATAATGCCTTATTTTAATACGTGTGCAACATAATCTCGCAGATACAACACCCAACCAACAAACGGCAAGCTTTATTAATCACCTATATTTTATTCAATCAGCCAACAGCGGTGTAGAAATGGTGCAAAACTGCAGCACCGCTGGTGCTTCATTTACGTTTATTGAAATGTGAAGACGACATTGACGTTTTACAAACCTAGAGGACCGAAGGATCACCGCTGAAAACGTAAGTGGGAAAGATTGACATATTTTCCGTTGATATTGATTTGAAGAAAAACGACAATAAATGATAAGGTCGTACCAATAAAAAAATATTTGCCAGCGACGAGCAGGTAAACTGACCGATACAGTTAGGATTGAACGGCACAGCGAGGTGCATACAGCTATAGAACACTAATTAAGTCCATGCACCCACGTTTTGTTTCGCTATTTGATTCAGGGTAGCCATAAGCTGTCTCCGAAAGGAACAAACATTTTAAACGCGTGGTTTTGGGTATCTTAATCACACCAATAAATAATTTCTAGATTATTTTGAAATACATATTGAATACTTTCTTAGAGTAGATACCGGTCAGGGGATTCCATGCAGAAATTTGCACATTTAAAGATGATGATGAAGCGTTGAAGGAGAATATTGGGTTTACAGTCGGGTTTCTATTGTACGGTGGGTTGTACTACCCAGTGCCATTTTCTCGGCTGTTTTGCAGGAAATTTAGCTGATTCTCGGTAGGTAACTGTTATAGGACCTAACCACATATAAAAATCAGTTCGATACGTTTCAGGACCACCAAAAAATTAGGGTGAGTAGATGGTAAAAATCTCCGTTGTATAGAAAAACTGACTGTATTTATATCAGTTCCGATGAAGATGTTTTATTGAAAGCTTTTTGATATCTACAGATTTTCGTTTTATTATTGTTGAGGAATTAGAGAAGACTGATCCGTAAATTTATGGCTGCTTTTGCTATGATCTTACCACGTGGTTTTGGCATCCAAATTCTTCTCGTTTTTGGCATTCGTCTTTTTTTTACATTTCAAGCATATAGCTTGAGCCTATTTGGCACCAATGCTATGGGAGTCGAGAAATTTTTCTATACGAAAAATAACTAGACCAGACTGGAAATTGAATTAAACGTCTTAAGGCTTGGTTTGTTTTGAAATTGTACATCTACAGAATGAGCTGCGGGCACAGAGAACACACACTTAGAATATCTTACAGTATTCGGTAATCTTTCGAACTTTTTCAATAGCCGGACGTTCGGTAATCTGATTATCCGGATTTCGGTGAAATTTTACAGTATTCCGGTAAAAAATGACCGGAACTTGTAAAATTTTACCGTAATCCGTTAAATTGGAATACCAAACGTTCAGCTGTTGAAAGTTCGATAAAAAATTACCGAATACTGTAAAATTTTCTTAAAGTGCATCCAAACTAGATTGCCCTCCGTGTATAAATTTCTGTAACTATCATTTTAAAACTACAGCTCGTTTCCGTTAACTTCGGTGAATGGCATGTTGATGGCATCACTTGCGTGTCTTGAGATTTGGTACTCGTTGACAGTCTGTTAATTTTAGTTTGATGAGCAGGTGGCGTTGTTTTTCCAACGGTTTGCTTTAAAAAATTTACACAGTAAATTGGAAAAATAATGTTTGAGCCTGGATGTCTGATATTTGTGCTATGACTGAACTCTATGCATGCTTCCATATTAGATGAATGAAAAAAAAAACAAATCTTAGCTTTTGTGTTAACTTTCTGCTTGCTTAATTTGAAACTAAACTTTGTGAAAACACCGAAATTGTTTGTATGCCTACTAAAGAGTGGATATTAATGATATCTTGCTTTCTTCTATATGAAACTTCATGTGGAATGAATTGGTTGATAAATAGCGCAGAAACAACACAATTTTTATTTGAACCATGTAAATAAGCTAATTGTGAAGTAACACAAATAAATAATTAGATGAATAAAATAAATAGCTTGAAATGCCTAAACAGAAATAGAGCAAAGATGTTCCTGAGGAGACATTTTTCTCATAAGTTCTGTTGGAAAATAAAAAATAAATCAAATCATTTTTGATTGAAACTATGGGCAGCAGTTAATAGAATGAATAATCAAGTTAACTTTTGTCTCTTGGTCACGCCAAATATTCTGTCAAGATCAATAAGATTTGGCATAAATTCATGTGATATTTCATGTCAATTTAAGCCTAATTGTTAAATGAAAGATTGCATGCAATTTCGATTTTTACACTTGTTTGGCTATGAGTGGAAATTTCACGCGTCTGTTAAAATTTATAATTTTTGTATGTGAATGCGAACGCAATCGCAGAAAGCCGTGCTTTGAAACTGGCGTGTTTTGCTTTTGTTGCGTCGTTTACATGCAGAAAAATGGATTTTGCGTCAGTAGTTTTTCTCTCCCGTTTCTTGTTTTAGTGCTTGGACCTCGCACCCCGAGGAGTTTTTCTACATCAGATAAAGGACATTGGTGAGATCGTTCTATATTATCGAAAATATACCTCAACTTTAATTACGCCAGGATCAAGTATGTCCAGTTTTGATTCTGAAAGTGTAAAAAATCTTCACATATCCATTTGCTATGGGGAAATTTTTATTCAGGGCCTATTGTATATGGAAATGAGTAATTGAACTGCAGTCCAGTTTAGCAGTACACAGAAAAAATAATTAATCTTAACAAGCGTGAAAATATCCCTCGTTTATATCCAAGCTAAAGGAGGCGTAAACAACGCAATTGTTTGCAACTTTTCATATGCCATACAACAATATTGGCAATCTTTCATACAACATGCTGGATTCAGGCGTTATCTGGCTTAAATTTTCGATGAAATATCCCATTATTTTCTGGCAAATCTAGCGTTCCCTTTATGTGCATTAGATAACGCAGAATATTCAATGTTTATTTTTATCTGTTTAGTTAAAATAAGGGAGTTCATTTTCTATAGTGCATAAAACAAGAAGGCTTTGGAGTTTAGAAAGACGTCGACTACTGGCGACTACTAGCTCGACAGTTGGCGTCTTTTTTCGTCCGCATCGATCGTTCTGGAAGTCACAGGAACGCTGTTGTGCTTTGTGTCTATACCATGGCCAGTTTGAAGCCTCAGATGAATCGATACATGATTGTGACATTGATTCAAATATGCCATTTGGATAAACGTGGAAAAAGTTCCGTGCTTGTTTTGTGCTTGTTTGTACGTTTGCTTTAACAATAATCATTGCAAAAAAATCATAACAGAAAAAAAGTATCACTAGTTGTTGGCCACCAAAAATTCTATCTGCCGTAGATGCGCACTAGTGTGATGATCATTGCGGAAGAGTAACAGCAGCTCAAGAAACAAGAGACATTGGTGAGATCGTTTAAAATAATGTTACTTTTATCATAAAACTTTTATTATGTTTAAAATTTCTATAATGTTCAATTTGACATAACTTGGAATGTGTGGTACTGTATGTCTACGCATCTTTCTTTCAGTGTAGACTTACAAACTGCGTTATCAATTCATTTGAATCCACTTCATTTTACAGAATCATTTTTGCGATTAATCCAACGCAGTCTGACCGCTTGTAACATGTCTTCAAGCATCAATATTAACAAAAAAAAATTTTTGGAGGTAATTTTATCCAATTGTTTTAAGTATAATATTTCGTATTGGCTGTTGTATTGGAATAGATTAGATTATGTTAGATTAGATAATTGTGGTGTTTTAATGCTATGACAATTTTGCTACACGGAAAAAATCCGCCCAGATCCGTGAATTGGGGAACAAGAAAAAATACACCGTGAAGTGAATCACGTAATCATAAACCAAATAACGTTTAAAGTTAGTGTTTCCGTTAGTTTACAGTCCGTTTTTATTTTCGGTAACGCATTTTCTGTGTGTTTACATAAGTGTTAAAATATTCTTAGTTTTCACAACTTAAATTGCTCAAACAACAACCGTAAGTATACTAAGATTTGTTAGGATATCTCGCTTTGGAGTCCGAATGCTTGTGTTTTGGATCGAGCTTAAAGGGTGAACATGAAATTATCGCAACACTTACAACTGGTTTGAAACTTTTTTTCCTACTGGACTGAAATTTATCAAAAATGTCTACAGTTCCTCTTTGAAACGTAGTTGTGTGGTTTGTTGCGGCCAAGATGAGCCAAGTGAGTCAAGTGAAGACGCGTGAAAAACTGTGTACGCCCACGTGTAAAACCCCAAGCTGTCTCAAAAGTACTAAAAAGGTTCAACAAGTGTGGAGCTGGAAGGAAACCGGGAGCAGCATGTAGGAAGACGGAGAGAGGGGATAATGATAATGTTTCCCGAAATCCCAACATTTTAACACGTGACGTTGCCAAAAACGTCGGCGTTTCGCAAAGTTTCTTCCAGAAGGCCAAGACAAGACCTGGATTAGTTTTACTCTGGAAAAGATAAATTCAAAGTGGATGATCGTTTTACAGAAAATGTCGGAATTCGCATCAAACAATTTACCTCATTTGGAAAGCAAAGTAGAATTTTCGTCACAACAGGCACAATCAAACCTGAAATTTAAAAGACTGAATCCCTTCAAAAATTATTTTTTTGACAACTTTGAAGCCTCACAATGCAAAACCGTTATTTTGGCCGGATTCTGCTTCATGACACTATTCCTAAAGCTTGCTGGCATGAGACTTATTCGGTGCATGTTGCATCCGAGGGGATGAATCTACCGAACTGCCCTGAACTACGTCCAATCGAAACTTATTGGGTCATTATGAAGCTGGAACGATTGTACAAGCGAAAGTATCGAGAATTTTAACACCTCCAATAATTGAGGCAATGTATACTGAAAGTTAATCTTAGTTTATATTACAAAATCGAAAGTAATACTCACTAATCCATTCGTTGTTTTCAGCAACGAAACTGATTTGTTCTTTTTATGAAGATACATTCGTAAATAATTGCACGCGCAACTGTCAAAATCATGAAGCTTTTGTTGACACAGAAAGAACATTCGTACATTGTACGGAAGCAATGCAAAGAGCTACGAATATTTGGTCACACATTAAAAAGAAACGTCTCTCTGGTGGTTGCATGAAGGAATGACAGATCTACTTTATCGACTCAAAATGTAATTGACAAAAAAAGCGCAACGACGTGGAATTGTCTAGCGTTTTTCTATTGTTTCCGACATGGGGTTCGAACCTGAATATTTGGAAAGTGCGCTTTAATTTTTATTTTGGGTTAGATAAATTATTTCCGCCCATACCAGCAGCAACACCATCATACATGAGTACGGTATAAAAGAGAAACAGCGATTGGCCGGTCATCACGAAGTTCATTTCGTGCATTTTACAAAAAAGGTGTAATGATAGCATTTCACCAGATAAAAAGCATTATGAATGTTTCATACAATATACGAGACATTTGTTCTATGTACAAAATCCATGTTTACGAAACGCGTGAAAGCTACTTTACGAAAATAAATTTTCAGTGTAAATTAACTTAGTTTAATACATGTAAAAAACTGTCCTGTGAATATGATTTTAATCTAATGAATACAGATTTTATAGTAAATTAACTGTGTTATAATAATTTCGTGTTCACCCTTTATTTATGTTAAAATTGAACCCTTGTGCCTACTACTGTATGTATAATTAATAACAATAACAATAAAATCCACTCACAGTGGCATAAAAAATAAGTAAACCCTTCCCGAAAGGATTTTATTCACCGACATGCAAACTCTTTAGTTGTCGCATCTTGCCCTTTGGAAAGCTGATGAAAACTCGACCAAAAAGAAAGAACAAAATTATTTCAAGCTTTATTATTGAGGTATGCGGTTTATATTACAGCGATTGTTAGAATTTAGATCGCGGATGTAAATAAAATAACAGAAATTGTAACAAAAAATCCTCAAGAGGAGACAATGTTTTAGCACACTATGATAAAGATATGACATTAACAAAACAAACTTTGTTACAATTTTTTAACGATATAGTGAAAATTATTCCAGCTAGTGTTAGAATTAATTTATTTCTTTACGCAGATTGTGCTTCGGGGAGTCATTATATCTTAATTTGTTATAAGTGTGTTTTACAATTAACCAGACTAAAACGTCTTTAACAAATTTATATCGTAATCAGTTAGTCGTAACACGGTGTATTATAATTTTGTTATTTTTATGTTATACCCTTCAGGTCAGGAATATATCATTCGACCACCTCAAGGGTTTTCTAAAGGTTTCAGAAAAAAATGCCGTTGACCACAAGTCCAGTGCTGAGTGTTTCAAGAAACTACCATCCACGACCTAAACAAACGAGAGAGCACTGATTGCTCATTTCACGTGGAATTTGAACATTTGGACTCCAGACTTATCCAAAACACTTGATGTATCGCAAACTTTCTGTTCAGAGGGCTAAAAACAGAATGAAGACGTACAAGGTTCAGAATTTCCCACATTGAGACGAACGCCATCAGTGCTGCCAATACGCGTTCGCGGAAACTATACGCAAAGCTGCTAGCGAAATACCGTTACTGCGTCATTGATGATAATCCCTATATAAAAGCGGATTACAAGCAGCTGCCGGGACAGCAATATTTCACGAAAAGGATAAGTTGTCTGTTAATGACCGATTCAAATTGAAGAAGCTGTCGAAATTCCTTTCGAAGTATCTGATATGACAGGTCATATGCACTTGTAGTAAATGAAATGAACTATTCGCGACCAAAGACACCATAAATGGTGAGATTTTGATTCATGTCACTACCCAAATACCGTGCAGGAGTGCTAGTTATGCGGCTAATTCTGTAGATCTTTAATATCGAAAGACATTAGCTCATCATCCTATCCTGGATTTTGGTCCCATCGAAATTTTTTGGAAGACTAAAGAAAAGGCCGAAAACGAAATGGAAATGACGACGAAGTGAAAAATAAATTGAGAAAACCTACAGGAAACAACTATACAGGCTCTGACGAAGGCGTGAATCGCAGATGTCGAGCATTCATCTTAAAATTAATAATCCTAAAATTTTGCCAACATGTGTAAGTTAAAATAAATACATATACTGAATTATTGTAATTGGTTCCTTCCGATAACATCAGCCAATTTACCGATCAATCTTAGAGGTTGCAATAATTATCGACTCACCCTTTACTTGATTACTTGATTAATTAAAATGATGGGTTTCGGTCCAAATCCGAAAGTGGCCACATCCCTTGGGCCCGGATTTGGTCAATTGGGTGCTGACCATTCAACATTAATGTCCCTTACTGGAGACTCATATGATAATAATGATGGGACTCCGCCTCTTACTCCGGGTCTACTCGATACTGGGCACTTCAGGCTCCTTACATTCTGATTCTTTGTTATGACGTTGCTTCGATTCTCTAAAAAGTGGCTTACAGTGTGTCTCACAATAGGTGTCACCTTTTTCAGTCTTGGTTTATTTCGGCTGGGTAATTTTAACAGCAAAATTGACTATACCCGTTTTAGTGTACTCTTTTGACAGCTTATCGCTGATGATAAATATTTGTTTACATTTATCAGTTACCATGGAAACCATCCGGGAGCAAGTTTTAAAATTATATTTGCGAAAGCTTAGACCGTGTCAGATATTCGATGATCTTAAGCAGTTTGGAGTGAGTAAGCGTTTTGTTTTTCGTTCCTTGAAACGGACAAAGAAAACTGTAAATGTCCATATTCAGCACAAAGGAGGTGCCAGACGAATTGCCAGAACGAAAAAGCAAAAGATCGAATGTGTGAAGGAGCAGAAAGTGACGTAATCCGACCGTATCTGGCCGTAAATGGAGCAAACAATTTCGAATTTCCCCTGCTTCAACGAACAGGCTCCTTAGACATGATTTGGAATGCAAGCCGTACAAGAAACAATGGGCTCACAAAGTTGACGGAGCTCAGGGTCCAAAGCAGAAAATCTTTTGGTTCGGCACGGTGACTTCGTGATTTTATACTCCGGATGAAAAGCTCTTCCTCTTTCAAGACGGTCATTATCAACAAAATGAACGTGTGTGTATGACAAAGTCTTGCCAATATTCAAGGGATAAATTATCTGTAGACCGCTATCAGAATGTATCTAAAATCATGGTATGGCGTGCCGTTTCACGAAAAGGAAAACTTCCTCTTCTTTTCGCAAAACCTAACGTAAAATCGCCACTGAATATGATATCGAGCAAGTTTTGAAGAACCATCTGCTTCTTGAAGCTTCAACGCTTGCTTTAGATAGAATTGGAACAAAAAACAATTGCCTGTATTTCAGTTATTTATTATTGAACTCAAGATCTTTTTTTATACAAATATAGCGTTTTCTTCATTCTTTCAAGAAAAAATACGGATAAAAATATTCTTTGGTTTCGAAGGAATTCTCGAATTTTTCCTGTAACACGGCTCATTGAGCGCACACCTTCTTCGTCCATCGTTTTAGCTATCTTATTCCACTAGGTTATCTGATTGATGTCTTTGACAACCTTTCCCTTTGCCTTGAGTCTCTCTTCATGATTGCCCAGTATTGTTGGGTGGGTTAAGGTTTTCCGGAACAACCTGGACCCCCTTTCTCTGCATACCATTCTTGAACGACTTTGCTGTAATGACAGCTTGCCAAATCCGACAAATCATTACGGGATGGTCGTGGGATCGAATGAATGGCGAAATTCGTTTTTTGGAGACACTCTTTTTGGTATAGTTCCGACGTCATTGTCTTATTTGTAACGAAAACTTTCGTTTTTTGCCACAGCTGCAAATGCCCTGCCAAATCATGAATTTTCATGCAAATTTGTCATGAAACAAATTTAGGTGGCTGGAACATCCTCCCGAGCCGTTGCCGTGAAATTTTTGACCTGGGATTTGTCCGAAGTCAACCTTGACATAGGTTTCATCGTCCATCGAAGACACCCGTCGAACTTGGTCAGCATCTGGTCGTATAGCTTCCGAGCACGGATTTTGGCCACACTATTCTGTTTATGGTCCGGTTGGCTGTTTGTGCTAGTTCGATACGACGATTCCTTCCCGGAGTCGAGGTCTACTCAACTATGGGCAGCACCGAATTTTCTGGCCAAATCACGGTCCGACAGATTGGGATTCCTCTTAATCGTGTTCAAAATCTTACCACTCCGACGATTGGCTTGAGGCTTCCAAATCGTCGTCAATGTTTCCTTATACCGTTTGATAACGCGCCATACGGTGTTTCTGGGCAATTTCAGCTGTTTAGCTAGCGTAGATGCAGACCACAATGGATTTTTCAAATAACTGTGCACAATTTTTCCCTTCTTTCGGCTTCCATGTTGATTTTTTACAAAGTACAGTCGATTTGCGGAATGTCAAAAATACATACGTGAAGCTGACAAAATTCCCGACACGTGGGCGCCAAGAACTTCCAAATCCGTCCACCAAGAGCGCCACAATATGGGCAAAGTTTGTTCCAATTCTAAATGAAGCAAGCCTTACGTCAAAGCTAACCTCCAAAGCATGAGATAACAGGAGTTTTATACCGGACAAAATAAATGATCGTTTCAAAGAAAATGTCGGAATTCGCATCGAAAATATTTACCTCATCTGCAAAAAATTGAAGATGTTCGTCACAACAGGCA
This sequence comes from Aedes japonicus, assembly GCA_034211315.2. Lineage (NCBI taxonomy): Eukaryota > Metazoa > Arthropoda > Insecta > Diptera > Culicidae > Aedes > Aedes japonicus. The sequence continues at coordinate 309,974 of JASCZW010000092.1, read as the reverse complement.
CAATCAATGGTGAAATTTAAAAGTGTGAATGCCTTCAAAAACTGATTTTGGCTATTTTTGAAGCGGCACAATGCTAAACCATGATTGTACCCATGGAGATAAATCCACCGAACTGCCCTGACCTACGTCCAATCGAAACTTCTTGGCCCATGATGAAGCCGAAACTCAGAATGACCGAGGAGAAAGTTATGGATGCAAATCACATGCGTAGGAGGTAGATAATTTGATGTGTAGTAAAATTACTTAGGTTTAATACATGTATATAACTGACCGCAAATATGGTTTCCGATAAGATAAATACATTTTTTAATCAGTTCGTTTATTTCATGCTCTGATTGAAACCAATTGGGCTATGATGAAGCGTGAATTTTGGAAGACCAAATGAAAGGTCGTACACACACAGCTAAATTCGGTGGACTTTGATGGGCTGGGACATGCCGTACGAATGTGACGATAGCCCGATTAAAATGATTCTCGAAAACAGACAAACGGGCAATTCAAAGGACGTGCAGAACAAGCAAGGTGGATCGAGGCCCAAGAGTGACGGTACTGCTATATCCAAGCCCTTCGCTCAATTTTCAATACTTCTATTCAATTTTCACAACCTGCGTACACTGTCAGAACTATCAACACTTTCTTTTCATATTTTTGTCGCAATAATTTTGACTCATCCCTTACTTGAGGATTGTCATCGTATTTATTTTTTACTAGTTTCGTGATTTGAGGTATCGCATGCTGGATTTTTGGTTTAAATCTGAATTTGACCACTTCCCGTGCTACTAAAGAGGTGTCGATGAAATTGCCACACTATGAAATTGCTCTAACTTTTTAACCATTGGGTAGAGATTTAATGAAAAATGGAAATGGAGTCAGAAAGAACAGCTCGTGCGTGATAAAAATCTTGCGCATTCATCACGAGAACAAGGATCTCTCGCATCGTTCCATCGCTAAAACGTTGGAATCGCGAATTCCACGGTGTCGCGAGTGATTAAGCGGTTCGAGGAACGGTTGACCACCGATCGGAAGCCCAGAAGTGAAGAAAAAGTATTCCATTACAACACCAAAAATCACAACCGCGTAGTTGGGGCCTTCAACCGGAAATCCGAACGCCTCCGTTCGGGATGTGGCACTAAGAAGCTGCACCTAAGCCGAAGTTTTGTCAGAAGGCCAAAACTAAGGCTGGAGCTTCAAACGTTCAAAGTACAAAAAAGGCCCTAATCGCGACGAGAAGCAGAACAAGTCCGCCAAAACCCGTGCCAAGAAGTTGTACCTCAACATGCTGACGAAGTTGAATGCTGCATCATGGACGACGAAACATATGTGAAGGCCGACGTCAAACAGATCCCCGGCAACCTGTTTTCACGGCCAAGAAGGATAAAGTTCAGCGTTCAGGTATGTCCGCACTCAAAAGATGTCCAAATTTGCGAAGGAATTCCTGGTTTGGCAAACCATCTGCACGTGCAGGAAGCGGAGTGCACCTTTCGTGACAGGACACGATGAACGGACAGGTGTACATAAAGAGTTCCTCCAAGCGGCTGCTTCACTCTCCTGAAAGGCCCACAACGTCCCAACAATCTTTGGCCGGATTTGGCCTCATGCCACTACTCAAGGACGTGCTGAAGTGGTATGCGGACAATAAGGTCAATTTCGTGCCGAAAATGTTCAACCCTCCCAACACTCCGGGCTCGCCCCATCGAGAAATACTGGGCGATTATGAAGCTGCACCTTCTTAAACGACCTAGGTGGTGAACAGTCGAGGAACTGAAGAAAGTATGGGTTTACATGCAAAAACGGTTGATTCACAGGTTGTGCAGAATCTTATGGCCGGGGTTAAGGCCAAGGTGCGGGCATTTGCGTATGGACTGTAAATAAAATACGAGTAAAATGGTAAATTGAAGTATAACAGTTATTTCTCAATCCCTGAAAATTTGATGGCAATCGGATGAAAACTCGAATTTTGCGAATCAATTTTGTGTGTGAATTTCATCGTGGACACCCTTTAGAAGGTGGTAGCCATTATTGAGAAAAAAAACCCAATCTTTCTGTGCAAATTGTGACTCGCAAAGGTTGGGAAGTCAAAATCATACGTAGAAGATGATTTTGACTTCAAGATGACAAGATGATTTTGATGACAAGACAAATTTCACTGCCAAAAAGTCGTGCTTAGAAATCTTACACAAATTTTTTGCGAACATTTTTTTTGTATCATAATGGATGACTAAACATACGAACTCGAAGACTTGAAACAAATTCCTGGTCCTGACTTTTTACACCGCAATGCAAAGCACCGCCGTCGCTGAACATCTCCGGACAAAGAAAGTATCCAATTTTCCGAAGAAAGTATTTGATTTGCCAGGCCATATTTAGTTGTGGTCCGAAAATCTAAGTTTCGTCTCTACCGACCAGTCTCAACAAGGATGTGTACGAGGAAAGTGTCTGCAAAAGCGGTTGCTACCGTCTATCCAGAAGCCACGAATGCCCAGCTATATTTAGCCTGATTTAGCCTTTTGTCAAGGTCAAATACGGGCAAAACAGCCAATCCACTAAAATGTCCAGAACTTCACCCAATATAGAAGTGGGCTCTAGTTAAGCGAACTCTTCGAAACTAAGAAGAAAGCAAATGGTACCGATGATTTGAAGAGAAGATGGAGAATCGTCACGATGGGCGTATCTGAGGATACCGTGTGGAAAAACTGATGACGGGTGTACCTACAAAAAGTCCAAGAATTTTACAGAAAGAGGAGCAGAACATCTTAATGAAATGATTCTAATATAGATACAACTCTCTTGTTATTGCAATAAACAATCGGTTTTGTTGAATAATGTTGAAATTTAACGTGGACTGGCTTTACTCCGTTCTTCGTCCTTACGTTCTCATTCTTTTTTATCACGTTTCTTCGATTCCCTAAGCGGCTTCCACATCATCACAGATGTTGTATCCATGAACTTGGACTATTATCAAAAATGTTTACTTCCTTTCTGAAAAGAGACCGAAACATAGAAAAAAATCTCACCTATCTTGACATTTAAATATTTAACAATGTTGCATAATGCAACCGAGGGAACGTTTCTACTGCATTCGCGCGCCAGTCCTAGCACTGCCTTATGTGATTTACGGTATTCGTAGAAATAATAACCAGTAGAACAAGTCTAATTAAAATTATAAACTTACTCTTCCACACGTAACAACCACTGTATATGTGGGGCACTGACGGCTTAGCCCAGTACTTGGTTTGATTTGCATCTGATCACAGTTGCAGCCGCCAACCGGGCATTCACCAATGCACTCATCCGTATCGATAGTGTCCGTATCGAGCTTCGAGTTTCAAATGAAAGGGAATCGGCGAGACGGCGGACGACGACGACGACGACGAACAGTTACCCCCCTATCATCATAAGTAACCGTTTCGCCTTTGACGTCTGGTGCAAGATCTCGCGTAGCAACTGCACCGCTTCACCCAATTGCATTGATCGGCCGATAGAGTGGATAGCCGCAAGCCTTAGTGCTAGGATCTTTAGGTTTGATCTAGCAATTATAGAGTAAGTTGGAATTGGAGACGAACGTGTCGGCACACGAGAAGGCCGAGAAGGGGCCCCTTCGGAAGGACGTTTGCGAGGCAGGTCTCCGTGGCACTTGACAATATGGTAGCATGATTGTTAGTTAGTAAATCGTAAAGAGAATGATTAGATTGTGACTGAATTGAAGCACTTGAACATGACTCCCGTTCGAATGAAATGATCCGTTTTACCACCTCAATAGATTCGTAATGCTTTTACAATCCGAACAACAGTACAATGTGGACTGTTAAATTTGTTATGGCTACTAATACCAATCGGCCGCGTGTCATAACTACTTTGTGGCGCGAGCCTAGAGCTCGAAAAATGGCGTGGAAAATGGCATATATAAAATCTGGTTTAGCTGGTTTTACAAGCCCCCAAAGCCCAGCTAGCGCCAGTGCCGGCTGACTGATTGAAGCGTGCCAGTAGGAAGCGAAGCTAAGCTCTTTTCGTCGGATGGTTGGTCGCACTATATGGCTGTAATATGCTCGCGTTAAGGCGGGCTAGCTTATGGCAGAAGCGCGCCTTGGAAGGAGGTTTGCTTGAGTACCCTGGAATCGAATCGATGTGCACAGGCAATTGCATCACAGACGCTGCAAAGACGACGGTTGTCCTTTTTGGTGCGAGTAATTCATCGAGGGAGTTTGTATTTGGATTACTGTTACGCAGTGTTTGAAAAATTTGTCAGTCATTAACTGAGTCATGCGGCTTAAAGTTGCGTGCGTTCAATCACTACAATCTTGATGGTAGATCAATTTCAGAGGTCACAATTTCTTTCGCAAAACTTCACGACAACTAGATAGTTTCCGTGCAAAGCTGATCAACCACAGTCCACCATGTGGGCAAACAGATGCGGGTCATAATTGCAACAAAAACACCACCCGCAGTAGGAAATGAGACATGCATTTGGCGAGCCTTTTCCTCCATTCAATGGAAATGAAATAATGAGCAATTATCAGCTCAGCAAGAAGGGGCCGCCCGAAAAGCAGGCAAACCACATTTCACTACGTTAAAGTGAAAGAATCATCTCAAAACTCAAGCTCGGTGCAGCATGCCGAGTGTCCCAACTGTCAGCGATTAATCATTAAAATGTTTCATTCAAGCAGCAAATTTCCCTTTCTGGCACCAGCAACGTAAACGAAGCAAACGAAGGCGAAACCCTCAGACGCGGAGGTTTGTTGTGTTACAGAAGTAATGAAACGGATGGCCTCGACAGTGAAACTGCTCGGCCTGCTACGATTGATGAGAAGGAAGCGGAAGAAATGGGTGAAAAGCTTGAGAAGGTCCATAGAGCACTGACAGACGCCTCACCGTGTGTAAGCTTGATATGATGGCACTCGCAAGTCGCAACAATTCCTAATGACAATGGCGATGGCGGTGATCGTTTGGCGTAATAGCTACCCGTTCGTCATGAATTTCGCGCATGGCTGCGGACTGAAACTGTCATCAGTTTGTGTTACCCGATTTTTACCCTGTTTGCAAGCGCCGGTAATGAAATCAAATGTTGTCATATTTGTTTATTGTGATGTGTTTTACCCAGTCTTTTCCGGAGGAATTGGTGAAAGATGTGTTTTATTTTGTTACGAGATTACTGTGTCAAAATTTGAACAAAACTGCGATTCGGTGAGATGGAAAGTTACGAAACAGGTGAACCACTTCTTCAACAGTTTGGTGTTTGATGAGGAAAGGACTATTGGAGTGTGAACTTTGTTTTTTTAAAAGCGAGTTAGATTAAATCATCCAACAAATTATTTAATATTTGTTTTTTTAAAAATAATGAAAAAAGAAAAAAATATCTCTTAAATGTTTACATTAAATAACCATTTGCGGACATATATAAACCAATTTGGAAAACCGTTTCAAGACAAAATGGGTTCACTGAATGCAGTGATTTTATTTACCGAAACGCGAAAGTTAGAGGGCTGAGTATTATCTCGCTTAACTTACTATCAAAAGACACTAGCATTGAATCGGCTCAACAGTTAAAATGATACTCTCAAGAAATTAACGAAGTGATTATTAACTCCTACAACAGGAGCTGTCCTATAACGCATTTGAATTCGAACAGGGACGTCCCGTTTTAGAATTCGAAACTTGAGCGGCTTAGGAAAGTCTCTCGTAAATTGTTTAATAAGGCGAAGAGCAGCTTGGAGCAAGATTGGAGTCAGTATAGAAGAGCTCTCATTCAATACAATTATGAGGTAAGGAAATCCAAGAGAAGAACTTGGATACAAACGTGCAAAAGCATTGATAACGCAAGACTACAGAAAACTCTTGCAAATGATCATACGGTTGAACTTGGAAACATTAAAATCCAAGACGGGTCCTTTACTAAGGCATGATACCTTATGTTTTATGATAAAAATTCATTTTCCGGACTCGGATTTGTGTGAGGATTCTGATTATAACGGTTCCTTGCAGACTTTACGACACTTTTACAGACAGGAATGCACAATACTAGAAATAGAGGATGAAATATTTACGACATCCAGGTTAGAACATGCACTTAGAGCATTCCTGCCATTTAAATCTGCAGGTGTGGACGGCATATTTCCAGCATGGATCCAAAAGTTTGAGGCCATGCTGGTTCCGTTTCAAACGAAGATTTTTAAGGTAAGCTTAAGGCTGAACTACATCCCATCAAAATGCAGGTTAGTAAGAGTAATCTTCATACCAAAAACTGGTAAGCGTGATAAGACGAATCCAAAATCCTTCAGACCTATTAGTCTTTCATCAGTGTTGCTGAAGACAATTGAAAAGGTTTTGAAAGAACATGTCGAGTCAACTTATATGCAAAATCATTGTTTGTCAATATTTCCATTTCCTTATCAATCTGTTAAATCAACAGCTATAGCGCTTCATACGCTAGTCGATAAAGTCGAAAAATCCATGTCAGTAAAAGAAATAGCACTTTATTCCTTTTTGGATATTGAAGGAGTGTTTGGCAATACATCTTATTCCTCAATGGCTCGAACTATGAAGAAGAGGAATTTCTAAACTAGAATTGTCAACTATGCTTGAAAAAAGTTAAATCACTTCTGAGCAAGGTGAAGCTTCTATTAAGATAAGAGCAATGAAAGGAGGAGTACTGCTCCAAGGAGGAGTACTCCCCCAAGGAGGAGTACTCTCCCCAATTATGTGGTCCTTAGTTGTAGACGATCTTCGCAGAAGTTTAGAAGAAAAAGGTTTCGATGTTGTAGGTTTGGGCGGATGACGTATTCATCTTAGTAAGAGGGAAGTTTGTCAATATAGTATCGGGTAGACTGCAACAGGCTTTAAAGGCTACCCATTCTTGATGTATGAAGGAGGGTCTAAGCATTAATCTAAAAGTAGTAATTGTACCTTTTACAAGAAAGAGAAAGCTTAACCTTACAGCACTCGAGCTTGTAGGAGAACTCATCCAATTTAGTGAACAGGTAAAATACCTAGGCGTAATTCTGGATACTAAGTTGAACTGAAATGTACCCCTTGATTATGCGATAAGCAAAGCTATAAGTGCTTTATGGTTATACTCCAAAACCATTGGAAGGAAATGGGGTTTAAGACCGAAAATGATTATGTGGGTCTACACATCTGTTATTCGTCCAAAAACAACGTACTCTTCGTTAATGTGGTGGGCGAAAACCAAGGAAGCTACTGCAGAAGCAAAACTTGCAAAACTTCTACGACATGTATGTATTGCTATAACTGGAGCTCTGCGCAGCACACCATCATAAGCACTAGATACAATTCCCAATCTGCCTATGGGCATCATCTCCGCTTAGACGCGACGCGTGACACAGTGCGGTATGCGCTGACCACTCTTAGGTAAAGTAACCTGTGTATGCTCTCGAGTTTCCCTAAGTTGCTCTTGTCTTTGGCGATGGACCACGGCAGCCCACACAACTTGAGTACCTAACAAATATCAATGCTGAATAATAGTTTGTTCAAACAAATTTGGAGAAGTTGTTCAGCTTTCTAGAAGAAAATGGTGAACAACTTCTCCAAATTTGTTTGAACAAACTATTATTCAGCATTGATGTTTGTTGGGTATGAACAGCCAGGAGCTATCGCTTGCTCCCTTGCAACATGAAGTTTTAAGCCATCATGCGGAATAATGCCGATATAGCCATGATGGCCTTCTTGTAGGAGTAATCGACGTAGCTGATAAAGGAGCTTATCTTCGATCATAAACCCCAAGTACTTCAGGGACCGCTTTGAAGTGATGGTCGCCTGTTGATCCGATCTCCTGTTGTTGATCACAGTAACCTCGGTTTTGTAATTGGCTAGCTTCAGTTTTCTTGAACGCGTTAATCCCTCCATATTGCCAATAGAGTGTGTGGCCGTTAATTTGACTTATTTCATGGATTCTAGGGTGATGTCGTCCGCGAAACCGTCAATGTTTACGCTGTTAGGGAACTCAAGTCACAACACTTCGTCATACATCGTATCCCAGAGGACCGGGCTCAGGATTGAACCTTTAGGAACTCCTGCGGTGACTTGGACACGTTATTGAATCGCTTCAGTGTTATAAACCATTACCCGATTCAGAGAGTAAATTCCTACAATCCTGTACAGATACCCAGGAACCGGAAGGCGTTGGAGTGAGTTGGAAAAAGCCTCCCAAATTGTGGTATTTTGCATTTCTCACATCCAGGGTGACTACTGCACTGTAGCAAACTCCTAGCCTCTTACGTTGGATTGCCACCACTGCCGTCTTGGTGACGGACATGAAGACATCCACCGTTGAGCTTCTAGTCGCTCAGGGTCGTCGGCCGTCCGGGCTTTTTTTCGATGCTCTGATTGTTGTCTAATAGTGCCAAGATGTTGTAGATGCCGAAACGGGCATATACGGCGTCCACAAAGTGCCGCACTTTGTTCGTTTTCGACGCGGCTGGGTGCCGTTTTTTCAACGCGCACACTTCTGAACGGAGTTGCTTCACTGTGTTTGCCATCACGGTTAGAGTTTGACTGATAGAGCTGTCAAATTTTATCTGCTGACTCATGGGTTACTATGATTGATGCTGCATGGGTAGTTTTGTCAGTGCGGGTGAAGGTAAACCCATGAAAAATCGGCAATTTTTGTCAATTTTTTTTGTACACGTTACATTCCTTAGTGCTAAATACCCGAAACGAACGTTACCTACGAAACACGTGTTTGCTGGAATTGCTCTTCACAAAGTCACTTCCGTATGTAGAAATGTTAAAGTCGCAAAACGGAGCGTCTGCATCGTCTGCATCAGCCCCCCAAAATGAAAATCCTTTTATGATTTTGTCTTCCGATGAACTGGACTCTGACGTAGCCGATGAGAGTGGATTTCCGGAGGTACACGCCCCCGGTAAAAGGAAGCCCGTTAGTTCTCCGGGTGTGCGCCGGAAATAGATTAAACCTACTCCCAAAAGCTTGCCAAAAATTGGAGGTAGCGGGGGTCAAATTAAAAAAAACCGAACAAACCGGTAATAGCTGAGGTACCGTTCCTAGCTGTAGCTATTCCACCCAGCCGCTACCTAATAACGGTAACCGTAAAAGGTTGCCAAAAGGAAAAACTATGTCTTCCCGCAATTCTAAGAATAGCCCGTCCAAGCGAGGTAAGATTAATTTTAGGGACATTGTGGATAACATTTTAAATGCTCTTGGTCTTTCGGATGCTTCACCGCTTCGAGGGATTATTGACCTGCTTATTCCTATAGTTGGAAACTACTTCAAGCAATTGACTGTATCATGGCCCCTTATTGGTGAATTCATATCTTTCGATGAATAATTCGTCGAGTGAGGTTCAAGATATGATCACCGTATTACAATGAAACTGTCGTAGTCTAATACCTAAATTAGACTCGTTCAAGTATTTGATTCACAATTTTGATTGTGATATATTTGCTCTCTGTGAAACATGGCTTTCGTAGATGAATTAAACTTCCACGATTTTTACATTATACTCCTGGACCGAGATGATTCATATGGTGGCGTACTTTTGGGGATCAAAAAGTGCTACCCCTTCTAAAAAATCTCACTTCCAATAATCTCAAGCATTGAAACCGTCGCTTACCAAATAAATGTAAAGAATAAAGATCTTTGCATAGCTTCTGTCTATGTCCCTCCGAGGACATCAACAAACCGCCGTCAACTTTCGAGTTCAGTTAATCTACTTCCATCTCCAGTTCTGATTCTGGGCGATCTGAACTCCCACGGTACTGCTTGGGGCGAACAATACGATGACAATAGAGCGGGTATTTTCTATGACTTATGTGACGATTTCAACTTGACCATCAAACATCATGTTCAAACATCATGTTCAAACACTGGGGAAGCGACACGAATAGCAAAACCTCCTGCCAGGGAGAGTCGACTTGACATATCTTTGTGCTCTAATTCACTATCATTAGATTGTCTGTGGAAGGTAATCAATGATCCCCATGGTAGTGATCACTTACCAATTATTATTTCAATCACAAATAGTTTTCAAAAAACAGACCAGTCAATCCATGTTGCTTATGACTTCACGAGGCATATTGATTGGCAACATTTTACATCGGCGGTAACCCTTGGTATTAATTCTACCGATCCTCTTCCACCATTAGAAGAGTATCACTTCCCTTCGGAAGTGATGTACAAAAGTGCATTAGAAGCTCAGAAACGACGTGTTCCAAGTGTTCCATCCCTCAAAAGAAGACCCGCCACCCCTGGATGGGATGACGAATGCACAAAGTTGTATCTTGAGAAATCCGATGCGTTTAAAGATTATCGTAGACGTGAAACATGTAAGCTTTTTGATAAGTTCCTAAAGCTTGAAAAAAAGCTTAAAAACTTACTCAAAGCAAAGAAACGCAATTACTGGCGTTCGTTTGTAGAGGGACTATCTAGAGAAACCTCGATGTCAACGCTTTGGAGAAAGCCCCGTTACATGCGAAACCGCTCAACCTCCAATGAGAGTGAAGAATACTCCATGCAGTGGATATTCGACTTCGCTAATAAGGTTTGTCCAGACTCTGTCCCAACACAACCGAATTTACGGGATTCCACCCGAGTAACGGTTTTCTGGACGAACCATTCACAATGTTGGAATTTTCAATGGCACTTCTTTCATCGAACAACTCCGCTCCAGGAAGCGATATGATTAAATTCAACCTTCTGAAAAATCTCCCCGATATCGCTAAAATAACACTCTCATTGAATTAAATATAGCTCCACCCGCATGGAGGCAGGTTAAAGTAATAGCTATTCAAAAGCCTGGGAAACCAGCGTCTGATTACAATTCACACCGTCCGATCTCTATACTATAATGTTTAAGGAAATTTTTAGAAAAAATGATCCTATCAAGACTCGACCGTTGGGTTGAATCAAACAACCTGCTATCAAATACGCAATTTGGTTTCCGAAAGAGCATAGGAACAAACGATTGTTTAGCGTTGCTTTCATCTGATATACAACTGGCCTTTGCACAATAGAAGCAATTGGTTTCAGTGTTTCTGGACATTAAGGGCGCATTTGATTCAGTTTACATAGATATACTGGCAGATAGCCTGCACAGTAGTGGTTTACCAGGAATTTTAAATAATTTTTTGTATAATTTACTGAAAGAAAAACAAATGACCTTCAATCTAGGTCAACTGACAACTTCCAGAATTAGCTACATGGGCTTACCCTAAGGCGCAGGCTTAAGTCCCTTACTTTATAATTTTTATGTTAAAGATATTGATAACTGCTTGGAAAATAGATGCACCTAAGACAACTTGCAGACGATGCTGTGATCTCCCTCAGAGGTCCGCGTGTGGAAGTCTTGCAAAAACCATTGCAAAATTCCCTAAATAATCTGTCCATCTGGGCCAGAAATTTGGGGATCGAGTTTTCACCGCAAAAAAACCGAATTGGTAGTGTTTACTAGAAGCGGTTCCCAGCCCAACTGCGTCTCAAGCTGTTGGGAAGAGACTCTACCCGAGCAGGAGACAACAACATATGAATACCTAATTTTGATCTTGATAACTGGCCTTGGCATTAAAGAGCTCAGATTAAGAGGTAAAATACCTAAGCAAAATACCTATGATTTGCAAGAAAAATACCACTTGAATAACAACACTTGTTATTTTGAATACCTGGAAATACCTGTGAGGTACTATTTTGGTATTGTCTTACCTCAATTTGGTATTGGCATAACATTGTGGGAACAATTGTATGGTATTATCCTCAGGTATTTTACCTCTTAATCTGAGCTCATAAATACCATGGCCAGTTATCAAGTTATTCGGTCCTGCTCGGGTACCCTTACAGAACCGCTTCTGGGAGCTCTCATCTAGAATACTGATCAAGTGTGGAATCAGTAACAACCTTGTGATTGAAAACTTCGAAAAAATGCTCGAATTGAGTACCTAGTCTAGATTCTTGCGAATCTATACTCACTATATGTCATCCGATATTAGTCTTCCATGCTATAACTCTCCTAGTGTACGCTTCCCTTATCACAGTTTCTCCATTGATTATGATCTGTCCATGAAACAGGCTATTCAAGGAGTTCCAGATCAACTTCGACCTATTTTAATTCCCCATATTTTTATCGAAAACTACCAACATGTCAATTGCAATAGAAGAATTTTCACTGATGGGTCGCGCATTGATGGATCTACTGGCTTCGGTGTTGTTCAATGAATACTCATCTGCCTTCCGGAAACTTCAGGAACCTTGTTCCGTATATGTTGCTAACAGCAATCAATTTCGCATTGGGGATAGTTTCCGACATGCCCATAGACCATTATTTCATCTTCTCAGATAGTCTCAGTTTTATTTAGGCCCTGCAGTCGATGAAAACAGTGTGGCACTCATCTTACTTTCTTACAAAAATAAGGGAGCAGATGTGTGCGTTGGTCGAAAGATCATTTAAGATTACCTTTGTATGGGTCCCCTCACATTGCTCAATTCTAGACAATCAGAAGGCGGACTCTCTAGCAAAGGTGGGCGCACAAGAAGGCAAGATTTTTGAAAAAAGAATTTCACATGATGATTTTTTCCCAATTAGTACGTCAGAGTTCTCTTCAAAGTTGGCAAAACGATTGGACAAGTAATTCTCTTGGGTGGGGGTGACATTCCATTATTCCAAATGTTTTGTCGAGATCGTGGTTAAATGATCTGGATGTAAATCTGCTTTTCATTCGTGTGATGTCAAGACTTATGTCCAACCACTACTCGCTAGATGCACATCTCTACAGAATTAACCTCGTCGATAGCAATTTATGTAGGTGCGGAACTGGTTATGATGACATCGCTCACGCAGTTTGGCATTACCCGGATAATGATGCCTCCAGAGCACGACTATTGGATACCCTAGTGGCCCGAGGTAGACAACCCTTCCGCGAGATAAGATATGTTTTGGGAATGCGTGATCTTCCATACATGCAAGCGATTTACGAATTCCTTTTTTTGTCTGATCTAAGAGTGTAACGTCATCACCCTCTTTCCTTCCAAATTCCCTACCATTGTGTCCCAGTTATACTATCCTTTTGTTTCCGTGCTACTTGTACCTGCCCAGCAAGCTGTGGTCACCCATCTGCGGCTTAATTCCTGAAAAGGACTACAGGGGTCGAGGATTTGGTAGATGTCGCAACCAAAAGCAGCAAATAATGGCTTAAATAAGTTACCTACCGGGAGATAAACCAGCTCGAGGCTGAAAATCTCGATAAATCTTGAATATCGGCTCCGTAAAGTGTTACACACGCCTGAGCCTAACAAATAAACGAACTGATTAAAAAAAAAAGATGTAGAAGGAGATGTTCGCTCATCACCATGAGGCACCAAGAGTGAACATTAATGTTTTTAGCTAGAATGAGAGATGTGAAGAGAAAGTGTTGAAAGTTCCGTCAGTGTGCGGCAGGTAGGAAATCAAACAGATATTTTTTGGAAATTGAGCGAAAGGGCATGTATCCAATGGTACTCGAACCATGGACGTCAATCTTTGCCTAACATCCCTCTGCGGGGTAGGTTGTAGCAACGGAACAAGTCCGCCACTTCAACAGGCAAAAATTGACGCATGGAAAGACGCTCATGTATCACTGTGGCTTGTATAGTTATTCTAGCGATCTATTGTGTGCACTCTGTTTATTGATTGATGTTTATTGAGCGAACATCTCCTTCTGCATCATAATCGTTACTCCACGCACGGAGAATACATAACATAACAATTAATGTATATAAAAAAAAGGTTACTTCAGATTCACTTCCAATAAATGAAAATTTGTTTAGATATGAAAACTATAATACCAAAAATTATAAAAAAACAATTCAAAATTTAGCTGAAAAAAACTTTCATCTTTGGGCAAAGCACACTTCAACCGTTGTGACGCATTGGTATCGATGTAATGTGTAGGCAAAACGGATATTCGTATGTCACCAGTTTCAATTGATTTAATCTCTTCTACTAATATAAACTTAGCTTAGTTTTCTTAGCTCTGTTAAAAAAATTACTCTGCTAAATAGTGAACGTTAGCAGCTGAGGATAAGTCAAAATTTAATACAAAAATAGTGTGAAGTGCATTCTTTTCCACAAAAAGAGAAAAAAGACGGTGGCAGTCACCATAATTCTTCAAATTAATTACCAATTCTTCAACCTTAACATTAAAGATAACGGACAACATACATCACCCAGTAAAAACAAAAGGAAATCAATTTGAGTTATCTGTTGCATGTTTTCAATGTTTTGGTACTTTTTCCTGTAGTCTTAGTTACCGATAACTTTATTGCTATTTTTATTTTCATTGCTGGTTAGAACTTTCGACTGCTGTTCATAATCCTTCCATTGATCTGTATCAAAAGTATTTTTAACTGCTTAAAGCTAAAACTTAAAGTGTTTTCCTCTCCTATTTCATTACTTATTGGAATTATTTATATTAAGTAGGTAATTCATCTTGTGTTGCTAATATATGTTGTTGATTCTTCACACTTATTAAGCTGCTTTCGACCCACGAAACGACCTTCAGGGGAACGAAATTGCTTTAGCACATTGAAACTTCAGCCCTTACATAGCTGAACATTAAAAATAGCTTTGAATGGCATTGACGCCACCTTTTCAATACCACCCTGCTGCGCTCGCCAGCCACACCATCTTATTTGAAATTAATTGAGCGAATGACTCAAAATCGGTTCCGTTATTCATCACATAGGCATGTAAACATTTTTGAGAAAAAAAATAGCTTCGTCCACACACCTATATAATTTTTTTTACATAAACGCCATTTTAGCTGTTTTTCAGAAAATAGAATTAGTTTACCAGATATTGGATAGGATGATAGGATAGTTAATTACAGAAATAAAGTTCATAAAGACATCGGCACCACTTTTTGCATTCCAAAATAATAGTAATAATTAAAAAAACGTTATTCTCATAACTTATTTCACCAACTTAGCATCACTACATTCAATCGACACTAAAACTGCGGAAGCAAACGCAAGTAAAGCCAAGCTCGAAAGCAAAGGTAACAATAAATAGCCATTCATTAAAATCTTGGACACGTTTCTCATCTGTCTCAACCGTACAAATTTGCTTGATGTTTAACTTAATCTGTTTATGCATTTCAACCGCGGCAGTTTATCTTAACAAGATCAAGCCGAATGAATAACTCTCTGCGTGTCGTTTCAATCCTATGCATCTTACCGTTTCGGTTTATTTTTAGTTTTTTTTTTCATTTTTGTGTCCGCGTCTACTTTAAAATGTTGTGTAATTGAAACGGATTAGATTCGGTGGTGTTTGCTTACCAGTCCACGGCTCACCGGCTTATTAAACTTTCTGATGGCAAAAGCTACCTTAGTTGAGTCATTTTTAAACTTTCCATGCTTAAAATTTGGCGATTGCGTGATGATTCTGGCGGAAGTGTAATTCCAATCGAAATATTATGCCTGAAAAAAAAAACACTAACATGGGAAATTTTCGGTTACATTGCCACAATTGATTGGAGAAAGTGTCCAAAAATTACAATCTGCGGCTGCAATCATGTAGGTAGCCATTTCAGTGAATTGTTTCGCTAACTGTTTGTATCGTTTTTTTTTCGGTTTCCTTCACAGCATCCAACCGTCCCAGCGCGTTCGGGGGCCCCGGTGGCCACAGTGCTAACCATCCGATGAGATGAGGTGGAGCAGACTACTCATAACGGCCGCGTTGTCGTTATTTGTGATTTTCGGATTAATCGATGCCATTAACGTAAGTATTACCATCATTACCCTATCCTTTCAGCCACTTGTTCAAACTTACAAGCAGTCCCTGGGCCAGGTGGATAGCACGTTCACGTGCTTTCGTGCGAATATATGTGTGTTTGGGTTTAGCAAGTGATGTGAATTGGATCTGAGCCGAAAATTGGGTTGTATAAGTCGGGCTGGTTTCTTTTGCATCGCTCGCGCTGCTCTGAATCACTTTTTAAGCGGCAGCAAAGGTCTGGTATAGCGCAATCTTCGAGTGGAATAATTGGCGACATTCGTTCGAATAGTCGACTCGAGGTACAGGTACAGCCTTGAGAGAATGCGCCGGTTTTTAGACGCGGTTCGCTGCCTCTGTAAAGCCACTCAATTTACCGGTTATTTTATAGACTCTGAGAGAAGTGAAAGCTGTAGCCACTGTGGCTAAGATCAAGAACGTCAGACATGACGAAAGCGATCCGGCTCGTTCTTTACACGGTTTCTCCTGGTTCAAATAGGTAAATTACAATAATCCACCATACCCATCGCGAAAAATCTAGGTTATCGACAATCGCAACGCATGCAACATGTGATTGACTGTTTCTTTTGTTGGAATGAGGCAGCGGATGTAGACAATTCAATTATGTGCAGTGGCTGCTTCTTTATCTTGGGGACATTTATCAGATTCTTCTTCGCAATTAGCAATCTTTCCGCGGAAATCTTCCAAGTAGGTGCAGTTGCAATTGTTGTCCGGGATCAGATTTATCAGTCGCGAATCTCTTGTATTGTTTCTGAGCAGAAATGCATCTTAACTCGGTTGGTTGGATGTGTCTTTGGCTTGGTGACACTTTACCGAGTTATAGGCCGTCATTCGTGCTGCGGTTGACACTAACCTTGAAAGTGGATGTTGTGTGCCGCGTGGGTGTGGGAATGAGTACGGTGAAATGAAATCACACGTTGTTAGAGGTTGGGTTTTCCTCGTTAGCGCTTATAGAAGGTAGCCCTGGGTCTGCATCTTAAAAATTTAAAAAAAAAGATCAATAAAAAAAAATTAAAAGTCGTTCCATGAAAAACGCATATATGTCTTGATGAAGAACTAAGCAACAAAATATTAAAATATATCATTGTATATCTAGAGAATTTTCAAATAGATTGTACGAATTACCTTTAAACATATTGCAAACGATATATAAAATCTATATAATCTTTCTTAGACAAGCAAAATGTATACATAGAATTTCATATTTGTGCACTAAATTATATGCATATGATACATAAATGATTGGAAATGCTCCGTAAGTAAACTGGCGATGATCCATAAAATGAACTATAATTAAAATGATTCATTGCTAATAATCTTTGTGCGCTGAAGCAAATATATTTTCAAGTTTTGAGCACTACTTGTTGAGTTTTGATCCATGAAAAATGGGAAAGTAGCATAGCAAAGCGTACCATAGAATACTTACACATATCGTGGAGGGAATCACCAAGATAAGCCTATCCACTTTCATAAAAAGTTTTGTCAAAAACTTGGGTAACTTTAACCCAAAAACGTGAAAACTGGACGTACCCTAAATTTAGTGTCATTGCCACAACTCAATTTTGAGTAAGCCGAAATTTATTTAGTTTTGAGTTAGACTTACTCATCAAAATAAAAACCAGAATTAATCAAAATGCGTAGTTTTTAATTCGCCCCCGCAAAGGATGCTATATAAATCAAATAAGACCTTTTGAAAAAAAAAACAAAAAACTAGAACTTCATTTTATTGAACAACCAAAACAAAAACAAAAACCAGGAGTCAATGAGCTGGTGTATATTCAGTCCTGAGGACTGAGACTGAGTCCTTCTCTTTTTAAAATAAGGCAGCAAGTTTACTAACGGTGATTCGTGTTCTTCGATCCTTCATCTTTTATAATTTTACTACAAAAAATCCATTGGCATGACTAATTCATAACTGGTATGCCAAATACCGAGAAGCTGAGAAGGAAGATGTCGATAATATGAATTGACGTCTACTAACTAATTGAATGCGAATTTACTTTTGTACATCGGATCAAATGGCGATAGGTCCCATTCATAGATGGAGTTCCACTGACATTGCGGCGGTGTCCATGAACTGGCATTTGCTCTTTAGTCTTCAGTAATGCCCGGATATATTCTGTAATATGTAAGTATAATATGTATATTATGTTTTGATAGTGAAGAATTAGGTGACTCGATTATATATTTACAAAAGCTTACCATCTTCAACACCAAGAAATTTATCCGCATTGTATAAAAGGTATTTTGCCAATACTCCCTTATAGCCTGGTCTCAAAAACATGCCGGAGAGTTTCGAAAATGATTTGTTTAATTGTAATGCAAATGACAATTAAAAACATTCCCTGTCAAAGGTAAAACGGCTTGCCCTTTAATTTACGATACAATTCAGCATCTACAGCGGCGGCTATCTGCCCAATGTCACCGATGGTTATCAATTTTCGAATACAAATTAAAGGGCGAATACGAAATTATTGCGACACCGAAAATGTCATGCCAATTTTTTTATAATGTTTAGAATCAAACCAAAATTTTATGGTAGTTTTATACATAATTTACTTCAAAAATCAAAAGAAAAGTTAATCGATGGAGCCTTAAGTCTAAAATTGAACGCATTTTAGCTTGATGCCCTCCATCAAAGTCTTTACAGTGTCATCCGGTACCAGTTTCTCAGTTTTTTTTCCATTTTCTTAACGTGTCCTTCTCGTCTTTGACTGTCTTCTTGCTCTTCCGAAGTTCCCGCTTCATCATTGCCCAGTACTGCTCGACCGGGCGCAGCTCCGGACAGTTTGGCGGATTCATGTCCTTTGGAACAAAATGGACAGAATTGGTCTCATACCACTCCAGGACACTTTTAGAATAGTGGCATGATGCCAAATCTGGCCAAAATAGCGGAGCTTTGTCGTGCTGCTGCAAGAACGGCAAAAGGCGCTTCTCGAGGCACTCAGATTTGTAGATCTCGCCATTTACTGTGCCCTTTGTCACGAAAGGCTCACTCCTCAGTCCGCAAGAGCAGATGGCCTGCCAAATGAGATATTTGGAGGCGAACTTCGACATTTTCTTCTTCTTAAATTTGTCGTCCACATAGAACTTGCTCTTGCCGGTGAAAAACTCCAACCCCGGAATTTGCTTAAAATCGGCTTTTATATACGTTTCGTCGTCCATCACACAGCAGCCATATTTTGTCAGCATCTTCTCGTAGAGCTTCCGTGCCCGAGTTTTAGCCGTCGATTGTTGCCGCTCATCGCGGTTTGGGAAGTTCTGTACCTTGTATGTATGTAGTCCAGCTCTCTTCTTTGCATTCTGGACATGCCGATCTTTTTAGCCAAATCACGACTTGAGACGTTGGGATTTGCTTTAATCATCCGCTTCACCTTTCCCTCCGTCTTTTTGTTCTCCGGTCCCGGTTTTCTTCCAGCTCCTTTGCCGTGGTCCAACGTCAACCGCTCCTGGAACCGCTTCAACACTCTGGAGACGGTTGAATGGTGAATGTTCAACATTTTTCCCAACTGCCGGTGCGACAGGTCAGGAAATTCCAGGTGTTTGGAAAGAATTTGTTCTCTCGACTCACGTTGGTTCACCTCCATTTTCGTTGAATCGAAAAACACGACTTCGAGTTTGACAGCATGTAAACAATACACATCAATGAGAAAGTGTGCATAATTTGGTTGATTTTTACCCAATGGTAAAAAAGTTATGCACTGTTGAATGTGTGAAATTTAACTTTCGAAGCACAAATTCACAGAAACGCTGTACGTCATCCAACGCCACATGTTAAAAAATTATTAAAATGTAGCTGACTCAAAATTGAGCTTCGTACAGTTTTCTTGCGTTTTGAGTAGCAATAACTCAAGTTCATAAAATAAGATTACTCAGCGTTTGACGTTTTAGATATATTTATAAAATTGAGTTCAAGTTACTCAAAATTGAGTAAGCTCGGACAATCTTTGTTTTAGTATAACATCTTGAATTCGTCGATGAACATCTCCGACTGTGCCATATTCATCAGGCAGCGCTTGGTTTTCAGGTGCTCCTCTTGGTGCAGCTGCATTCAAATCGAGGCAACTGTGATCGGCTTCCGCACCTTTAGCTGCCTGCTCGTTGCTGGCAGCGTTTCGATTGGCAGCCCCTCGATATGAAACGGAACACACAAGCCATCGTCCGAACCAATACCGTCCATTTTGAAAACCGGCTAGCATCCACCATAACCGCCGGTACCTGCATGTAACAGCAAATGTACTCGAAGCTCCTGCGTTGTATTCGCCGGTGGTAGATGCTTCTTTGGCCAATCTTCCTCCCGGTCGTACAGGAACTGCGGGCTTCGCACCCACGAACGATTTGAGTGGAGTTTTGGATTCTTCGTCAGCAAATCTGCTACGTTTAACCTCATCGGAACCCAGCTCCAGTCTGCTAGCACCGTTAGGCTCAGGATCTCTCCGATGCGGTTTGGACCTGATCCAGGAAACAACCACCTCTGCATCTATCCAGAAAACCACTTTGTTGACGGAGATGTTGTGGTATTCGCGCACCATATGCGACAGACGTGCGCTGAGTACCGCCGCCAGAACCTTCGCCCGACTCATCACCAACGCACATGTGGCACAATGGCTCGGAAATATGCCACACATCCATACGCCGACTCGACAACGTCCGCGAATATATGCAGCTGTACTTCACAGATCTCATCGGATCGTGCAGTGCTGAAATAGCTTCGCCGCAACTTGCACGCCTGAACGTTTACCAACATGCTCGTCCATCGGGTCCATTTCCTGGCGTCATCCCAGTGGCACCCTGTTCTCCACAGCTCTACTCAATTTACTCGGGATGGTTATTGGAGAAGGGAAACAGGTTGGGTCAAACCGCGCCACCACAATACTAAGGATCATTCACTTCGTGGGACGCTCTTCTCCTCGGAGGACCTTCGAATATTCGAAATTCGAGACGTTTCTGATCGTATCTAAAATGCACTGATGAAGCATTGCTTTGCTCTCCAAGCTCCCCGAGGAACGAGTTTGACACCCACCTCCTGATTCGGAAGCCGCTTTGCGAATGAATGTATCTCACTTCGCTGGCCCTCCGTATCGCTTCTTCGCTATTGCATCCGGATACCTCCGCGTGCATATTGATCCAAAAGTGGCTACGTCCATTACGTACAGCTGCGGAACTTCTCCACGGTTTGTCCTGAACAGGAACCTCTGCGCCTGCCTGTCCTCCACTCTTATGCGGATTTGGTTGTATATTTTCTGAATGTCGCCCCCGAAGGCGACCGGACGTTCTCGGAATTGACAGATGACTCGTGGGAGGGGAACTAGCATATCCGGACCAGATACCATACGGCACTATCTGGCGTCTCCATCAGCTCGACATCGGTTGCATTATGCGCGTACCCTTTCTGCTGGTTTTCCTCGATCTGCCGACACACATTCTCTTTCAGCACTGGACTCCTTTCGAGCTTCCTCTGCAGTGCATTCATCCTCCGCATAGCCATTGGGTAGCTATTGGAGAATTTTCTTTCGTCGCGGCGCCACAGCAGCCCTGTTTCAAAGCGATCACTCACACGCTTCGTTGTAGCTTCGAGAATCTTCCGCGCTCGCTTCTCTTCCGCCGGTTCTGAATCGGCGAACAATGCAACCGCCGTCTCCTCCAGCTGCTCCCGTATCAAATCATGCAGCTCCTGATGGCTCACCGGCGCGACAGAGTGAGGATTCATATCCTTATTAATAATCCGGGAATAAATTTTGTATCATAAATTAACATAAATTCTAACAAATCATTTTCTTGACATTTACTTTCCTTAAGTATGTTTCTTTACACTTTGGCAGTAAAAGATTTAATTTTTACCCCATTGCGGACCTTTTTCGCGTTTTCGAACCCTTTATCATTTCGGCAGGGTTCTTTTTAGGCTTTGAATGACCTTAGTCCACATCTCACTTTAATGTCCTGCACAGTTGCCTTACCTACATCGACTTTTTCTCAACATCTCTGACCGACTTACGTGATCTCCCTTCTGAAAACTTGGTTGGCTTTTACTGAACCGTTCTGGTTTGTAGAAACTTTCTTATGACATTCGTCACCGTTTATTGCGCCACACCGACCGCATTCGCGATTTCTTTTGTGATCGATTAGGATTTTCTACCACTTGTTCAAAATCACATCGCAGCTCCTTTGTCGAGGCGCAATTTTCAAAATTTCTATTAAACAGTGAACACGTCGGCGCGGAAATGCAATGACGTCTATATAAGGTCTGGCCCAGTAGCCACAACAGTATTAGTGAAATGAACAAAATTCGCTCATGACACTAATACCACTGCACTCCTTGCGCACGCTACACAAAAGCTCGGAAAGTGCTACGTCATACTATTTATTTTGATTCGTTCGCTCCGTGATTGTTTATTGTATGCGCTATGAAACTTAATTTTTCAACCGAGTCCAGTTTACCGATGATTGGCTCTATGTCGCTACTCGATGGCAAATCTCAGCGTTTGAAGGTTTGTGTGGCAAAAATTCAGTTATCGGGAGGATGTCCGCCAATAGAAAGTTCAATAGTGTTACGTCATCACTCGTCGGCTCAGCAATGTTTATATTATTTTTGCTTCCAATACAAGCAAGCAGTGCGTTGACCCAGACCTTATATAGACGTCATTGGCGGAAATGAAAGGATTCACTGACAGATGAACCATACACTTAAAGAAATTCTTACGTTCACTCAGACCATTGACGCGCCACATGACACGTTTTACTGTATATATTTGAGGGTAGTCTTTTTTTTTTTTTTTTTTAATATTTTGCGTTTGAATGAAGTGAGTGTTCGGTATCGAATTTACTGACACCTGAAGATGTTCCCGAGAATATAATATTCTATTGTACCACCAAGCATCTCACTGGAGGCATTGTATTTGGAGCGGTTACGTCAAATGGGTTGAAGAAAGTTTAAATTATCAACTCTAGACAAAATAGTCAAAAGGTCCAAAGTAACATTTGTAAACAACGGCATGTAGCGTATTTCTCTGGGATCTGCTTGGTCTCACAAACAAAATAGCACCAGAACAGATAAAGGGAGTTATTACCTTCCCGTCGGTAGTGGATATAGATATTAACTAGTAATCCTCAGAGTAAAGAAATATGCGGAAGTGGCCATCTTGAGCCAATTGATCAGTGAGAACTATTAAAATATGAGCCAAACGAGCATGTTTATATTATGCCAAGTATTGCAATGAAATTAAATAAATGATTTATATTTATTACACTTGAGAAATCAAAAATTAAACATTCGCTGTTTGTTTGGTTCGCAAATCCTCTCATAGCCCTCTCATAGCCATTTAATAATGGAATCACCAAGTCTGCAGCCAAAATTAGGAATGACCTAGTAAAGGGTGTTCCGATCAACATTTAGTCAAACAGTAGTGTGTGTGAGTCGATCAAAGTATTTATGAATAAGTCAAATTCTTTTTCAAGTTCAGTTAATACAGAATACAGGAGAAATATTCAGCTAAGTTTCCTTTTTTACCGAATGTGAATTGCTGAGTCTTTCGTTAAACACCTGCCATAAGATTTTGTACAGTCTCCTTGTCCACTTTATTCGCCGCAGAATTCCAGTTTGCCTTGAACTGTTTCTCGCTCACTACAGCTTTTTAAGTCTTCTCAAGGTTCCGCTTGACGATGGCCCAATATTGTTCCATTGGGCGGAGCTCTGGCATGTTGGTAGAGTTCTTGTCCTTGGGCATTACTTGAGCGTTGTTGGTAGCATACCACTCCATGGCCTTTTTCCGTAATGGCAAGATGCTAAATCCGGCCAAAATAGAACGGAACAATTGTACAGGGATTGTCGAAAAACACAGAGTAGCGCAAAATAGACAAGTGCTTCACCTAATTTCAAGAGTGCGTCTCTTGTTTCGGAAGAGCGCACAAAATGAATGTGCGAGAGATTTCGTAGCAGCACGAGAGACAGACAGCCGCACATGCACTTCTCTTTCAGAGATAAAGAGTAATGCACAGTGCGCTACTCTGTGCTTTATTCTGTGCTTAGGCTCATGCTTTGGTAAGTGGTAGCAAAATGAAAATTTTTGATGCTTGTAACAAAAAGGTATTGTATGAGTTCATAGAGGGAAAGTTTTATTAACATACTTATTCACAAACTAGTCGGGCCTCCCGCCGTGTCTGTTTTTTGCACTTTTGTTTGCACAGAGACGACAAGAGAAAGAGAGTGCAATCCTTAACGCCCAAAGAGACAAGAGTAAATTCGAAATGAGATGTGCGGCTTTGAGCGCACGGCAAAACAAGGGTGCACGGGAGTACAGATTGCACTTTCACGTCTCTTTGAAATTTAATGTGCTGTCTCGTAGCAGCGCGTGGTGCACTCAAAGAGATTTGAGTCGCACCTTATCACTTTAATTGTGTCGTTTCAGAAAAGGCAGTAGAAGTTTTTGTAGGCACTCGCTCCGATTTCCTGGTTGACGGTTCCGGTCGCAATGTAAACGTTGCTCTTCAAGCCACAGGTACAGATGGCCTGCCAAACCAGATATTCGCGAACTTTGACAGTTTAATGTGCTTGAAAATATCTGCCACCTTTCCCCGTCCGGTTGCCGTATAAAACTCCTGCCCAGGAAGCTGTTTAAAGTCTGCCTTGATGTAAGTTTTCATCGTGCTGTACCACGCAATCAAACTTCGTCAGCATCGTCGTGTACAATTTTTGCGATCGTACTTTGGCCGACGTGTTTTGTTTATCGTCGCGATTTGGAGTCATCACTTTCTTGTAAGTCGACAGTCCAGCTCGTTTTTAAACTCAATCCACGATTGAAGGCACCACTCCCAGCATCTTTGCGACTTCTCGGACGCAGAGGTTGGGGTTCCGCTCGAAACAGCGGGCAATTCTTTTTGTCGTTGATGATTTGTCGATATCCCCCCGATCCAGCTTTCCTGGCTGTCAACAAACGTTCACCGAATACTTTCAATAAGTAGGTAACAGTTGATTTAGCCACATTCAACAATTTCGCCAACTTGGCGTGAGAGAAGTTTGGATTTTTTCCATGCACGTGCATAATGTTGATGCGTTGCTTCTCTTCCTTCGACGACATTTTGATAACTGAAGTGCTAATCTCAAAATCAAAAAAAGAGGCATGATGCTACACGCATACATCTTCAAAATGAGGGGTGTGCAAAATTTTTTAATGCACGATGAAAGGAAATGCGTCATGTTTAAGTCGACCAAATTTTGATCGAAACACCCTTTAATCCTAAGAGTACAGTACATGATTTTACATTTCCGCGAATAGTGCAAAACTTTATACATTACATTTCCTAGTTGATATTTTTTTTAATTAAACATAATAAATCTCTTGTTCGTTGTAAATGTAAAAAAAAACTATGTCAGCGGACAACGACGGCGTCAGGCACAAAGCTATAACATTTTACTCTGTGGAAGTGTTGGCAGCCTTTGTAAACAAAACAAACACCGTTGCCAAACCGTCGGATTAAATTTCCGCATATCTCTGTACTCTGAGGATTACTAATATTAACAACTTTGCATCTCCAGGAAATTTACAATTGTCATTGTTTACAATTGTTACCTACGAACTTTTGACGATTTTGTCTAGAACTGCTTCCTTGGATTCAAGCAAACTTGGGTGAACACGAGAATCTCGTTTTCCATCAAGATGGAGCACTATGTCATACATCTAACAGGTTCAAACCTGGCTGTAGGAGTCAATATCATTTTGACCGAACGATATTTGGACTCCAATTACTCCAGACTTGAACTCCAGAGACTATTCAATATGAGTGTATGTTGAAGCGAAGGACTGTGGAACCTCACAGCCAAGTTGTTGATTCTTTGAAGCCTTCCACCACCAAGGCGTGGGCTTCGATACTCTCGAATCCGCATTCGTCTGGAGAGAGTAGTTCAGAATGTAGTTGGACACATCGAGTGATTTTAACTGAAATTGCACAAATGTTTGCTTTAATGAATAAAAAGGTTATTCAATCTTCAGAAATGAAAGAAAATGGGTTTGAATCTTGATGAAGAATTTGCGTATTCCTTATGGGACACATTGTATGTTTGTGTTTCGATTTTCACACTGCAAACATACTTCCTTTTAGAGCTAAAAGCAATTTCATTAGACCCAGAAATTATTAGATCGTGTTTGATGGGTGGATGTTTGTGGCACTTCTCTTTCACCTTACTCCCAGTTTCCAAGTTCAGCGTCATATAAGCATGCTTCATTCGTGCTTATAAAAAATATTGCGTATGCTTTTACACCTCACGTTACTTTTTCATTTAAGCCAAAAAAGCATTCAATACCATCTAGCTTCGAATCACGTTTCCTCGACGCAAACTAATACGATACCTGTAGAAGTAGGCACCGACAGAGGCGGGAACCAATCTGGGAAATGTCGGAAATGTCATCGGCACTCGTGCAGCGCAGATGAGCTCTAGAAGATGAAACACCTCCATCGGTACGCATGGCCTCCTATGCACTGCCAATAATCAAAGGTGCAAATGGAAGTTCATTATCGAAGGTGTCTCGGAAGCATAACAAGTTATTGGAAACATGGCTGACAGTCACACGACGAATGGTTTGAAATGAATTCAATCATTGCGAAATGAAGTATAGTTGTTTTTCATGTAGATCAAAACAGGATGAGAATTTTATATATTTGAATGAGAGTAAACGGCAGCTTGGATTTTCGATTGTTCGAAATGTGCATGCCACATGCCTCGCAGGAGTGAGTTAACTGATTTAACATGAAAGCAATTTCGTCATTTTTTATGCAGTTTTTTGTTTCCTATACTCACTTTTTCATTGGTGCGCTATTGAAACTCAATTAAATTCATCCGATCGACTACCATCAGCTTTGTGGAACTCGTGACGCTGTGATAGTGACCGAAAGAGTTTTTTTTGTCGTTGCTGGGAGAAAGCATCGTCAAGCATCGTTCGAAACCTAAACCAACCGTCAATGATGCTTCGTCGAGTTTCCGATTGTATCGATTAGAGTTGGATGCGGCAAAAAGCCACTTATGTGTACGTTCCAATGGCACTTGAATATCGGTCGTTGATATGCTCACGCGCCGAACAGACTCGGTAGTTTAGTGCTACTTTATGTTTATCTCTTCATTCACGCCGGACCTTTAAATCTACTGGCCCGTTGCCGCTCATTTGATGGTTGAAAAAAGGTGGCTCTGAAAGTAAGTGCGTTATGCTGCTTTAAATTTTGCTTGAAGCATTTAGTAATGGTGTGGAACCGGTATAAAGACTGGCGTTTTAGTGTTTGTGGAAGCAATGCGCATTTCTCCACTTTAAAAGAATACTTGCAAACTAGAAACTGTAGATTCTTAATTTGTTAAACGCAAGGTACCGACAACAAAGGATGCCAGGTGCTGCTACCCTGAACCATTAGATTATATCACTCTCATAAACAGATCCAATTATCGTTACTCACGATTCCTGTTAATTATAAACTGTATTAGTCATAGCCCTTAACCCTTGCAAACCCCTATCCACGGCCACCTCAATTCCAAACACTCAGGATCATGACTGGTGGACACGGCCCCTTCCGGACCTCCACAAGAAAAAGCTGACCGATCACCTGAACTTTTATATCCCCCATCAACGCTTTGGCAAAGGCTGCTTGGGTGTAGACCTGTGTGCCGATCTATTTTGAATCGGCGGCGGCGGTGCAGCCGGCGCCACTCCGTGGTCGGTTTTGTCGGCAGCGGCGGCGTGGATCGGCGTGGGCATAAATTATCCCCTTACTATTCCCTCATGCTTATCCCTTTTAACTGTTTGGCTTTCACGTGCAATGTTAAGACTAAAGGATCACTCCAAGTCTTATATTTTGATAGAAAGCCCGGATATCCATAGTGTTATATGACTCAGGTCGATGAATTGACGTGGAACAGTGTGAGTCTATGGATCTAAAATACGGCCTATCGGTAGAATTTGCCCGTTTTTAATTTTCATATTGATATGTAAGGGGCTATTCATAAACCAAGTAGACATTTCTTAGGGGAAGGGGAGTTTGACCAAAGTCTACGCTCCATACAAATATTCAAAAAAATGTATGGAGAAAAGTCTACGTGAGGGGAGGGTGGGTTTGAGATTGTCAAAAATGAGTCTACGTGGTTTCTGCACAGACCCTAAGTGCGACACCTCTGCGCTGAACTGGCCGGCTTGACGTGCCGCAAGGGCTCAGTAGGGATTCTTTGTCCTGAAGCTAAAAGTTTAGATTTTAATACCTAGAATCTATAAATTTAAAAATCTAACAATTTGAAAATCTCAAAATCTAAAAATCTAAAAACCTAAAAATCTAAAAATCTTTAATTTTTTAATCTAGATTCGTAGATTTAAAAAAAAAGATTTTTAAGCTTTTAGGTGTTTAGATTTAGAAAATCAAAAATTCAAAAATTCAAAATTAAAAAAATCTTTAAATCTAAAAATCTAAAAATCTAAAAATCTAAAAATCTAAAAATCTAAAAATCTAAAAATCTAAAAATCTAAAAATCTAAAAATCTAAAAATCTAAAAATCTAAAAATCTAAAAATCTAAAAATCTAAAAATCCAAAAATCTAAAAATCTAAAAATCTAAAAATCTAAAAATCTAAAAATCTAAAAATCTAAAAATCTAAAAATCTAAAAATCTAAAAATCTAAAAATCTAAAAATCTAAAAATCTAAAAATCTAAAAATCTAAAAATCTAAAAAATCTAAAAAATCTAAAAATCTAAAAATCTAAAAATCTAAAAATCTAAAAATCTAAAAATCTAAAAATCTAAAAATCTAAAAATCTAAAAATCTAAAAATCTAAAAATCTAAAAATCTAAAAATCTAAAAATCTAAAAATCTAATAATGTAAAAATCTAAAAATTTTCAATCTATCTAAAAATCTAAAAATTTAAAAATCTAAAAAAACAAAAAATCAAAAAATCTAATGTAAAACAAATGTTAAAATCTAAATATCTAAGAATCTAAATATTTAAATATCTTAAAGTCTTAAAATCTAAAAATCTGAAAAACTAAAAATCTGAAAATCTGAAAATATTTAAACTTTAAGTATCTGAAAATATTTAAAATTTAAGTATCTAAAAATCTAAAAATATTAAAATCTATGAATCTAGAAATGTAAAAATCTGTAAATCGAAAATTTAAAAAATTTAAAATCTTAAAATCTAATTATCTTAATATCTAAAAATCTAAAAATTCTGAGATTTTGAAACTCGGCCACTACATCCTTCTATTTACTTTTCAAAATATGAGTGCAATCGGTTTTAAAAATAACCTTGACAATAATTGAAGAAAACCCGCCAAAGCCGTCATTTCTGCTATCTAAAATTCTGAGAATAAAAATAAACAAATATCTTAAAATTTTAAGATTAAAAAATTGAAGATACTTAAAGTATCCAAACATTAATAAATAAACCATAAAAAAAACCAAATTTCTATAGAAATCATATATTCAGGAGCATATAGTTCCAAAGATAAATCAAATATTAAATATTTCAAAATAAGAGCAGTGAGATATACCGAACTATCAACAGTACTACAATCACGTATCCACTATGCACTGATTTCTGATTTACCGGTTAATTTAGGGAAGATCCATTAATTATGTCACGTAGTAGGGGGGGGGGGGGGGGGTTGGTAAAACGTGACGATCCATACAAAAAAATTTGAAGGTTCATACAAAAAACGTGACAAGGGGGGTTATAAAAAGTCAATTTTTGCGTGACGTAATTAATGGACGTTCCCTTATTTGATTCGGCCAAGTTATTTGGTTCGGGATTTTTCATGTTAAAAACAATTTTTTTTCCAGACGATGGTTTTGTCCATTTTGTCTTTTGGTGATATTAGTGTCGATATATCAACACAGATTTATCATTAGGGCCTAACTGACAAACGTTAACAATGGCTTTTTCCGCAAGTTTCTTGTCATTTAAATTCGCCTAATCAATCCACCACGGTCATTTCGAAGAAGAAGAGTTCACCTATCTAATAGAATTGAAGGCTTACATGGGTAGCCTTTGTGCGATGAGAATTTTACGGAAGAAGTCATTGTTTACGTTTGTCAGTTAGGCCCTAATGAGAAATCTCTTTCGATATATTAAATTTAATAAACACCCCTTATTTATACAGTCTTGACTATTCAATGCAAAAATCTGGTATGTCAAAGCACTGTTAGTTTACACTGATCGTTAAAGATGGTTTTTGAACTTTCTCACGCCTAACAAAATGCTATCAAATTGTGAAAATAAACTCTATCTGTTTTAGACAACGAGCGTTCAGACTACGAGCATTATCACTTGATATAGCGAATCTTGATATGAGCCGTTAGATGCAATATTTCCAGTGAAAACTATACAGAAAAAAATAATTAATTTTAACAAGAGGGTAAAATTTCCTCTCGTTTAATTCCAAACCAATGGAGGCGTAAGCAACGAAATCGGTTGCGGTCTCTGCTGCACCATACAACAATGTTTGCAATCTTTCAAACAACAGGCTAGATTCAGGCGTTATTTGGCTTAAGTTTAAATAAAATATCCCATTATATTCTGCCAAATCTAGTATTCTCTCTAATTTCTTTTTATCTGTGTAGATGTACGAACATTGATATGAAACTAGTCTATATCAAGTGATATAGCTCGTAATTTGGATGGCACATTACATTTTATTTTATTTTTGACAAAATTATGAAATAACATTTTACAAATTTACCGATTCATTAAATATGAAGAAAATATGAAAGTTTGAAGGTTACCTTTGCGCAACCATGTTTTATAGATAGATAGTTGTGTTTTATTCGCCAGTATTCACTACACTTTTTAGTTTATTTATCAATTATTGGTAGCCTCATACCTCGGAATATGTTTTAGATGGATTTTAATCCCAGTGCATTTTAAGTGTGGCTGGATTTTTTATTTTCCGTGTCAAAATTACGTCAATCTCAGCCCTTTGAAATTATTTGAGAACAAAATGCTTGAACAAAATTCCCGAGGTGGAAGGCTACCTTAACCATTTTTATTTTTAGGCCAATCGGAGTTTTAAGTTTTTGTTTTGCTTCGATTAGGCATACATAGCAAAACACTTTGGCAGGAAGCAGATGAAGTGTAGATCCATTTTTGTTATGTTTTAGCGCACCATTTTTTCCACACTTTTCTGGTTCAATTATCATTATTTGTGGTATCAATATGTACACTTGTGATGCAAACTTTCTCGACATTTAAGGTGGACATTTCATTATTTTTAAATTCAAACTCACTCGCGAAATTGCCAAAAGTCGAAACACAAAAATGTATACTGCAGTTTCTAGAACGAAACGACAAATCTAATCACTGTGTCACACGCACACCCTTTGGATGGCACATCCCGGATAAAAATAACCATACAATTACAATACAATAATATAAAATAACATTAAAATCTATTTCCGACCATGAATCTCATTGTTCATGAAAAAGATAAATAAAAAATGCATATTGTCATTACAATAGATTTACAATTCACTCTATTTGCTAGGATTTTCAACAATTGAGAAACAATACTATTAATACTAATTGACTCAAATTTGTTCGGAAAATTGTGATTTTTTCAACAGTTAAGATACATAAAAACCCCCCTTTTCTATTGTCGATGTCTCAATTAACATTAGATTCTATTGTGGTTACAATAACTTCTATTTTCATCTTATCATTGTGAACAATACTATTAATTGTACATACTATAGATTCTATTGTATGGTTACAATATGTTGAATTGAAAATCTATGAGAATTATTTATTCGGGATCTCATCGAGATGTCATAATTTGTCATGAGTAATAGAGGCAGGTTTCTGAAGGGATAATAAACTTAACTGAAGGGATGCATATACGCAAAAAAATGCAGTGGCGCGCCGGTCGAAAATAGTGGCGGCGGCGGCACTATAAAGTCGTCGGTGTCGGCGGCGTGGCGCGGCGGCGCACAGATCTACTTGGGTGCTCCGCTCATGATCCACACGCAGTCCCCTAATGGGCGAGCAAGTTCGAAAGGGCGTTCGAAGGTCCGGTGGCCACTCGTTAACTGCCTCAACTGCTCCACATTCGATCGTTCACGAGGTGTTATGCATACACTGCACAGCCTACTAATCCTGCTACCCAGCAGCTGAATACGACTCGGAAACATGCAAAAGCGCATTGTGTGCATTAACAACTGTTTGTTTACTGTCCTGTTGTAATGCTGCGGACCTCCTGCTGGTTTGGCGCACCCCCTTTTCTTCAGCAGCGTCTAAACAATTAAAAGCACGGCACCAAAAGCCGGAGCCAATTGATAGTTGGTGGTTGATTGCGGTGGTTTTCGAAAGTCAGCAAATGGTGACGGGACACTTTTTTTCGAGCTCAATCGTACCCTACCGTTTTTTCTCTCTTTCATCTGTCCCCGATCAAATCTTATGGGCGCAAGGTGACCGAATCAGTCGGTGATTGACGCCGTCCGTTCGGGAGGAAAAGATTTAATTATGGGCGTTATTGGATAACTAGCAACAATCGCAATCCTCGCTGGCGGACAGCATGTCTAATAAAGCATCGCACCTATTGTCAAGATCTGCACGTGATATCACGTGAAAATCCCATTAACGGGAAAAGGGCTGTAATTATACTGTAAGTTCGGATAGATTGATCGGACTTTTCGGTTGATCAATCACGGGCAATATCGATTGCCACACCGATCGGTATCCGCACATAAATTTTTGATCGACATTTCTATGCACCACCACCATCGACGGAACCTCTTGGGGGCAGCAAGATCGTGATGCAGTTTAAAATTCGTTTAGGTTGATTGCGGTGATTTCTGACTGGATCGGGTGCGGTCCGGTAATCGCAAAATTGAAAGTGGTCAATTTTATTACGGGACCATTGCCACCGATTGCAACTGTGAATGTTTTGTCAATTTATCCCCCGGGCGCTGTCGGACGTGAGTGGTGTAATTTTTTGCATCGAAATGGGGTGCAAAGTTGCTGTTTGGCTTTGGAAGGTCAAACCATAAACATTTAATTGCTGCCCTGGTGGGCTTTGGAGTAGTGGTTGTTTCTTATTTTACGCTCGTTAGACGCAAACGTTGTAGTTACTGAGATTCTCGAGGATTTTGATTCAAGGGTCTTTTCCTACAGACTAAAGGAGATGTTGTGCGATGTGCTGTATATTAGAATCCGTTGAACCAAGTTGCGCCTTGTTATACACCGATAGTAACTAAAGAATGTGCACACCAAAAAGTAGTCGTCGGAAATGCCCTAATGCAATCTTCTCCGTGTACGCTTTGCTAATCCGATCACTACTACATGAATATTAATGTATGTGTGCTATGATGAAGACGTCGTTTGGCTACAGTAACCTTTATTCAGTAAAATGGCGTCGAATCAAGAACGCGTGCGCGAAGCAATTTTGCACAAAAGAGTGGAAAATCCAGATATGTCGCACGGAGATATTGCCAAGTCATTAAAAATCGCAAAATCGACGGTTACTAAAGTGCTAAAAAACTTTCAGCAGCGCTTAACTTTAAAGAGAAAGGTCGGTTCCGGAGGTAACCATGATTCTCGTTTCGTCGCGGAGAGGAAGAAAGTGATTAAAGAATTTAAGAAGAAACCGAATATCTCCGTTCGTGATGTGGCGAAAAAAGTGAAAATGTCTCCATCGTTCGTCCAGAAAGTGAAGAAAAGTGCAGGCTTGAAATCATTCAAAGTAGGTGTTGCTCCAAATCGTAACGACAGCCATTACAAGAGCGCAAAATCTCGATCGAGAAAATTATATGACACTATGCTGAAGGAATACGACTGCATAATTTTGGACGACGAAACATATTGCAAAGCTGACTTTAAGCAGATACCGGGACTACAGTTTTATACCTCGTTGCAAAGAGGAAATGTTGCTGATCGTTTTAAGTAAAAAAAATTGTCGAAGTTCCCAAAAAAATACCTCGTATGGCAGGCAATATGTGGATGCGGTCTCAGAAGCGACATCTTCATCACGACTGGCACTCTAAATGGACAAATTTGCGTAAAAGGGTGTCTGAATAAACGACTGTTGCCGTTCATTCGGGAACATAACGGTTCGGTGCTGTTCTGGCCTGACCTGGCATCTTGCCACTATGGAAAACTGGCTAAGGATTGGTACATTGCTAATGGTGTAAATATTGTCCCAAATTATTGCAATCCGCCAAATTCGCCAGAACTCCGTCCGATCGAAAAGTATTGGGCTCTGGTTAAGAGGAATCTTCGAAAAACGAATAGCGTAGCAATTGATGAGAAAAGCTTCAGGCGTAACTGGCAGAAAGCTGCAAAATTGGTGACGGATGACACTGTGCAAAAACTGATGGAAGATGTCAAACGAAAGGTGGGGGCATTTGGATATAACAGGTCAAATTGACTTAACTGTATATGTTTTATATTTGTATTTTTATGAAGTCTTAAATAAATGGTTTACTTTTGATTTTCTCATATTTTCCATTTAATACCACTAATTTCCCGTAGACTACTTTTTGGTGTGCACATTCTTTATATATTCCATATATTGCAACTATATATTCCATATTTTTCTTATTATTTCTATATTCATACTACCCCAAATCCAGAGATTTGATTGGAAATAGATTGGTTTTATGTTCGTAATGCGCTTTGCTTATCTAAACTTATCTAATCTAACACTAACACAGCACCTTCTTGAAAGCAGTTCGTTCAAAAACCAAAGGCACCAAATCGTGACGACCAGCAAATCACGGACACGCAAGACTTTAAAATAACCGCGATATTCACGCAGGACCACGTTGGAGGATAGTAACAATGGTATCGTCTTATTTATAAATATCATAACACATTTTTAAGAAATCGATCACCATGGCAGCACTGGACGTCAACCGGGCACAACTACTCGAATGGGTTTCAGTCAGTCAAAATGAAAGGTGAAAGAGAAAAGAAATAGGCGTAGAATAAAACAAGAACAAAAAAAACAACAAAGAACTGTCATACACAGTTTGAAAGAAACATTTAATTTTCTTCGTTATCCAATGCGTATAAAGAGAATGATATATTTAGCAAAAATAAACTGAATGTTTCAGTTAAATTTAAGCCAGATTTTGCTTGAATCAAGGGCCGTATTTTGAATCTCGAAACGAACGAACGCTTGTGAGAAAAAGTTCTTTGTTTCGTGAGTTTTTTGATCACTTACAGTTAACAAAAATGCATTATAAGTATACTACCTTGAACTAGATGCAGGTTAAAAAAATAACATGAAATTCACATTTACTCGGCATAACAAACAAAAGTTAATTGAACCACCAGTTCAACATGGACAAAAATATTTATTAAAGGGACTTTTAATTAAAAGAAAACATAAACACTTGTTACTACCGTTAATGACACTAACATCCCAGGTAATCAATAAGCAGTTCCAAAGCGTCTTTACGGCAGCCTATCAAGCACTCAAGTCGCCTTAAATGCAACATAAATGCCACTTTTGGCCCATTATACGGCTGCTTTACTGCAATGCTATGATAATGCTTCATTAATGCTATTTTGCATTCGAAATGTTTATTACAGGTTGCAAGCATTTAAATAGCATATGAAATGCAGCTTTACAACAGATAGCATTCAAGATGCTGATATAATGCTAATATAATGCTTGTAGTATCTGAAATGCAGATTAAGGGTTGATTTATTGCATATGCCAATGATTATTGGTTACCTGGGATGCAATTGCAGTCTAAAGCAACTCAATTCAAATCTGAGTTGCTAGAATTTCGATAGTAAAGAGTGTATCGAAAAGTATTGAAATAAGTATTCCGCAATACTGATTATCGAATAAAAGAGTGAAAAAACATATTTTGACTTCAGTTTTCGATTTATTCGGAAAAAACCTTTTGTTGCATTTCAATGTTTGTATTAAAAAAAATCTTAGTTTTTATAAAACGCTCGCATTTTGGACTTGACATTCTGCATTAAATTCTACAAAGTTGCTTTTGTGACTTTCCTGGTGGTTGCTGTCCAGTTTTTCAGTGGCAGCAATATCTTCTTCAAACATTCTTCCTTAGACACAACCGCAAATCATAGGTACAAATCACTTACCAGTCCGCGGAATTCTGCCCAAACTTTTCAATTACCATCACCGTGGCAGCGTCATCCAGGCCCTGGTCCACAGATATCATGTAATACAATGGACCGGGCAGTGGTCGTAAATTTTCCTTGGCGTAAGTTTCATCATCGATCAAGATTCGTCTTTGTTCCCCAGAATCCGATTAAAGCCTGTCCATGTTAAATTTCGGACACCCAAAACAATAGTAGCAGAAAAAAATACACATAATTCAATAAACCCAGTGATTTATTTCACAATAATATAGTTATATCTACATTAAAAACAGTTGCTTAAGATGTGAATCCTACTTTTCGTAAAATTCTCGAACTTTTTGTGGTACACCCGCCATGAGGTTATGTACGGTATCCTCAAATACGCTCTCCGTATGATTCTTCTCTTAAAATAATCGATACCATCTTAGTTTCAAAGAATTTCCGCTTAATTAGAGCCCAGTACTTCTCTGTTGGGCGAAGTTCTGGACAGTTTGGTGGATTGGCTGTTTTTGGCACATATTTGACCTCTTGTACCTTATACCATTCCAGGACGGATTCGCATAAACGGTGCTTTTGCAGACATTCTTTCTCGTACACATCCTTATTGATAGTGACGGTAGTGTCGAATCTTTTAAATTTTCGACCACAACTACATATGACCTGCCTGATCAAATACTTCTTCGTGATTTTGGACACCATCTTTGTCCGGAAATGCTCGTGGTGTCGGGAGAATTTAACTGATTTTTTCGATAAGATTTTGTGGCCTCCCAGCTCCCGGGACCTTAATCTCCTGAACTGGGTGAGCTGCCGATGGACCAGGCGCGTGCCTCGTGCGATTCTTCTTCTTCTTTCTGATGAGAAACGTCGCAAGCTCGTCATACAGCATAAGAAGGGGTTATTGCTCCCAGCTAATATGCCGTAAAAATTTTCAATAAACATTGCCTCAAAAAAAGTTGACTCAGAAAAGTATATCTTGTATTTTCATTTTTTTAAACACATTTTTAAAGTGTATTGGATCTTATTGATCACCTTGTAGAGCTGTCTGCAACATATTTTAGAAATTATAGCCCTTAATTGGGTATTTCTTCCCACAACCGAAGGTTACGGATTGCATTCTCCTTTAAAGTTTCACCAGTTAAGCTATGTCAAGGTCGACGCATGGCAGAGGAGGATAACAATGCTGATAGCTCTCTTTGTACATACTTAAGCAATGCTGACCAGTGCGACGTCTGCAAAAGTTGGATTCACTTTCCATATGCTGGTGTGGTCGAGCGTATACCAGATAACCTTTTTATCTGTGTGAGGTGTCTCGAAACTAAAATAATGACCGCAAAAAAAAATCTAGACATAAATCAATATAACCGATTGTTTATTTTAGTATAATAGAAGTATACATAAAGTAAATGACAGTTGATTGATCTGTTGAACCTCCCCCCTGTAAAATTCTCGAACGACATTTTTTTGCATTGCAATTTAAAAAGCCAGACTCGGAAGCTGTTGAATGCCTTCCTGCAAAAATGTTTTTCGTCCATTGTGGCATAATTTTTTTTTGTAAAAGCTTTGTGTAATACTCCTTTTCGGATTGTTTCGCTTCTAACTTTCCGATTTGCAGTCAAGCGCTGGCCAAACAATTTGTAAACAGTTAACACGACACTGTTTGCTAGTTTTAGTTTCTTGGGGTTCTTAAACATTTTGTGCAACGATATAAAGTGGAGAGTTTCAGTTGTCATATAATTGAACGTTTCAGCGATCCGTGAAATAATGCCACACTGAAAGAAAAGTGTGTAATTTAACGTGGACAGGCTTAGTGATCAACTTCAAGCTTATCAAACTTCAATGCATTAAATGACAACAGAATTTTTATTATGATTCAACTGACAAACGTAAACAATGACTCTTTCCGTAAGTATCTCGGGACATGAAGTGAGCCCATATAGTGTTGCCATTATTCCAGATTTATCTGGCACTGCCAGACTTCTTATCGACAAACAGACAAAAAGAGAAACCTTGCAAAATGCCAGACTTTTTGAAATTAGAACAGATTAAAAATAAAAATAAAACGTCGTTCAACCCCACTCCACTAAAGCGTTAAGTGATTTGCGTGACTGCTTATTTTGTATCCACGCTTTTCATGTGCTCATATTATTTTCATTGGTGTGTGTGTGTGTGTGTGTGTGTGTGTGTGTGTGTGTGTGTGTGTGTGTGTGTGTGTGTGTGTGCCATCCTCTATCCCTCACTTACCGGGGGCGAGAACTGCGAATAATTTGATCAATCATATGCTCTGCAATGGTGCCCTTTTTGTTATGGATGCCAATACAATAAAAAGGAGAACTTTTGAGGCAAGAGAAGTTATCCTCAAAGCTTTTGGGGAAATGGGAGGTACTGGAAGTCCACAACAGGTACAGCAAAACATTACATAGACGCCCTTATTCACACTTACAACTCAGGAATAGAAGGTCAAGAAGAGCCACCGTCATCAACTAAAGCTTGAACCGGGTACCTGGGAAACCCACAATACCCGCGGCAATAGCCAGCGGACGATGCCCTGGTCGTATTTAGTAAAAGTGATCATACCTAAATATAATTGATAATCAGATTAAATTATATTTGATGTACGTTCAAAATAAAAGGGTGAAATGATATAAAATAAAGAATATATAGAAACGATCTCACCCAATCAGCATCAAATTCCAGGAAGTCATATCGATCCTCGCAGAAGTAGATCATTTTTTGAGCTTGTCATGTCGGAATGACTACAGGCGATGTTTCTTACCGGCTGCTAAGCCGAGCTTTCCATCTGGCTGAAAATGGCCAATGAAGCCCCACTTTTGAATGAAGAACGAAAATTGCTCCCAGTGGTACAATTATTCGTCCATATTACAGGTGGAAAAAAATCATTCATCGTATTTACGATTTTTCTAGAATTAACAAAACCCGTTTGAATTATATCTTGAAAGTACATATCAAAGTGCAGTCAAAAACATCCAAAGTAACACTATGCTGAAGATGGCTGAGTTCGATTTCCTGTCTGATCTAGGAATTTTCCGTTAGAGATAATTTCTCATTTCTCCCTTGCATAGGGTATGACAGTACTTATTACACTATCAAACTAATCAATGGCACCTGGCATCAAAATCTCTCAAGTATTAACTGTGGAAATGCATTTAAAACACTAAGTAATAAGCTTGAAAATGCTAAATAAGAAAAAGAACGAGTTCGATTTTGAAGGCTTCGAGACACCATAACTTTCGTGGAAGAAGCGTAAGAGGAGCTTGGCACATCCAATAATCAAGAGCAGCTGGACGCCGCCGACGATGCCGAAGTAACAGTTAGACTATCGGAGAGTGTACCACAAAAAAGGAATTCCACCAGAACGGTATTGTGAAGCCGTTTGGATGGCAGCGCTGTATGGAGACGGTCCACCTCATATTGACTGCAAATTCATTCATTTTCGTGGACTATGTTCGAGGAGGACCTGCAAGCAACTGGCGTTTTCAGACATCTTGTGCTTAGGGCCATCTTTGGCGATGTGTAGTAGAACGGGATGAGGCGACAAAGGATGAATCACGAGCTCCTCCAACTTTAAAACCACCCCAGCATCTAGAAAGTGGCGAGAGCTGGAAGAATACGTTGGGCAAGGCAAGAATGCCAGACTACTCTGCAAAAATGGTGCTCGGCTCCAATCCGGCTGTAACAAGATTTGAAGCACTGCAATGGCTGCGGATCAAGTGCAGCAAGATCTGGCGAGTGTGGAGATTGGAGAGATGTAGCCATGAACCGGGTACATTGGCAAAACGTGTAGACTTGGTTATGTCATTCAGAGTTATACCGAGAGTCGAAATGATGATTGTCACTAGATGAGTAAGTTACTTACAGTGACGTGATTTTCCATTTGATTTACCCGGAAGAGTCACGTCACTGAATAAACCTCATTGTAATGTTGTTACAGCAGTAATATGAAAATGAACGATGATGAACCGGGTGAACTCGGCAATCATAGCAAGGAAATAACGACATTCACCAGGTGCCTCGATTTATATGACTACACACACATTAGTATGGATTGGGATTGGGTCACGATTGCTTACCTTCAAGACAGCATTCACAGTCCACACGGCATGGAAGAATCATCCCTGTTTCCACATTCTTGATCGCGATGTACTAAGACACGTTCCAACAGATGCTGACAATTTGGAGTGTGTTTTACGGCCAACGCTTCCTGGGCTATCTTCCGACAGTACAGCAGACCGAATACTGTCACTCTCACAATTCTTTACTTGTCTTCCGTTGTTCGATTCGACTCTAGCTTCTTAACGGAAATCAGGTTTGATTCCAAATTCAGCAACAGCAACACTTGAAAATTGCAGCTGATGGCTCGCCCTCTGGAGACAATATAGTGGTGCACGATCCGATTCAAAATTACATCCTGCTTGCTGGGAAGTCGTGCCAAAATCGACTATCCACGCATTTGAAGCCGTCGCCGTTGTCTTTACTCTAGACTTTGCTTCCTTTGGGTTACGTCATTACTTCTGTTTGTCCGGTCGTTTCTCGGCCAGAGGCATGTAATCCTTCTTTTTTTGCACCGATTTTTGACAATAATAGTGCACAAAAAAAATGTTTTCCTTAATGTGTGACTTGAGGACAAATTCCAATACACCGCTCAAACAACGTTTTGCCATTTATTCGACTTTCATAGA
Organism: Aedes japonicus; assembly: GCA_034211315.2. NCBI lineage: Eukaryota > Metazoa > Arthropoda > Insecta > Diptera > Culicidae > Aedes > Aedes japonicus. The sequence goes on along the minus strand of JASCZW010000092.1, from coordinate 269,473 downwards.
TTTTTCTTTTCCCAGATACAGCGTAAGCTCATGATCTGATCGGTTTTCCAATGCCGGGGTCAGGGTGGAAATCGATTCCGGGAAGTGTCGATGCTATAATATTGCTTTCTGGACCTAGATTCCCTTGGGAATGGACACCATAATGTTAGCGTTGCTTTCCCAACACGGGACATCATTTTTTCACAGGTTTCCTTCGCCGTCTTCCAATACTTGATCAAGTTGATTATACTCCAACAGGAGGCCTCTTCCATGATGCCTTGGTAGCATCACTAACCGGATTTTCTGCTGTTCTAACAGGTTCGGCGTCGGTGATGAACTGCCACAGGTTGTCTCAAATGAGGTGCCACCCACTTTGGTCTTCCAAATGTTGTAGTTTTCTCCGTTTAGTTTCAAGATTCCCAATCGATCCATGGTGAACATTTTTTTCTGCTGGTTGTTCTTCCGTTACTAACTAGAAAACGGCTTCCCTAACAACGGCCTAGAACCTCTTAAAGGGAAAGAAAAACCGAACTGGTTTGATTGGAAACGTGAGATGAATTTGCTCATATTATTTTCATTGGTGAAAATAAAAAATTAATGTGAACAATTCTTACCCATTACGTTTTCACGCGGTTTTGACGTTTATTTTGTTGATTCGTTTGCCCACTCATGTCACATTGTCATATTGAAGTTGGATTCCGCAAAATAACAAGTGCAACTATGTCCTGTGTAGTTCTCGTCCAATGAAAACGATTCGTAGCTATTTTGTGCGACTAGGCAGTCCGTCGAATATTTGGTCAAAAAATGTTCAAATATTTGGCATTGGTCAAATAGGATAATTCCACGCATGTCTGTTACTGAAGTTTGCGAGTATACGACATTAGTGAAGAGCCTATCAACATTTGTAATACCTCATGAACCCTTTTGAATTGTATGTCTAGATTTTTACATTTCCGTGTGTTGCCAGATTTTGCCAGATTTTTTATTTGTGACATGCCAGATATTTTTCAAAAACTAATGGCAACCCTGCTCCCATACCAAAACTGGGAGGACTGTGGCGGATGGGGGAAGCCCCGTCCGAACTACCAGCTCACAGCTAGAGTCGAACACTGAAATCATTTCGGTTCGTCTAGCGTGCTATATACTAGCATTGAACAGCATAGCCCAGAAAGAAGAGAGTCATGAAAATGCAGCATTAAATCAGATACCGGCAACATCCGTTTTTGAGGGCCTACCCGTTTTTGAGGGCCCTGAAAAGGAATACCGAATGTTTTACCCGTTCATATGTAAAAGTACGTAATTCTCAAATAAAAAAATACTAGTAGCACTTAATTTAAATTTTAATGTGAAAAATTTGTAAGTTTTTCCGATTTATTTGTTGAACAAATGAAGTCATTCTATTCAGTCAAACGAGAGTTATTAGCGTTCAAAAACTTTTCATAATTTTGAAATGATACTAGAGAAACGTACGTTAATACGTTAAAACCCTGTTCAGATATAACTCAAAACAAGGTTTTGTAGCGGCAGCTGTTTTATTTTGTACAGCTTCTATTCTATTTGCTTCAGCCTCTTCAAGGGCAACGGATACCTGTAAGGACACCGCTGGTCGTCTGGCTTCCACAGAAGTCCGGTCTCGATGTGACCGCCGATCTGTTTCCAGGATTTCGATGGAGGATGACGATTTTATTTGAGTTTTCTAGAAGCATCTTAAAATTTTCGTCCTATACTTTAACATGGGAGCTGTCAGATATATCACCACTCTTCTTCTTTCTTCAACCTGGATTCGTCCATTGCTTTTTTTTCTCCTCTCATCTGTCACGCAACGGTCGGGTGGAGCTGTTCAGATTGATATACCGTCGGTGATTACACCATCATTAAAGGGTGATACGGTCAATATTTGGTCAAGGGAAAACGCGTAAATCGGTGAAATCGTTTATTTAAAAATCAAATTAAATTTCTTTTTCAAGTTCAATTAGTATAAAATTCAGAAAAATATTCAGTTAGGCTTCCGCTTTTCCAAACTGAATTGCCGGGCCTTACGCTTGACCCCTGCCATCAGATTTTGTACAGCCACCTTGTCCACCTTCTTCGCCGCAGAAAGCCAGTTTGCCTTGAACTGCTGCTCGTCCTTAGCAGTTTTTTTGGTCTTCTTTAGGTTCCGCTTGACAATAGCCCAGTATTTCTCAATTGGGCGGAGCTCTGGCGTGTTGGGAGGGTTCTTGTCCTTGGGAACCACCTGCACGTTGTTCGGGTCAGGTTTATTCAAACACTCTTTCACGTAAATTTCTTGGTTGACAGTCCTGGAAGCTATGAAAATGCTGCTTTTCAAGCCACAGGTACAGATGGCTTGCCAAACCAGATATTTCTTTGCGAACTTTGATAGTTTCGTGTGCTTGAAAATATCTGCTACCTTTCCTTCCTTTGCCGTATAAAACTCCTGTCCCGGAAGCTGCTTGTAGTCGGCTTTGACGTAGGTTTCGTCGTCCATTACCACGCAGTCAAACTTCGTCAGCATCGTCGTGTACAGCCTCCGGGATCGCGCTTTGGCTGTCGTATTTTGTTTATCATCGCGATTTGGAGTCACTACCTTCTTGTAAGTCGATAGTCCGGCTCGTTTTTGGCTCGATGCACGGTTGTAGACGATACACCCAGCTTATTTGCGGCATCTCGGAGAGATAGGTTAGGTTTCGCTTGAAACTACCGGCAACTCTCTTTGTCGTCTCAGCGGCTTCCGGTTTTCGATTTCCCCGATCCAGACTTCCTGGCTGTCGACAAACGTTCGCCAAACACTTTAATTACATTTGTAACGGTTGATTTGGCAACTTTTAGCGATTTTGCCAACTTTGCGTGCAAGTAGCTCGGATTTTCGCGATGCGCGAGCAAAATTTTGATACGCTGCTCTTCTTGCTTGGACGGCATTTTGACAACTGAAGAGTGAATTCCAAAATCAAAATAGGAGCAACATTCTACACACACACACACCTTCAAAATGAGGGGTGTTCAGGTTTTTTAAATGCAAAATTGAAAGAAATACGTCAAGTTGATATTGACCAAATTTTGACCGTATCGCCCTGTATGCCCAGCGGTGTTAACAAACCCAGCTGCGTAATGGGCGATGAATCGTGGATGAAAACGGAATTCTCGCAGATTCGAGTTCATCAATTCTACACTGCGTTTAGTTCGATGTCACCGAGTACCAACGGAAGCAAACATGCTCGAAATTGTCCAAGACATTTATGGTTTGGCAAGCAATTTTTACGTGCAGCATGCAAACTGCTCCATTGGTGAAGACACCAACCATGAATGGCCAACTGTACAAAAAAGGAATGTCCACAACATACGTCTCCTTCCGTTGCTGAGGTTTCACAAGAGCCCAGATCAGGGTTGCGGCTTATCATTTTTGACTCAGGCATATTCATTTGCCAATATCTCCTTTCAGAGGTTCAATTTCAAAATGTGATGTATGATGAACTTGTAGTGCATGAGTAGACCTACAACTTTGTGTAACAGTACATTGCTCTAACTCCTATATCTTGGGATGAGAGCGTATATTCACAGTGATCTTTCACGACGATATTCGTGTGATCTTCACCGCGAATATCATCGCGAAGATCACTGCGAATATATGCTCTTATTCCTCAGATATAAGAGATAGAGCTATGTACTGTTGAACAAAGTTGTAGTTCTACTCAAGCACCATAAGTTCATCATACATCATATTTTGAAATTGACCCTCTGAAAGGAGATATTGGCAAATGAATATGCCTGAGTCAAAAATGATAAGCCGTAACCTTGGTCCAGATTGTTTTTGGCCTGACTTGGTAGAGATATAGAGAGGAATATAGAGAGGAAGAGCTGAGAAAAATGCTAGCAAAAAATAAACACATGAAACAAATTTTACTGAAATCTTTCGTTTTTGATCATTTTACAATAATGACTCCACACACCGACGAGTGGCATATCGGCAGTTAGCCGTGAGCTTGGCCATATTTAGTCTATTGCTATAGAATGATGTTCGGATATTCTTCAGCTCCTTTTTCACATGTCCATCAGCTGCATCTGGGAATTGGCCAAAACATTTTTGGAATAGATCCTGCAGATGAGGTTATCCAGAAATGCCCGATCATCAGCAGCTGGGGAACGTTCAGAGGGTTCGCGTTCGTCGGTACGACATGGATCTTTTGGCGTGGTGAGCCGCTGCCAGGTCCGGCTAAAGCACCACACCCTCTCTGCATTGTCTTGTCCGGATGAAGGTGACCGCTTCCGTCAGACGGTTGGTAATGTTAATCTCCTTATTCAAACAAGTCTCGAGCATTAAAAATTGTCTTCGACATCCTTTTCTTGCTGACGGTCTACTACGGAAGCACTTTTCCGTCTGTCCTTTCCTTCCTCCAACAAGCCGATGATCTAGTAGATACCAGATCGGCTGTATCCCTTTGACACGAAGCCGGATATATTTGGCCAGGGGTGCAACCGGTAGTGAAAACAAATAATCGAAAGGAGGTTTTTAACTGCTTTCTAATAGCTTTTGCAAAACAAAGTTTGGCTGTAAACAATAGGGTTACTATGATTGGCGATGCTTCACGCTCGTTCAGATCGGCTCTAAAAAGAGTAACTTCAACTCAGTTTCATATTCTCTTGCTTAATGTCAAAAACGGAGTAACCACAGAGAACAGACATCCAAGTCAAATTCAATATATGTGTTAGAAATTTAACTGCCATTTCATAATCATTGTAACTGGCAATACCGTGGCGGCGCTGGAATCGCTATCTGTTGACGTCACCGACCGGCGTACATCTTGGTGAGCCCAATGTCAAAATTTTCATCTGCAAAACATTGATTATCAGAAAAGACATGGGCCGCAGTTCTATTGGTGTGCAAAAATGCAAGATATTATTCGGAGATAATCCTTTAACAGTTTTCCCAAGGATGCAGATTTTTGGATACACGCCTAATGGTCCTGAAAAATCATTTTAGATCCTGCCACTGTGTGTTTTGCTGTGAGTCGCCCGAATTGCAGAAATTTTTGTCCATGCTGTTCAAGCTTTCGTGGAAAAGAAATTATGTTCTGACCACTTCTCTCCAGAAGCCTGCGGGTAAAGTACAGTCAATCATGCTAAATCAATTAAATCAGTGTCTAAATAGACAGCAGCAATCTTAACAACGACCCTCTGAGGGGTAATTAGGTGCTAAGTGTAATACTGTTCTGCAATAAGATCTGTCAGAAATAGGTTTCATTGAACATAATCTGATTTCTGGGAATGGCTGGAAACAATTTCAAATCAGCAAGTGAGCGCCAAGCTGACAAATCCACCGTTTTTACTTAGCCTGCAAACTGTATTGGGGAAGGAAATATTGGATATGTATGCGATTACTAGGTGAAAATGATTGTTTTCAAGTACCTTTCAATTTCAGAGAATCAATTACAACATGTGATGTGCACATGGAAATTGTGGTCAAGATTCACCCCTCCGTGAATTCCAAGGGGAAAGTTCTATCCACTTTTGTTGCAAATGCATACCAGTTATGTTCAACTAATGAATGCGCGATATACACTCCCACCAACACATCTCAATTTAAGACCCAAGGTGCATCCTCAATTTACAATGGATTCCTAAGTGTTGGGCAAGATTCATCTTTCAATTACTACTTTCAGTTGAAACCGGCATTCAAATATATTCAAATATATTAAAAAGCTACACAAAACATAAAGGAACTCAAGCGCTAGTTGCGTAGAGTTTTTGAGAAACATCGATTCTCTGTTCACGGATTTTCCACCGTTCAACCGCCGACACAATAACAGCACAATAGCAACGCTGCGTCCTCGGTTTTCATTCACGATGTTATAATTTTTAAACAAAGTCTGAAAAGCCTCACTTCCATTGCAGCATACAGAACCTCGTGATCGTTATGTTTTCAGAATAACCGCGAAATTGATTAACTGCAATTTGTGAACATGAAATTTTCGTCATCAACTGTTTTGACAGTTCAGTTCCTTTTAGCTCCAGCGCAGGGTTAACGAATCTTACTCATTTCTGGTGCTGCTCACTCAAAGTCTCAAACAAGTGGATGAGTAAATTATAGCTCATTTTGTCAAGAAAACTGTTTCTATCAAGCCAGAATAAAGTAAGGTCAGCAAGGTAAAGGGAATTTGTTTTTTTGCCAAACAAATGAGGAACATTTTGTATAAAATAATCAGTCAGCTTTACTGAAATATGAGTAAGATTCGTTGGCCGTGCGTGAAGCTATACAGGTGCCAGAAATAAATAAACTTGGCCGCCGTCATCAAACCGCAAGTGGCAACAGCCCGAGAGATGGCAATAGTGTTTTAACGAATTTGAATTTTAATCCTTACACAAATTTTCTTGAAAAATATATATATATATATATATATATATATATATATACATATATATATATATATATATATATATATATATTCTCTGTGGAGTAACTTGAAATAAAGAAACTATACTAATACTAATAACTGCCCAGTCGAGTTATTAGTACGAGACACTGAAGAAGTCTGCACATTGTAGACGAAATACGCGTATCTGTCGAAGATAAGCAAAGGTAGTTGGAATTAAATGGAGATTACTAATTTTTCTTCTAATTTATAGTTACAAGTATTCCACTAAACAGCTCAAACCCTCTAGGATTTAATTATAATAAGCTGTCCACATTGAAAAACGTGACGTGCGTATCGAAAGTTTTCAAGATGGGACGTTTGTATGTTGTAATTTATTAAAAAAAATTACGTCGAAGTGCCGAATTCAATCGATGCCATGGTTATTCTTTTCGAAGCCTTTAAAGTTTTCGGCATTTTTGAGCCAACTGATCTTTGCATGTGATGGATTTTGTTCATTTTGTTTGACACGATAAACCACAGTTCTAGAGCATCGTTTAACGAGACTGCACGTGCAGAGGACGTTGAGAATTATACATCAAAAGGCTAACTACCCACGGTGCAAGATCGGATGTTTTTAATTTGTTTGATGTTGTTGAATCAATATGTTTGTTTTTTAAATTATAGAATTAAAAACACTCCGCCGGGGTGCATCGGGTTTTAATCAATGAGTAGCTTTCACTTAGATTGATTAATCAGCTCAAATAAGATACTGAGCAATGTTTACTCTAATTTTGAAAAGTGACCTAGTTAATCAAAAATCAGCTACTCTATTTCAGGTAGTTCCACTTTTAACAAAACTGAGTCGTTTTCTACACAGTTTTGAAAAAATACAAACAAGCGTGACTGAGTAATGTTTACTCAAATTAGGACAGGTGATGTAGTCAACCAAAAATATAAGGTAAATTTTCCACAGGTTACAGGAAAATTGGATAAAATTTCAATGAAAACCGTGTATTCTGTTTTATAGTAGGCGTTACAGAATTATAAGCTGGAAGCAAATAATATTTTATTTTTTGTAAAAATATCTTATTTTTTTGTAAAAATATGTTATTTTTTTGTAAAAATATTTCTTTTATTAGACTACACAGATGACGTGTGAGAATTTGTCGGTGGTACGTGTTTTTAAAAAAAATAATTAGCTTCCTAACCTGTTTTGACCATGAAATCGCATTTAAAATTATGGATAGTTTTGAAAATAGCATGTTATTGGTTTGAATATTTTACAGTATTGCAAATAGATTCAGTGCCTGATAAGACAATCCTCAGACAGTCCTGTAGACATTTTTAGAGCTGTTAGTTGTTGGCATGGAGTATTACTGTATAAGTTACATAATTATCCAAATGCATGAATGAGACTGAATGTACTCTAGCAAACTGTGATAGAAGTATGCTGGAAGCTTTTATATAAAGAGCAATGAACTTTTAACTCTCCCTAAAATTTACCTTAAACCCTAGCAAGCTTTATAGGCATCTCTACTCGAAATTACCCAAACACTGTCGACAAATTTATTCCAATAGTTACATTAATCAGGAACGCCCCTTACATCACTTCCAGAGCCCCATTGTCTTCCAATTTGACGGTGTTAGTCCAAAGGGCCAGACATCCACCAATTCTTCAAATCCATCTCGTCTGAATAATTTCCATTGAATTGACGCGTGCTTAATTTGCCAACTGAGTCATTAATGGCTTTGAAACCAAATTCTTAGGTACTCATTGTCTCTTAAAACTTGAACACACCATATCGGCTCACGTAACCGAGTTATTTCCATTTCCATGCATCTAATTTTGGCCCTTCGGAGAAAGTGTGCTGAAGGGAAAATTGTCGCGCAACTTTGTTTTCGTATTTGCCGTGCTTACTAAAGCGCAATCATGCAAGCCGGTGTGCAGTGCATGAAACTTAATTCATATCTTCGTTCGTTTTGAGAGCTCTTCCCCGCAGCAAACATCTTCATAAGCTAAATAAGATGTTCAATCTTCCAGTCCAACTAGGAGGTCGTGGTACACCTTCTACACGCTCAGTCAGGGTTAATGATTTGGGTTGTTGCAAGGGGAAGGCCATATTTCGCATGATCTACTTTCTCGCCTGTACCCGAGCTTGGGTAGGTAGGTACTCGAGAAGATCTACACCAGCTCCAAACTTGGATGGTGACAACCGCAGCAACATAACACTTCGCTTTGGTTGGAGTTCACGTGGCTTCGTTTTGATGCATTTACTTTCTTTCGCTCTTTTTGGGGCTCCTTAGTGTTGTAGGAGAGGCGGGGGATCGGCGGTGTTGATTCAGATTATTCAGTTTGAATGAAGTGGAACATAGCTGACGGCAAGGTTGAACTTCTCGTGATCGTTGGAGCACTTTTGTTTATAGCTTGTTGTGCGAGTGAGCACTTTGTTGTGCGAGTGAGCTTTGAGTCCGGTGACCGGTTGCGTCGTTGGTCGAATTTATTTTTCGTTAACGTTTTATCTTTTCGTATCCTACCACCTTCGGGTTTTTTTTTTACCGGGGGTTCAGAATCAGTCATCGAGAGTAATCGCACAAACACACATGTCTGGCCAGTACTATGTGGTTATGCAATACCGGTTTCCTTTCTGTGTCATGTTGTGGTCCATTGGACTGAGTTGTTTGATGGGCGCAGAGATTGGAGAGTTCAACTAGCGGTTTTATTCGTTGCCGTTCGTTGACACCAGTAGTGGCCACCAATATTTATGATAATGAGCAGCAGAGCAGTTTAAGTCCGTCAAACTTGGGGTGTCGATTGAAAGGGATTTTGATCGAGTGCTCGGGGTCTTTGGCAGCAAATGTTAATGGATTACTAGGGCGATCAATAATCTGTTGTCGCTGGAATGTAACAACCGTAGGCGATTTAAGGCTTGTGACACATTTTAAGGGCAAAAACAATCTGTAGGTTAAAATAGATCGGCAAGATTGAACTGAACTTTCTATACTTGTGTTCCAAAACGTGACAGATTTAAGGTTGGCTATGGGTAGTCATGCTTGTTTGCATTACATTTGCTGGTTGGTGTAATTTGAACCAGCTGCATAGCCAGTGGCAGTGGTCTTGCTTTGACTCATGGTCAATTCAGACTGAGTTTTGTTTTAAGAAATCGCCACTTTCCTGATTTTATATAATGCCTTTCAGATAAAGTACAATCTTCTAGAAATATTATTGAAAATACGTAACTCGTGCGAATCTTGAGAACAAATTAAATGAATTTTGATAGAGATTCAATCACTAGTTTTACCAGTTAGTTAGCATTTCGTTAATAGAATATGAAAAATGTTTTCCTTACTAAAGAACGTAGCCATGATTCAATACATATATAACTATGTGCTACAAATAAATGCGATTATCTATATGGTTTAGCATACCATCTACACCAAACAAACAAGTTAAACAACTGAATAACAGACGTAAAGGCAAAAACAGCAAAACACCCACATTGCGGTAATTTCAAATGCAATAATATAAAAAAATCATACAGCAACATTCCACAAGTTAAGGAGAACATTTGTTTACGACTTTTTAATCAAGTCTTCACTATCCAGCAAATTGTACGTTAAAAACCTGAATTTAGCATAGGTTGATACGCGTAACTCTTCATATTAAAGCCCGATTCAAAGTAAATTTGAACGCATTCAAGTGATCATAACTCAAGAATTGAACAACATACACGGTTGATCAAAACGTCAAAACAAAAGGGCATTTGTTCAGTTTTTAAACAATATGTAACAAGTTCTTACATTTCACCATTTCGAACGACCTGTCACACTTTACTTGTGAATGATACCATCATGATCTGCACAGTCGCTGATGACACTGTACTGGCGAAATTATTCCACTTTAAACGCATTTGTTGTGCATTTTCCACTTCTTTACCGCATCCACGAAGTTCTCGCTTGACAAGTGCCCAATATTTTCCGATCGGTCTGAACGCAGAGCAATTTGGAGGATTAATTTCTTTGGCGACGAAATAACCATTGTTTGCAGCATACCATTCTAGTACCTCCTTAGAGTAGTGGCAGCTGGCTGAATCCGTCCAAAACATAACGTTGTTGTTGTGTTGCCGAATGAAGGGTAAAATCCGCTTTTTTAGACACTCTTAATGTAAACCTCCGACGTCATTGTGATGAAAACATTGGTTTTAAGGCCACAATTGCAGATTCATTGCCGAATCATTAATTTCAGAGCAAACTTATCAGCAAAAACAAATTTAAATTCAGGATGTGTTTCGGATATTTACTGGCACAAAAAGACTTATATCCTTCTCTTGAAAGGATGTTACGCACGGTGGAAAAGTTGGAATCCTTCTTCTTTTTCAAATCACAGATGTAGACACCTAGTTTGCCTTTAACGTACCTCAACACCTTTCTTCTCAGTTATTTGTCCCTAAAGGGCGATACGGTCAAAATTTGGTCAATATCAACTTGACGTATTTCTTTCAATTTTGCATTTAAATAACCTGAACACCCCTCATTTTGAAGGTGTGTGTGTGTGTTGAATGTTGCTCTTATTTTGATTTTGGAATTCACTCTTCAGTTGTCAAAATGCCGTCCAAGCAAGAAGAGCAGCGTATCAAAATTTTGCTCGCGCATCGCGAAAATCCGAGCTACTCGCACGCAAAGTTGGCAAAATCGCTAAAAGTTGCCAAATCAACCGTTACAAATGTAATTAAAGTGTTTGGGGAACGTTTGTCGACAGCCAGGAAGTTTGGATCGGGGGGAAATCGAAAACCGGAAGCCGCTGAGACGACAAAGAGAGTTGCCGGTAGTTTCAAGCGAAACCCTAACCTATCTCAATGAGATGCCGCAAATAAGCTGGGTGTATCGTCTACAATCATGCATCGAGCCAAAAAACGAGCCGGACTATCGACTTACAAGAAGGTAGTGACTCCAAATCGCGATGATAAACAAAATACGACGGCCAAAGCGCGATCCCGGAGGCTGGTTTGGCAAGCCATCTGTACCTGTGGCTTGAAAAGCAGCATTTTAATAGCTTCCGGGACTGTCAACCAAGAAATTTACGTGAAAGAGTGTTTGAATAAACGTCTGCTGCCTTTCCTGAAGAAACACGGTTGTTCCGTACTGTTTTGGCCGGATTTGGCATCTTGCCATTACGGTAAAAAGGCCATGGAGTGGTACGCCGCCAACAACGTGCAGGTGGTTCCCAAGGACAAGAACCCTCCCAAGACGCCAGAGCTCCGCCCAATTGAGAAATACTGGGCTATTGTCAAGCGGAACCTAAAGAAGACCAAAAAAACTGCTAAGGACGAGCAGCAGTTCAAGGCAAACTGGCTTTCTGCGGCGAAGAAGGTGGCTGTACAAAATCTGATGGCAGGGGTCAAGCGTAAGGCCCGGCAATTCGGATTTGGAAAAGCGGAAGCCTAACTGAATATTTTTCCTGAATTTTATACTAATTGAACTTGAAAAATAAATTCAATTTGATTTTTTAAATAAACGATTTCACCGATTTACACGCGTTTTCCCTTGACCAAATTTTGACCGTATCACCCTTGAGTGCCATTTTTATGATATATGCGCTGTACTCTATCCACACTCAGTGTACACTTGTAACGTTTGATTACAAGACACACCGTTGACTTTGGGAATTTTAACACTTTTGGTATTTTTCAGCCAGACCACAAACGATTCTCTAGATGTTTGTGCACAATTAATTTTCTTTTCAATTGAGAAAAACTTTCCTTTAATTTTTTCGTCAATGAAAGATCAACATCATTGTCAAACGTTTCTTGTTCCAATCACCATGGACGCGGTGGTGTATTAAACCGTGCGTCCAGATTTACTTTGAACCGAGCTTAAAATTAAGTTTATAATATTATGCACGGTAGCTGGCCACATCATGAAGGGTTCCGATAATTTTTCCTTATATGCATAAATTGTAAAAATCATGTAATTTCTGCGCTATCTAATGCGCAGATAAAGAATGATGCATTTGACATATATTCTTTGGACATTTCATGTTAATTTAAGCCGGATATCGCCTTTATCAAGTCTGTTGTATGAAATATTACAAACAATTTTGTTATTGGAAAACTACGAAAATTTAAACTAACAAAATAAAAAAAAACAGCTGAGACACTTTTCCAAACTGTCTCTAGTAAGTGCGAGCTAATTCCTTCCACTAGAAAAAGTTGATCATTTATACTATTTTGTCTGCAACTCACGGACTTCTTCAGAATCGACATACTTTTGGAATTTAAAAGAATGTGGTCGTTGTTTAATAGAGGTAGTTTAAAAATGTGTTTCAGTTTTTATTTTTATTTTTATTTCAAAAGTGATCAAGTGAAGTGTTAATTTGAATTTTAATACTCAGAAAAAAATTAAGAATTTTTACAAACACGTGAAATTTTTTCTCCTTTAATTACAAGCCAAAGGAGCCATAGGCACCGAAATTGTTTGCAATCTTTCATGTATCATACAACAATCTTTCATACAACAGGCTAGATATAGACGTTATCTGGATTACATTTACATGAAATATCCCATTATTTTCTCTCGTAAAAGTGTTTTCTAAAAGGCGTTTTTTAAAGAAGTGAAGTGAAAAGCAATTTTGTTGTTAACACTTGCTGTGGTTTGCAGTTGAACGAAGCAGAACTTTACGCGTCTGTTTAAATTTATCAATAACTTATTGAATTATTATGTGATTCAGAGTGTTGATTCAAACGTTTGGGTCCAAATGCTAAACGGTTCACTCCCCTGAGCTACCCGAAATATACAGGGTACTACAGGAAAAAATGCAAATATTTACGGTATATCTTTTAAATCCCATTTTCATCTACTTTAAGAAATTATATTAACATTTTTGAGTTCAATTTTCAGACCACAAACGATTCTCTAGATGTTTGTGCACAATTAATTTTCTTTTTAATTGAGAAAAACTTTCCTTTAATTTTTTCGTCAATGAAAGATCAACATCATTGTCAAACGTTTCTTGTTCCAATCACCATGGACGCGGTGGTGTATTAAACCGTGCGTCCAGATTTACTTTGAACCGAGCTTAAAATTAAGTTTATAATATTATGCACGGTAGCTGGCCACATCATGAAGGGTTCCGATAATTTTTCCTTATATGCATAAATTGTAAAAATCATGTAATTTCTGCGCTATCTAATGCGCAGATAAAGAATGATGCATTTGACATATATTCTTTGGACATTTCATGTTAATTTAAGCCGGATATCGCCTTTATCAAGTCTGTTGTATGAAATATTACAAACAATTTTGTTATTGGAAAACTACGAAAATTTAAACTAACAAAATAAAAAAAAACAGCTGAGACACTTTTCCAAACTGTCTCTAGTAAGTGCGAGCTAATTCCTTCCACTAGAAAAAGTTGATCATTTATACTATTTCGTCTGCAACTCACGGACTTCTTCAGAATCGACATACTTTTGGAATTTAAAGAATGTGGTCGTTGTTTAATAGAGGTAGTTTAAAAATGTGTTTCAGTTTTTATTTTTATTTTTATTTCAAAAGTGATCAAGTGAAGTGTTAATTTGAATTTTAATACTCAGAAAAAAATTAAGAATTTTTACAAACACGTGAAATTTTTTCTCCTTTAATTACAAGCCAAAGGAGCCATAGGCACCGAAATTGTTTGCAATCTTTCATGTATCATACAACAATCTTTCATACAACAGGCTAGATATAGACGTTATCTGGATTACATTTACATGAAATATCCCATTATTTTCTGCCAAATCTCAGTTTTTCAATTATAATCGTTGTACATCTACGCTCGTAAAAGTGTTTTCTAAAAGGCGTTTTTTAAAGAAGTGAAGTGAAAAGCAATTTTGTTGTTAACACTTGCTGTGGTTTGCAGTTGAACGAAGCAGAACTTTACGCGTCTGTTTAAATTTATCAATAACTTATTGAATTATTATGTGATTCAGAGTGTTGATTCAAACGTTTGGGTCCAAATGCTAAACGGTTCACTCCCCTGAGCTACCCGAAATATACAGGGTACTACAGGAAAAAATGCAAATATTTACGGTATATCTTTTAAATCCCATTTTCATCTACTTTAAGAAATTATATTAACATTTTTGAGTTCAATTTTCTTTGTACAAATCTAGCCTCCATCCAGCTTTATTAAGTTTTAATAAAAATTTATGAAAGCCAAAAACAATCAATTTGGTTTCATTATGGCACCAAGCGACGCCAATAGGTTTCATATTTCAATCAGGTTTATGAGAACCTACACAGCTTATTATCAACAATCTTAAAACACTGTTTCCTTAAATTCCTTTTACTCCTATAATATTTTCATGTCGGCTTTATGAACTCGTAAAATGCTGTTTTGAAATGTCGCCTTAGGACTTATTCATATTATCTTATTATGGTTAGTTGAAAAAGTATTTTGTTGCCTCCATTTTGCCGGCTCTTATTGTGCAAATATTCACTATAAAATTAAATTTACATACGACTTAGAGCACGATACGCTGTAAAATCTTAATTTGTTGTGGATATTTTCATATAGAACGACATTTTTCGCAACACTAGAACTTTTTTCAGAGATATTTTTTACTGCTAAATGAATCAGAAGACCGAAGAATTGAACACAAAATTTAACCAAAATATCTTAACATCTTTCAAGCCAAAATTTTTAAGAGGTTTTCTTACTTCACAGAAAAAAATAATTAATTTTAACAAGCGTGTAAAATATCCCCTCGTTTAAATCCAAGCTAAAGGAGACGTGAACCATGAAATTGTTTGCAACTTTTCATGTGCCATACAACAATATTGGCAATCTTTCATACAACAGGCTGGATTCAGGCGTTATCTGGCTTAAGTTTACATGAAATATCACATAATTTTCTGGCAAATCTAGCATTCCCTTTATGTGCATTAGATAACGCAGAAAATTCAATGTTTCTTTGTATCTGTGTTGTTTTCACAACCGTCTATAGAGTAGGCCACTTTGTTGAAATTTCGGGTTTAAAAAACATAGAGGCACTTCACTGACAGAAATTTCCAGTCACCCTGTACATTTGTCATAATTGTGACAGGCCATTTGGCCACTTTTTTTTTTTGCTAACTCAACGTGCAAATTTATCGGATTTTGTAAAATGATTTTCTCATATTACGTGGACGTTATAATATTTCTATATCTGAACAGAAAATGTCGAAACCCAACAAACATCATTGTCGAATAACCGCTTTTTCAAACTAGTTTGGAGAAGTTACTTAGCTTTAAACAAGAAAAAGCTGAATAAATTCTTCAATTTTTTTAACAAACAACTATTAGCATTCATGTTGGGTAGTCTGTGTGAGCTACAACAGCTACACGATCAAAAGAAATGCGTTTATCATATTTTGATTGTGAAACTTCAAATATAAATTTCGTCTCTGGTATAATATGTCTTTTTTTTCTTGGATATCCCTGTCTTTGCGTACAGTGAAGTATTGTGGTCCATGAAGAGTTAAATAATCCGATTTCACATTCGTTTCATCGTCCGTGGTTATACACCCAGAATTTCTGCACAAACTTGTAAGGAGTGTATCGAAAGTAAGCTATCCACAAACTTTCTTTCAAATTATGTTGAAAACCGATATTTTATTCATACAAAAAATAGATCCTTTATTGTACGAGGTTTAACTTGAACATAATGAAGACCGGATGAAATTTAAGTTATTCCTTCACGAATTTTCGAACTTTGGATCGAATGCTCTTCATCAAGTTCCGGACAATACTCTGGTCTCTCTTCAATTGTCGAATGAAGTTCCGGACAAGTGTTGCATCGCATTTTTTGGACGCTTGAGCCCATTTTTTTTGAACTCCTGCATGTTCCCAGCTGCCTTACCAGTCTTCTTGAAGACCCTCTTCCAATTGCCCAGTAACGTTCGATGGGTCGAAGCTGAGGGCAATTTGGTGGATTGATATTTTTCTCAACGAAATCTATACCCTTTTCCGCAAGCCAATCGAGAGTGGTTTTGGCATAGTGAGCCGACGCTAAATCCGGCCAAAACAGTGGAGATGTACTATGCTTCTTATATAAAGGCATCAATCTCTTCTGGAGACACTCAGATCGATAGATTCTTAGTTCCGGTAGTGTAAAAAAATGGCTGACTTCAAACTACAGGAACATATTGCTTACCATACCAGTACCTTTCGTCCGAATTTCTCCACTTGAATCGACCTGTCCGCATTGCTCACATCCTCCCCAACGACGGCAGTAAAGTATTGTGGACCTGGAAGGGCTTTTGAGTCCTCATTTACAAAGGTCTCATCGTGCATCAAAACGCATGCATCCGGACGCTGCAAAAGACGCGAATACACTTTCCGGGCCTTTGTTGCTGCTCGCTTCTTCTGTTCTGCACTTTGTTTCGAGATTTTCTGCTTCTTGTAGGTCTTCAGGTGGTTTCGCCTCTTGATACGCTGGATCATTCCGACACTCGTTCCTGCTTTTTTGGCCAAATCAAGTATCTTGATTTGTTCTTCATGATTGGAGATACCACTTTCTGCTCCAGTTTCGGGTTGGAAGAACCGGGTTTTCTGCCTCTTCCTGGTAGCTCATCCAAAGAATAGTGTTCCCCAAACTTATTAATGATGGTTTGAACACTCGCATGATGAATTCCAAACCGTTTCGCCAATTTTCGTATAGTTATACCCTTCTCACTTAGCCATGTGTCCAGAACCTTAATTTTCACTTCCTTTTGAATACGCGACATTTTGAAAACGCAGAATTTGAACAGCACAAACAAGTAAAGAAAGCTGACAATCAAACGCTTAGCATGCAGTGTTCAGAGCATAAAAAACCATCACAAATACATGCGTACAACGCAAATGTATGTGGATAGCTTATATTCGATACACTCCTTATCATGTAATTTCCGGGCTCTCGGTCTTACAGACACGTCCTGATTTGAGTTTTTTTTTTGGTTTCTTCTGCTTTCGGTATATCTTGAGTCCAAGTCGCTCTTTTGAACGCATCAAGTTAGATGTCGAGGTCCCATCTTTTTAACCACAACTCGAACGGAAACCGATGGTTCCTGGTTATAGGCATCCTTGATCTTCTTGTCAATAGCAGCACTCACAGGACCGACCACTCACCCGACAGAAAGATCTCACCCATGGCCGCTTCTTTAATGACACTATCTTGTTTATTTGGAAAAATAAAAGATTTCGACGTTGATTCGTAATAAATTTCATGCACTCGCAATAATATAAGCACGAAAATTAACGTTGATAAACCGCCCCTTAGATATGCAAACTGCAAACTGGATCTGAAATTTTGTGCGAACCTTTCACGCACGCATATGCGTTGTCTTCGTTTTTTGCTTCTGACCAGCAAATGACCGTTTTCTACACTGCACTGGTAGTAATCTTTTTTTTCACTCCACACTCTGCCATTATCAAAATCGCCGCTTTGAGGCGACTCTATATCGAACATCAAAGCTGCTAATAAACATAGATCCACTCTCGATAAAGCGGAAAAACACTCTAACTACCACTAATAAACAAAACTTAGCTGATGCAACTCTTCGCCCAGGTGCGAGGACGAAGCACAAAAATAACTAAAACGGGGAAATGAAATACTACCAACACTCACACATTTCGGGAGGGAATCGATTGTATTCCCTAAATGTTACAAAAAGCACCCGGAGATTTTATGATTTCACTGTTAGTTTAAGTTAAATTACGAATTATTGTTTGATTTTTTTTTTCGCGGAAACGACGCAGCAAAAACAAAATGTCTGTTTCAAAGCACGGATTGCTTCGATCATTCGCATCTTCAAAAATACATTGCTCTCCATATTTTCTAACTGCAGTTCGTGCCGCTCAGACGCTCACACCCTTTTCCAATTTTCTTAAACAGATTCTTCTCACAGTGTACCATTTGTGCACGATACTTTTTCTCTGCGCCGGAGTAAGACCACGCATTTTGAAAGTGAACATAAAATAAGTTTCTTTGATGCTATGACGTACAGAAATGTGTAAACAATAGAACGCTGCCAAAATAATTTGAAAAATTTCATTCAATTCGAAATAACCGTTAACATATGTACTAATAATTTTTGGAACAGTCTATAGAACACAAAGAGCGTGAAGAACAAAATGATGGAATTGTGAATAGCGTTTTCACTAAAATAAAAATTGAACGGTAAAATGAATCCAAACAAACCCAATTTTGATTCCTGTATTAATTTACAAAATCAAAACTGACTCCACTCCCTGCCGGGTGGTTTTACGGCAGCTGGTACTTTGGTCATAGCCGTCGAAAAAAAGAGGTTGGCAATTCTCCAACTCTCTGGGCGAAATTGTTCGAATAGATCCTCCGCTTAAAACTCTCCCAGAAATTTTCAATTGGTACAGCTGAGGCACGCTTGGGGTTTGGCATTCGCGGACGACTGGGTTCTTCAAACACACAATCTCCTCCAGTGACCGTTTCGCGTAATGTGCCGAGGCCAGATCCTACCTGAACACGACATCGTCCTTGGGGTGGTGTTATGAATGGAGGTCCCAACTTCTGGTTAGCACTTTGTACTGTTCACATCCCCGCTGACCGCAAGTCCCGAAAATAAGAAGAGCGTCTTTGACATCCCCTTCTCTGCTACAAGAGGAGCTTTCTCTAAAATTTCCTGGGGGACGTGCAATAGCCGATCTCATGCCAGTACGTTTCGTCATCCATGATCACAACCATGATGATGCGCTTAGCAGGGAACACAGAAAAACATAATGAAGTTTAACAGACGCGTAAAATTTCCCCTCGTTTTACCCCAAGCCAATGGAGGCGTAAACAACGAAACTGTTTGCAACCTTTCATGCGCCATACAACAAATTTTGTAATCTTTCATACAACAGTCTAGATTGCGGGCCTCGACTCTGCTTGAAATCTGGCTTAACTTTACATGAAATATCCCATTATTTTCTGCCATATCTAGCATTCCTTTAATGTTGATTAAGGGCTGTATCCGCAATAATCCGGACACCTCAAAAACATAATATGATATTTCCGTCGTAGTTGTTTATTTCAGATTCATGGGATGTGTTTTAACAATTCGTGAAGATAAAACATAGTTATTCGGTATTTGCATAAAATTTTCGAACTTTGCGCTTAATTCCGTCCATTAGAGTTTGTACAGACTCTTCAGAAATCGTAGAAGCCGCCTTTGTCCAAATTTGGTGGAAGTGTTTGATGTCTTTGATTCCTTGCTTCTTTCCAGAAAGCTTCCGCTTCATCAGAGCCCAATATCTCTCGATTGGTCGTAGCTCTGGGCAATTTGGCGGGTTTGAGGTTTTTGGTACAATGTTCACTTGATTTGCTCGGTACCACTCCATCACAGATTTAGCATAGTGGCATGATGCCAAATCGGGCCAGAACAAAGGTTTTTCTTTGTGACTTTTTAAGAAGGGTAGCAATCGCTTCGAAAAATTTACTCTTTTTGCCACACGCGCAAATTGCTTGCCACACAAGGTATTTTTTGGGAAATTTCGATGCCTTCTTCTTCTTCTTTCTTATGAAATGCTCAGTTGTAGCATTTCTGGCCATAGCAGAATAAACAGCCAGCCCTGGAAGCTGCTTGAAATCCTCCAGGGCATAAGTTTCATCGTCCATAACAACGCATGAAAACTTCTTCAAATATTCGCAGTGCAAACGTCGAGCCCGTGATTTTGCTGCCAAGTTCTGTTGTCGTTGCGATTTGGAACTGTTTTTACTTTATACGACTTAAGTCCCAAACGTTGTTTTGATTTTTGGACAAAAACAGGCGACATCTCTATTTTACGAGCCACCGTTCGAATGGAGAGATTTGGGTTTTTCGTTAATATCCTTTTAACCTTCCGGCCCATGACAGGATCAGCGCGTCCAATGTTTTTGTCACTTCTCGGTTTCCTCTCCACCGTCAAACGTTCAAAAATGATTTTAGTACATCGTGAACAGTGGATTTAGGCAAATGAGGCAAATGACAAGTCAGGATTTGCCGTACGCCCGTACAAAATTCGCTCGCGCACTTGTTTATCCTTCGTCGCCATCTCGAAAACAAAACATGAAATGTAAACATCAATCAAAGTATTTTTCATCATAGACTCTTAGCTATACCACAGTGAAATTTTTCATTCCTACGTGCAATATTTCAAAAGTTACAATGATTTGAAGGTGTCCGGATTAATGTGGATACAGATGTTAATCTGAGCTCCTTAATACCAAGGCCAGTTATCAAGTTATTCGTTCCTGGTCGGGAAGAAATCCTTGACAAGCTCACCCGAGCAGGACCGAATAACTTGATAACATGCCTTGGTATTTGTGAGCTCAGATTAAGAGGTAAAATACCTGAGGAAAATACCATAAAATTGTGCCCACAATGTTATGCGAATACCAAATTGAGGTAAGACAATACCAAAATAGTACCTCTCAGGTATTCCGAGGTATCCGAAATAACAAATTTTATTATTCAAGAGATATTTTGCTTGCAATTCTTCTTGTAATTTGCTTAGGTATTTTACCTCCTAATCGGAGCTCTTTAATGCCAAGGCCAGTTATCAAGATCAAAATGAGTTGTTCATATGTTATTGTCTTCTGCTCGGGACCTTCAGCTTTTGGGTGCTCTGCTCTTCTGGCACTGCGGGCCACGACTTTTGCCAAGACTTTTGCTTCCTCATGACGGTGTCCATGTTGGCCAGATATTTTTTGACCGTCTGGTCGGTTCTATCAACTTCCTGCCAAGGCAGCATTTCGCCACCTTACCCTCCGTCTTGCTGCATCTCTGGTAATGGAAAATCATCAAAAGGCCGGAACAAGGCCTAGGCTCGATGATCACACTTTTCTCCAGGAGTGCAAGGATCTTGTTTATAGTCGCTCGGCAGTATCCGACTGATGAAAACGGATTTCTTCGCTCCGAGATGGAGTCGGTGATAATTACAAACCATCGAACGTAGTTGTTTCACAAAAACCGAGGCTGCCGTAAACGAACTGATGGAGCTGTCAATTTTTTTATTCTGTTTATAGCCTACTTATATGTATTGACAATTCACCGGTGAAGGCTAGTATGCAGCTCAAAAGTAATGTGCATTAGGATAGGACAAGTAATAGTCAAGAAATGCTTTTACTGTCGGAATTGCTTGCCTTGTATGCAGCTGACAAGGAGGACAAGTTTCGTAACGTTAGTAACGTCTGCCCAGGTAATCTTAATGGGGCTGTCACTTTTCCTAGCGGAATAATATTCCGTTCGGATTATTCCGCAAGAAAAACTGACATTTCACCCATACTGAAGCAGTTATCAAAATTACTTCGGTAAAAATCTCATAAATTACTTCAAGTCTTTACTTGTCAGCTGCATACTAGGCTTGAACCAACAACCAGAATAATCGTATGAAAAATTAGTGAGCTTTGCCTTGTTGTTGTTATACAAATTCACAGGGAAGGTAAAGTAATACTCCAGGTTAAATTTTATTGGAGTATATTTCTCATTGTAACATTTACAAGTTACATGAACAAAGCATTCGAAACATAACTTTTTTCTATTTATCTATACACGGAAGTAAAACTCTTCCCAGATTCATGCTACCATATTTTCCCACGACCTTCCATCAGTCACCAGAGCGCTATCAGATGGCAACTTTAATTGTTAATCGACCATAACTCACGTTGCCATCTCTTTCGAGCTACTAGCCGGCAGATGGATATCGTCCATCTTTAAGCAAGCATCTCAACGTAAATAGACGGCTCGCCATTTCGACAAGCAGGCAAATGATTAATATTCATTCATATCCTACGTCGCTATGTATCCGAGCTGGCCGAGTGGCTGAACTCTTCAACCCAACCGTGTGCGATATCATCTCTATGATATCCCCTCATCACGGCAAAAACGCAAGTCATGTTCGACGAGCCTCTCCGGTGCCTCAACAAGAGAGAAGATGAATGTAAGCAACCGATACACTCGATCAAAATCACACCGCTCGCCGATGCATGGGTTGCAGGTTTTTGCGGTTTTTGTTTTGACCACTTGGGTCTATCGCGCCCATCAGCGATCATCAACGAAAAAGTTTTGCTTACGCCCTCACCCCACCACAGTGAGACGAAGATGACGAACGGCTTCTTCCGAGCAGTGTAGGATTACATCTGAGGCCGTGTTCCACCTTTCGGCATCAATCATTACCATTAGGGCTTAAGGGAGTATTGCTGCTTCTTGTATGGAATAGTCCTTTCGTTCAACCCGCGCGGCCAGGTCAAGTAATCCGATTCGATTGAATTACTCGTAACAGTAGCGGCAGCCTTCGCAGAAAATAACATTAGAAACGAAACAACCCAACGAAACACATCAATTTCCTCATCAATCTTGCAGCGAGCTTTCAAATCCCATTCATTAGACTCGCCAAGTTGACTAATGGCTTTTGGGAAGCAGACCAAGTCAACTGCGGAGAAATGTGCGGCATGTGACGGAATAACGGTTGATTTGCGTGGTATAAAACGCAACAGTGACATAATTTATTTTTTTCGAATAAACAAAAACGCAACACTCCAATATGGGAGCAGTTGTGTTGACAAATGTGGAGTTTTTCTTTTAATTTTTTTTCTTCATTTTTATAAAGCTGTCACCACGTGCGCACTATAATTTAACGACTTTGACGATGTGATCGTCGTCATCCTCGGCCATTAGATAGTGACATCGCGTGCAGGTACGTCGTTTGGCATGTGAGTGACTCTAGTTGATGCGTGAGATTGTGGGTCGCGTGCCCCATAGTGTAACGGAATGGGAATGTAATTAGGGGTAACCTAAATTTTATACGTTGCAATTTGCAAACTTAACGCCGTGAATTTTTGTGGGGATAAAAACTGAGGATGCATATAAGATCAAAAACCATGTAATTACCCCCCCTGTCCATCGCAGTTCGTTTATGGATCTAATTTCAACCTATTCATAAAACTCCAATAAAAGAAACATAAAGTGTTACAAACCATTGACAGCACACCCCATAACAATGTAGTCAATGAGCCAAACGTCCGCCAAGAAACGCCTGCTTCGCTGAGTTGCGGTTTTCGGCACGGAAAATTCAAACAACCACTCGGTATTATATCCCGTGATTGATACCCACCTCCCCATAGCCCATTATGCTATTTGCCGACAAATCCTGCTCAATTGCGGGGCTTCCCAAAGAGCAAAGTACAGAAAACTAACTTCTTTTCACCAGATGCATTCTGCGCTAAATGATTGATGTTGACAAGTGTGGTTTACCGGTGGTAATCTGGAGCAGGAACCTTCCTTACAGTTACTGCTACGATTGTTATTATGATTTGAAACGTGCTGTCTGGAGGCAGTTTCAAGACCTCCCATAATTGATCATTCGCTTCGCATTAGCCTCGGCGCTCGTTCGTCCGGGTTGGGGAAGCTTTTCACACGATGCGTTTAATAGTTTGAACACGTTGCATAAAACTTTTCCTTGTTCCTTCGGGGCGATGACGGCGTTTTCATGTTCGACACTGGTTTCTACCACGATGCACCACGACGGTGAAGTGAATTGCGGTAAGCTGGTATCTTGGGGATGCAAGTATTTTGCTTAAGTGCTGGTTCAACTTTAAGTGTTAGCAGTGATCAAAATATGGCCAAGTCCGAAAAAGTTTGGTTGAAGATTGTCATCAACACCGAAAATTGAAGCTTGGTGCCGAGAGGACACCTTCCACTTAACGCATAAGTTTCGCGATAATGCATTTCAGTGGGGCACAAGAAATGGGTGGTAGCTTGAAGGGGAGGAGAAATGTCAGGAAAAACTGCTTCGACTGGTTAATAAGCTGCTGCTCAGAAAAGTGCACTAGGGCAGCATTACTAAGTTTATACGAACCGAACAAGTCCAGCGCGCGGGATTGCGTAATCGTTTTTGCGTCGAGTCAAGCTTCGTTGGGTTTAGAAGCAACCACACAGCGAATGCAACAGGCCAACAACGCACGATGATCTATATTTTGTTTGATTAAGATTTGTGGGACTTTCGGTTGATACAATATTTGCTCTTAACCGCCACCGAACAAGTATGGGCCCTTGTTCCGAAAATTAAAAAAAAAAAACCATGCGTTTGAATGATTCACAACTGTTTGGAGTGGAGACAAATAAGCTTGGTGACCTACATATTTGAATGCCTATGAGCGGTTAATTTCTCATGTTGATGGTGACAGGTTTATGATTATGATCACAGAAAAACGGATTGGATCAACTTACCTTCTATATGAAAGGAAGGGTGCCGTAGACATATTAATATTAGTGGGATTGACACTGACGATGTGTCATAAGTATAAAAGTGGTTTGAAATATTCCTATTGCTCTAGAGTCCTCAACGGATTTTAAATTAGAAACAGATGTTCCTCCCGCAATATGAACTCTCCTGGTTGCGAACGCATATTGCACTTTTCTTACCGAACTTTTCTGTTCACATCAGCCTATCTCTTTGTCACGGGACGGAAGGGCAACTTAGAACGATTTCATGACGCGAAAAGTGAAAATTTGGGTTGTTTTTTAGTATCTTCTATAAGGGCATTTTCAGCGGTGGTCTATATTTGGAGCAACTTTATAACTGATCTGCATCAGCGAAACTTGAATAGAACCAGCTTAAATAGACCAACTTGGCGTTCCCCACACCGGTGATGTATTTCTTGTTGTTAAACCCGCCAACACCTGTCAATTTTTCAAAGAGATCGGAGATTTTTCACAATTTTTTTCTTTATTATGGAGATTATCAGCCCTCGGCTGATTCATCTCCCGTCGTCGTAGTCACTTGAATGCCTTTTGGGTATTTTCGTAATTTGTCCGGGGGTGAGATTGTGTTGCCTCCACTTTTCACAATGTTTTTGCCATTGGTTTGACCAAATCAACTTTACTGTCAGTAGTGCGTCGTTAAAGTCGGTATCGTGTTCAAAAGAAATTTCTGTTTCTATTCCAAACCTATGCTAAATTCCGTTTACTGAAACGGAAAAGTGAACATCGATAAGAAATTTTTGCAAAAGTATCTTCCTGAAAAGGACGAAAAATAAAACTAGTATTTCTAAGGTTTCCACGCAAACTAGTGGGATTTGTCACTTTTACTTTCGTAAAAATATTTTGGTCTTGCTTTGCTTTTGCTGATCAATTGTCAAAATTCCGCTTGGTAATATTGAACAAAATTCCATAACCTCTTTACTTTTTAGGTCGATACCTGACCTTTAGCAGATATCGAGGAATACTTACTCGTTCGCTTGAATGGTGAATGTGTGAATGCATGCATTTCATTCAAACGCTAATCATGACCAATCCATCAATAAACCAATTGTTCACTTTGAAGATTTCATTACTTTTCATTTTCAAGCAATCGAATTACTATTTAGAAATTATCCACCAAATTAGTAATAAAATCCACAACAGTAGCATTTCCGAAAGCTTTCCTTTTTCAAACTAGTCGGAATTTTCCGTAAACTGCAGCCGCTGTAAAAAAAAAACTCATTCAGGAATTAAATGAAAAGAAATTCGCAGGCACCGGGAGCAACTTGAGGTAATGATCAGCATCCAAAGCGACCAACACCACTTTCTGCCCGGCGCCAGTATCACCCGAAATTTTAATGCGTGTAGCATTTTTGAATTGCATTTTTCTTCTTTCAAATTGCTGCAAGAATAGATCCAAACCTATACCAGTTTTAAAATGATGCAAAATAAATCCCACATAAAGAAAAATTTACCACACTGGTGCAGCGGTGTTTTTGCGTTTGGTCCAAAAAAATAAATCCCACCCACGATTTGGACCACCGTTGAAGATGCCCTAAGTGGTTTATTTGATGCCATTTGATATCATCACAGTATGCTCTGGTTACTTGGAGAAAAAACAACAACTCTTCATTTTGTTATTTTTTCATTTTTTTCTGTAATAATCTCATCAAAAATATATTTTTATTATTTACAGCTTACACCATTTCCACAATCTGATGGAACAAAATGTTCGAAGCACACGAATATACGGTTGCTATCGTGACCACTCGAACCAAAAAACTATAACCAATTCTGCCTGTTTTCAAATCCCCTAGAAGTACGAATTCTGTAAAGAATTATTTTTAATAGTTTTATAATTAACGTGCCTCCAGTGCAAAAATAAAGAAACATTGTTGGATGCTCATGTGCTGAATCGAACAGAAAATAGCACAAGTTTTTCGACGCATTATTCTTTCTTATTCTGTGTCTCGAAAAAATACTTCGAGAAATGTCATATAAACAAAAATCAAGGGCTTTTAACCACACACATAAGGTATAGCAAAAAGACAGATGACGTCACTACAATAACCAGTTGGGTAAACAATTCGTGTGCAATATAGAGAACGGTGAATTAATCTCAATAAATCTCTATCTCTTACTGTACAGCACCGCGATTCGCAAAGTAGCAAAAGCTGCTAGTGTTTTTATATATGTTCGTTTTAATCTTATATTTTGCTATACCTTGTTTTAGTTTGAATGTTTGTCTGAGCTTTTAAATAGACTTCTCGAAGTAAGATGTCACTAATATTGGCGTGCTGCTTTACACGTATAGGATCAATTTGTTTATTGTTTTCAACCACGAGATCAGCTGTCAAAGTGTTCAGGTTGACAGCGGTTTGCTTTTTATTTTTAACCTGCAAAACGATTGTATTAGTGAAACTGCTTATTAATACTAACGGTGACAGAGAATCCTAGAGGGTTTGAGCTGTTTAGTGGAATACATGTAACTAAAAATTAGAAGAAGAATTAGTATCTTCCATTTAATTCCAACTACCTTTGCTTATCTTCGACAGATACGCGTATTTCGTCTACAATGTGCAGACTTCTTCAGTGTCTCGTACTAATAACTCGACTTGGTTTTAATATCCGAGAACATACTTCTCATTTTGAAGGCCTGCCCTTAATAGAAACGTTGCATTTGCGTTTACAAGTATTTGACAGTTTTTCAATAAGTTTTCTGTGAAAATTACGTTTACAATCACGGAGATAACTTAAAACTTAGACACCACTGTTACTAGGAACAGGGAAGGACTGAAAATAGCAGACGAAAAACGCATATACTTCAAATAATCACCGAAAAAAATAATGAATTTCAACAGGTGCGTAAAATGTCTCCTCGGGACTACGCAACTGATTTTTTTTTTCATGCAGGCTTCAGCATGTCTTATCGTCATGGGAGTACTAAAGTCCTTAAGTTCTGAGATTTTGCGTAGAGGTACTTCATGTTCCAGAAACCCGCTTCGCAAAAAAAACTTCACGGTTTCATTTACTCCCCTGCCAATAATAGCTTAAGACGAATGATAAGACATGCCAATGCCGATATTTCATCTTAATATTGTCAAGTTTTTTTTTCACAAAAATGAAGATAATAAAAGAGGGTTTGAGTTACATAAAATTTAGATTTTGCAAATTTCTTGAAAAAAAAATGTTTGTCATAGGTTTAATTTTTTAAATAAGGTTAATTATTCACTACAACTTGTTGTTTAACAGTTTTCCTATGCAGCGTAATTTTCCGAGTTACAATTTTTAAATTCAGGTTAATGCTGGAAGGCATACGTCGGTTTCAGAAGTTGAGTTGTTTAATTATATATTCCGTGGAATTAGATTTATTGATTGAGCACAAAATCATTATTAGCAATCACATAGACGATTCCGCCATTTTCAAATAAAATAAAAAAAAGTATATTAAATGACAATATAAAGATTAAGTGACAGTTAACTCCCATACAAAGTCAAATATTGTTTTTTTTTTCAAATGCAATCGCACTAATATCTCCTGTGCATTGAAATTCATAACATCTTGGAAATTCTCAAGCTTCTTAAGGGGGGATATACAGTTAGAGTGACCAAAAAATTCAATTTATTTTTGTTGCATAAAAAGTTAGTAAATTTCCCGTAAGATACGCTCCTGAAACAATTTTTTCGAAATTCGAACTCCAAGTGTTTCTTTTCATTGGTTTTCGAAGACGCCTTATTCGCGCGCAGACCGATAATTAAAACTTTCAACCCGTTTTTCTCAAAACAGCACATTCGGAGTTTATGCCGGTGATAACTCGAAAACTAATTATTCGATTAAGCTTACAACTTATAGGATTTCTTTATCATAGTATTACCTTCTATACGAATTAAAAATTATTGTTATATATCATGATTAAAATGTGGTCAAATGGCGGAAAAAATGTGGATTTTTTCAAAAAAAATTACGCTACAAGGCGCAATTTTTTTTCTCTACTCTTTATTTTCAATTCATCTACAAACTGTTAATGTAATGAATGTATTTTTTTGAGTTGGCAAGTTTCAGATTAAAACTGAGACCAGGAGAGCCCGCACAAGCAAAATACAAAGACTTTTTCCACTCACTCTAACTGCCGCCATTTTGTTGAAAAAATATTGAAAAAAATATTTTTGTATACTTTTTTGGATACACCTATAATTGTAAAAAAGTTTCGATTGATTTGAGTTAAAACTTCGCCTTGGAATTGTTTTTTCAAAAATGAGTTTTTTTCTCGTTCTAACTGTACACGGTGTTCAATAAGTTCGAATACAAGTTTTCATCATTGCGTAGGTATGCGCCATGTACATATTCTGCATTGGTATTGGTGTCAGCTTTAGCTTCATTCATACGCTACCGAATGTGCGCGGTGTTGACTTTCTGTTAGTTGTTGTTCGTTTGTTACGCGCGATGAAAGAGTATCGGGACTTCGTAATTAAGCGTTTTTTGAACGGTGAGCGACCCGGCGATATATTCCGGCTGCTGAAATCGCATGGGGTCAAGCGGAACTTTGTCTACACGACCATCAGGCGATACCGGGAGACGTCCTCGACCAATGACCGTGCGAGATCCGGTCGGCCGCGTTCAGCGAGGACGCCACGGGTCATCAAGATCGTGAGGGAGCGAATTCGGCGCAAAAAGAACCGCTCAATCCGGAAAACGGCTGCAGATCTCAACGTTTCCATTGGAACCGCTCACACCATACTCACCAAGGACCTTGGTTTCAGGCCTCACAAAAACGTAAGGTCCATGGCGTTTCGGAGGCTACCAGCAAAAAGCGGTTGGATCGAGCTAAGAGGATCCTCTCTCGGCACGCTGGTCAGGAGTTTGTTTTTTCGGACGAGAAACTGTTCGTGCTGCAGCAGCCGCACAATGTGCAAAATGACCGGGTGTGGGCGCCATCGAGGGACAGCATTCCTGAATCCAATATAAACATCCCTCGGTTCCAAAGTGCCGCGTCGGTGATGGTTTAGGGGGCAGTATGCAAACGTGGTAAGCTACCCTTGGTGTTTATTGAAAAAAACGTCAAAATCAACGCGGCGTACTACAAAACTGAGGTTTTGGAAAAGGTTGTTGCCCCCAGTCTCCGAAGCCTCTACGGCGATGAGCACTACGTGTTCCAGCAGGACGGTGCACCAGCCCATACGGCAAATGTGGTTCAAGCCTGGTGTCGGGACAATTTAACCGACTTTCTGGACAAAACTTTGTGGCCTCCCAGCTCCCCGGACTTGAATCCTCTCGACTTTTTTGTTTGGTCCTATATGATGGCGAAGCTGAACGAATACAAGGTCAGCACTTTGGATCATTTCAAGACGGTAATTCTCAAAATCTGGGACGAAATGCCCATGCAGTCCGTGCGTGCCGCCTGCGACGCGTTCGAGAAACGTTTGAAGCTCGTTAAGGAGTACAAAGGGGGGGTCATTCCAAGAGAAATGTTGTAAACGTTCCATGTAAACATAGCTTTCAATAACATAAATCCAAAAAATAAAAGAAACATGTTTTCATTTTTTTAACAAATTTTGAAAGTGCATCCGAACTTATTGAACACCGTGTATATCCCCCCTTAATCAAATGCATATTGAGAAATTTGTTCAAATAAAAAAGTCGATTAAAATGTTACCCATTATCCAGCCATTCTGCCTGGAAATACTTCTGATTGATTTCACACCGCAAGCTTTCACTATTACAAACGTGGCAGGATATCCGTGTTAAATCAAGTTGCTTATTATGTTAAACCGTGGCACAGTGGAGAAAAAAATTCCCAAAACGCCAAAGAATTCTATATTTGAGCTAGGAGTGGAACGATTTCTATAAATATTACCTTAACTTAAAGGAAAATTTTCAAGGAATCGAAAGGACGTAGTCTCATTGACCGCACAAAACTGCCTGGGGAGCAAATGAGCTTATTTTACCCTGGTTCTCCTAATATTTCCTTGTTGTTCAGATATTTCTTTGTTCGGTGTGACTCAAGATCAACAAAATCGGTGTGACTCAAGATCAATAAAATTTTCAGGAGAATCTATTTCTATTACTTCAAAGTAGGTTCCGTTCACCGCACGGCTCTGTGAATGAAGGTATAGAGTTTTCCCTGATTCCCCTAATATTGTTGTTTTTCAGAAATTTCTTTGCTCGATGTGAATAAAGAACAATAAAATAAGGCTAGTCCCATGTAAAATTTTCAGTAAAATCGACTAAAGTTAGCTCTGTTCACCGCACGGCTCTGTGATTTTACCCTGATTCCCCTAATATTTTCATTTTTTTTTCAGAATTTTCTTTGCTCGGTTTGACTCAAGATCAATAAAATAAGACTTTTTCTTTGTAATTTTTTAGGGAGAATCGATTAAAATTGGTTTGATTTACCACACGGCTCTGTGAACGTAGATATGTCTGGTTTTACCCTAATTCCCCTAATAGTTGTGTGTTTATCATAAATGTCTTTGGTCGGAGTTACTCAAGATCAATAAATTAAGTCTAGTCCTTTGTAAAATTTGCTGAGAAATCGAGTGGAATTGGTTTCTTTCACCGCATGGCTCTGTGAACGAAGTTATGGTCGATTTTACCCCGATTCCCCTAATATTTTTGTGTTATTAAGAGATTGCTTTGCTCAAGGTCAACAAAATGATGCTAGTCTTATGTAAAATTGCCAAAAAAAAATGATTCTGGAATACTTGTAAAAGTAGTATTTTCCATTTAATTTCAACTACTTTTGCTTATCATGACAGATACGCGTTTTCAGTCTACAATGTGCAGACTTTTCAGTGTCTCGTACTAATAATTCGGTACTAATAAGTCGAGTAATTAGTACGGGACACTGAAGAAGTTCTGCACATTGAAGACGAAATACGCATATTTGTCAAGATAAGCAAAGGTAGTTGGAATTAAATGGAAAATACTAATTTTTCTTCTTATTTATAGGTCTAAAAATGTTCTCTAGGTTTGGAGCAGAATGAATTATTTTCCCTGTAAATAGCGTGGCTTCAACCGCAAAATATCGCGACTAAGAGCACAAAAAATTTATTGTTATTTGTCGTTCAAGATATACTTCCGTTTTGTGTCCTTGCCTAGCCGCTGAACTCATCAGTTTGAAGTTTACAGTTTATTCTTATTAGTTAATTAAAAAATTCCTGATGATATCTGATAGAGCTAAAAATTTGAGCGTTTGCTCACATTACTCTTTATTATGTTCCGTTTTTTTATTAGGGTGACTTTTAACCTCCTGGGCTAGTTCGTCCCTATCATGTTTCGCTAACTATGGGCTAGTACTTCGTATGGAGCCCGTTAGTTTTAGGGACATCCTTCAAGTGATTGATCATAGAATGCAACAATTTTTGTGTGTGTATTTGCGTGATGTTTCATTCAGTTTGTCCATCAGAACCACTTTCAACTGCTGCTTATTCAAGATTTCATGTTTCCATATCCGTTTCTCCTGATCATCCCACAAATGTTCAATGGGATTGAGATCCGAACTCTGTCGTTGAGTTGTAAATATGTTGTAAATGATCATTTACAACATCAATATGGGAAGTGTAGACTGTTCCGATATTTATAAATACACTAATGATTAACCGTCAATTCAAAATGCCTGCAGTATTCAACCAACTTTTGACTGCGTCCTGTTGTTTACATCCAACTGATTAGTCATTTTTTTTAGTTTTTCGCACCAAGGGTTAGTGGTCTTTCTCCCGAGCAAAGAAAACGGATTGTGCACAAAGGGGCACCGTCAGTGGTTTTCGATCAGAAAACTGGCTAAGGAAGAAGTGTGAGCGTCCGGGCAGTTCAAATCGCATTACGGAAAATCAACAGCAGTGCTCTCTCGTAGATTTTCCGAGACGGGGTAGAAAACCCGGTCCCGCTGACCCTACAATCGACAGAAAGGTAAGGGGCTATTTCGAGCGTCATCCTTCATCGTCAGTCCGAGATGTGGCCAAAATGCTAAGTACTTCGGCGACTAATGTTATTCGTGCCAAGGAGAGAATGGGCTTGCAGACTCGTCGGACGCAGAGCAGCCAAAACGAAGTACCAAACAGGCTGAATCTGTGACACCAACGGCTCGAAAACTGTACGACAAAGTGTTGACCAAAAAATCGGGCTGAGTTATCATGGACGATCAAACCTACATAAAACTTGATTATAAAACTCTGCCGGACTCTCAAAAATCCAGTTTCGATTTTTTATTTATTAAAAAAGGGGATGTTTCTAAGAGCCATTAACTTTGTTAATCATCGATCGAGTGTCCACTTGCTGCAATTACGGCTTCTACATGCTTCCGAAACGCACGGCAGGTACGGTCAATGTTTGTCTGTTCAAGATGATCAAGATTTTTTTACATATCGCTCGACTCGTAGCTCCCGGATGCGGTTGGTAATCATGTGAAATTTTTTTCGTGCCCTCAACTTCACCCCGCAATATTTCTTTAAGATCTCCCGTGCCGTCATATCGTTGATCCCGTGTTCCTTCGCCATTTCACTCATTGAACGCACTGGATTTGCCTGGATTCGCTTGATTCCGAGCTTACCACTTCCTGGGATAGTTGTCATTTCTTTCCTCGGTCTAAGACCCTTTTCACGGTCCACCGGGACACTTCCATGACGATTGTAATGTCGAATCAAATCCACTGCCACTTCATCATGGTGCAACTGTCAAACTAAGGAAATCGGCTTCTTTTACTCGCACTCTACTATGATATGAATTATAGCTTCCGAGCATGCAAAAAAAAAAAAAACCAAGGAATTGTACGCACAGGTGAAACGGGAGCCTTATTTGTATGATGGTGCAAACATTACCACGCGTACGGTATTTGAGAAGTGATCTTAATCTTGAAGTTGTAGTTATTATTCCGCGTAATTTTTATAAATCAGATTGTTATGGTGAGGAGATAGGATGCTGTCAAAGGGTTTTCTATAGTTTGTTTTAAGTAAAATTTGTACTACATAACTTTTTGAGTTTTGTGAAGACCTGTGTAGTGTAATACATGTATCAAAATTTCATTCCACTATTACCTTAGCAGCACACTTGTTGCACAGTTATTTTCTTTCTGTTATCACGTTATAAACTAACTCTGTTATCACGTCCATATGAATTAAAGCTTTCTAATGTTATTAACAAATTAGTGCTTCAAAAGGCCAACATAGCCAAATTTTATTTATAAATGCAACAATTTAGTTAATCCAAGTTTTTCTTGATTAAAGCCTGTCCACGTTAAATTTCGGACACTTTTCTTTCAGTGTGGATTTTGAATAATTTCACGGATCACTGAAACGTTTAACTTATATGACAGTTGAAACTCTCCATTTTTTTTGTACAACATGTTTACATTCAGTAAAATGGCGTCGAATAAAGCGGAAGTGCGCAAACGCATTTTGTACAAACGGCAACAAAATCCAAATTTATCGGTACGCGATCTTGCCAAGAAACTAAAACTACGCAAAAGTAACGCGCTTGACTGTAGATCGGGAGGTTGGAAGTGGAACAAATCGAAAAGTATGCTCCCGACAAATGGACAAGAAGGTGGTAGCCATGATTGAGAAAAATCCCAATCCTTCTATGCGAAATGTGGCTCGCAAAGTTGGGAAGGCAAAACCATACGTACAAAAAGTGAAGTAGAGGCAAGGAATGAAGACGTACCAAGTGAAAAAGGTGCCCAACCGTGATGACAAGCCAAATTTCACGGCAAAAAGTCGTGCTAAGGAGCTTTACACCTATGTTTTACACCAAACATTTTTTTGTATCATAATGGACTACGAAACATACGTACTCAAAGTCTTTAAATAGCTTCCAGTTCTGGATTTTTATAGCGCAATGCAAAAGAACGCCATTGTCGATCATTTCCGGTAAAAAAGTGTCAAAATTCCCGAAAAAATATTTGATTTGGCTGGCCATATGTAATTGTGGTCGAAAATCTAAACGGCAATATATCAATAAGGATGTGTACGAGAAAGAACGTCTGCGAAAGCGGTTACTACCGTTTATTAGAAGCCACGACTCTCCAGCCGAAATCCGTCCTGGAATGGTCTAAGGTACAAGAAATCAAATACGTGCCTAAAACATCCCATCCATCAAACTGTTCAGAACTTCGCCCAATACAGAAATACTGGGCTCTAGTTAAGCAGAAACTCTTCTAAACTAAGAAAAAAGATGATCTCAAGAGAAGATGGAGAATCGTCACGCCGGGCGCTTTCAAGGATACCGTGTTTAAGGATTTAAGTTGTGAATATAATAATCGGTTTTGTTGAATGATGTGTACATTTTCCCTCAATTTAAATGTTTAAATGTCAGTCGAGTTCGACTATTTCAGATATTTCGAATGTATGAATTTAGTTTTGTACACATGGTTACAAATCCTTAACATCTTCTCCTTCAATTTTTCACTAGCTTTGGTTGATCCAACCATCGTCTTGAATCTCGATATATTATTCAAATGCAGCTTATGTCGGTTTAATACCCAGTGCACAAACTCAACCAACTACGTGCATGTATGGATGGCGCTCTCAATCATTCCGGGTCCATAATTAATTGCATCGGATTTCAATTAGTGTGGCACTGTGTTGCAAGATACTACCGTCTGTGGAGGGATGCACAATGCACAGTTTCCAGTTTGCCAAGAAGACTTAAACTCCTTTGTCCTTGCGACAGAAAATTATTATGCAGGAATATCCCGCACAAAGTATGCTTCAATCCGAGTGGTTCTAGCTTCTTCGGAGCACTTAGCAAAACCAATTAATTTTGGTTACAAACCGAAGGTGATTGAATGGCAGACGTTAACATTCTAGCTGAAAGGTGATCGTTTATCATGATAATCAAACATAGTGTTTGGCTCGTATTTAGGATCGTAAAAAATATAATGAAACTTTGTCGTGACATGAACAAACTTGGTCCATTACAACCGCATAAAGGTAATATAAGCTTTCAAAAATCTCATTTTAACTAAGCCGAGAAAAATGAAAGGAAATAAGCTAATCTATTTACGTATGCTGAATGAAACCAGCCCCGAAAAGGTGACTTGTGTGTTTATGCGTATATGTTTTCTGGGTTCTTTTTTTTTGTACCGATAAATTTACGTAAGCTAAGCGGACTGACAAACTGGTTCAGTTTCGAAGCTGTGGACAGGAAAAGAGAATATGAATAAAAAAAACTGCACGCCACCTTCAGCGGGTGATGTATAATCGAATTATGTGTCGAGATGGCGGTCGTCGTGGTTGCTCTCTGAGCTTTTTAGGGTCTGATTAGTGAATATTGCGATTTCTAATTTTGTTTTGATGAATTAAATGAAGCTTCATTTAGACCCAAAAAGTGGTTTTAAATTTCAACAGTTCCATAAATCATTGGCTGCACCCCGTGATATTTTCCTTACCAAAACCACATTGTAGACCGCTTCACTTTAGTGTGTCTCCTGCGATCCTTCTGCCCCTCACCTTAACTTCGGAACTTGCTATAGGACTCAAATCGCACGGTTGGCAGGACAGAAAGATATGGTTCATAAGTTTTTTTTACTCTCCTGCCTCCGCGTAATCCATTTAGTAGAGTGTGTTGGTAACAACTCATAAAACAGCCACAGAATCCATGTGAACAAAAGTGGGTATCAAACAGAGCAGCAAGCCACGACGCAGCCACAGCCGACAACAACGGGGCAGTGGCAAAATGCATCGAGCAGAAAATATCAAGGCCACCTTGGACCCCGGAAAATGTCAAAACCGATGAAAAAACCGCATCACAGCTACTGGTCCCCCAGATGCTAGTCCATCCAGAAAAACGGGTTTTTTGCTCTACTATCGGCTTAACGGACGGTCAGTTTCGGTTTTATTGTTGCCGTGCTAGGAGGAAAATTTGGGTATGCTTCTTTTCTGTTTTTTCCCTGCTGCTAGCATTAATGTTTTGTTTGAGAGCTAGTTTGGACCAACTTGTGACTAATGGATTAACGTGACATTTGAAATGGAACCCGAACGATTGGTTTCAGTAGCAGGAAATGCGCCAAATGGGTTCGTGGAGATTGAGAGATAGCTATTTTTACGTATCTGTTTACTCATGCTTTTCAAGGTTTATGGTGGAGAGGCATGGTGACATGATAATTCAATTGGTTTTAGCTGTTATTTATTTAAGTGTTAAGTGAATTCTATAATTTTTGGTACGACTTGTATTTAAATTTCGTATTTTTTCTCTATTTTCAGGTGAGTTACTTTGACCAGCTATAAATCGAACATTTTTGTGAGTAAATGTTACTGGGATAAAATGTCGACCAATAAATTTAATTATAAATGATTCCTGTTTTGTTTACACACGTTTCTGAACACTCATAATTAAAAAAAACATTGGAAGAGTACAAAGTTTGAATGAATCATCTAATTTTCTGCGTTTTCAATTGCACATAAATGGTTTGGGTTTAATTCACGGGATATATCATGTAATATGAAGCAGGACATTGCCTAAAATTGGTTTGCTGTATGAAAGATTGCAAACAATTTCGTATGCTTTGGCTTACATTTGAAGGAGGGGAAATTTAATGCGTCTGTTAAAATTCATTATTTATTCTGTGTCAACAAAAACAACAACAACAATCGACTCAGTCCACATATACTTTTGCTCAGTTAAATTTTTATTTCGCGGATTCGATACGACTCCTAAATTTCTATTTGTAGTTCCAGAACTTAGTTAAGTGTCTCGCGCTTCATTTCCCAGTGTTAACTTAAGAAATAGTAACTCGGTAGTGATAAAAATATCAATTCTATTTTCGCCGTCCTATCCAAGCAGTTACCATTGTACGCTATTTTGCCGAGAGCCAAACAAAGCGATATATTTTCGTTTGCCTCGCCTATTCAACTCGAGTGGAAAACAATGACGAAGAAATGTTCTGCTTCTCACTGCATCACCGTGTCAACACGTAGCAGTAAAATTTCATGTGCGAAATGCAGAGAATCTTTCCATTTGAAATGCATGGGATTATCAGCAGCGCATTTTAAAGCTGTACGCGATGTTCCTGGAGCTGAATGGTTCTGCCCTGCTTGCCGCAATTCGCCGTTTGATTTCGACCAATCTTCAATCAACCCTGCGCTGAACCTGATTCTGGCTCGCCTATCATCGATTTTACGTTTAATAGGGAGTCAAATCGATGTCACTCGCACACTTTGCCGTGCTCTGAACGACAGCAACCGTCGCTCAAGTAACTGTATGCATGAACCGCTCCCTTCACAACCCACACCCGCTGTAGATTCAAGGAATTTTGAAGACGCAATCAACAATATGCAGTTCGAGTTTTCGAATATATTTGGCTATGAGATCGTAGCAGCAGCTTGTCTTCATCGAATGTCACATCATCCAGACTCGGCAAGAAAATGAGAGCTAACGTTTCAATTGATACATCTGATATTCCAAGTATTACAGTCTACTCTATTCCAGGCGATTCTTCCACGGGGATCCCTGTGCCACCTATCAGTAGTAAACCCGTTACTGTTGCCTGTATGAATAAAACTCTTGCATCTACTGATCACTTGATCACAACTGCCGCTGTTCAACCCGTGGGTGCACCTATCAGCTCTATTCAAACTACTGCTAACATCGGTGCTTCCATCAGTACCACCCCTTCAAACGGATCCATCATTACAAGCCTCATCACCACCAATGTTACGGCTAATTCCTCCACCACCGCCACAACCAGCTCAACCACCACCAACAAAGCCATCACTACCTCAAGCCATTCTGCTTCTTCTAATCTCAATGCCTCTATCATGCCCACCACACCAGAGTATTCATCGACCGCCAAAGTATCAAAAACAACTTCCACCTCTTGCGCCCACATCAGCACCATTAGTACCTCATCGGCTACTGTCATGCCAAATTGTCCACTGTCAAGCACCGTACCAACTAGCACCGAGGAACGAAACACTCCAACCAATACACCCAGTTCCAAGCCAACACCCACTGGTCAAATCGTACTACAGTATCCTGAGATTAGCAATAACTACAACACCTCCAACGTGCCCACTCATCGCAATTCTTCAACGACGATTCCTAACGCACTACCTTTACGTATCAGCCAACCAATTCAACGTCCAATCGATATACCCGTAGCGAAGTTTTCTACATCAGGTTTCGGAACAAGCATGGTAAGCACAAACAACACTGGACCTAGTTTAGCAGTCGCACCACCAGCAGCTATTAATAATAGGAGTAGGAATTGGTTTTACCTCGCTAGATTTAAACCTCACGAAACAGAAACAAACATAATTAATTATATTGCCCAACGTGCCAATTGTGAACCCTCTTCAATAACTTGCCATAAGCTAGTCCGTACCAGCGGTGTAGTTAGACCATTGACATTTTTGTCGTTCAAACTTAATGTACCTTCCTCTGTTGAAGAGCTAATGCTTTCGGATGGATTTTGGCCAAATGGAGTTTTAATAACTCCTTTTTTAGACCGGAGGTCCAACAGCCACAGGCCGACTGGCAATCAGACACGAACACGAACGAATTCCTCGACACCCATTCTGAACAATCAACGAACTCCTTCGTCCAGACCGCAACAAGCTCCATGTCATCAACTCGAGACCTATCAGACCGTCAGCTCCCAAGTCAGCATTGCCCTCACCGCTGAATCTTATGCTCCCCAAAATCAGCGAAACTCTAGTGTAATTGGCTTAGCATGCTATTATCAAAACTTAGGTGGCATGAATACTACTATTTCGGACTACTCTCTTGCTTGCTCTGATGCTGCATATGATGTTTATGCATTTACTGAGACCTGGCTCAACTGCAATACACTTTCCACTCAAATATTTGGAAGTGAATATACTGTTTTCCGCTCTGATCGCTCAAGCCTCTCCAGTTCTAAAAGCACCGGTGGTGGTGTGCTTTTGGCTGTCCGCTCCAATTATAAATGCCGTTCATTGCAACCTCCAAACAGTAGTACAGTCGAACAGGTTTGGGTAGAACTATTTGTCTCAGGCTATAGCTTATTCATCTGTGTTATCTACGTGCCTCCTGACCGTGTTAGCGATGCAACATTGGCGTCTCAACATTGCGAATCTTTGGAATGGATTACCTCTCGTATGACTCTAGCAGATAAGATACTCATCGTGGGTGATTTCAACATGCGCTCCGTCAACTGGACTAAAGGTCCATCGATATATCTCTATCCCAACCTTGCTCACTCATCGATGAGCTCAGTTCAGAAACAGCTTTTGGATGATTACAGTACGGCAGGACTAATCCAACTCAACTCCGTCTATAACTCTAACGGTCGCATGCTTGACCTCTGCTTTGTTACCCAAGATCTCAGCCGTGATATTACTGTTACCGAAGTCCCAGCTCCATTGGTGAAAACATGTCAGCATCATCCAGCCCTTCACTTGTTTGTAAACGAATGCATTCCATATGAATTCATCTCTACCTCGGAAGTGATTCGTTATAACTTCAGGAAAACGGACTTCACCAAAATGAGCCTCTTTTTATCTTCAATTAACTGGGATGATATGTTTCAAAACCTAACAATTGAAACAACGGTCGAAGTTTATAATTTCATTGTTCACTTCGCCATAGATCAATTCACACCAAAAATAGTCTGCAAAACTCCGAAGTATCCTCCCTGGTCAAATAGAAATCTTAGAGGTCGGAAGTCAGCTAAAAGATCTGCTCTTAAACAATTCTCGAAGAACCGCAACTCCTACACGCGGTCATATTACATCACTTGCAATAACAGATACAAAAAGCTCAACAAGGAATTGTTTCGTAGCTACCTGCAGCAGACTCAACGAAATTTAAAACTCAACCCTCAAAAGTTCTGGTCTTACATCGACGAACAACGAAAGGAGATAGGACTACCTACAATCATGAAGTTTGGCGAGAAAGAAGCTTCCTCTCTGTCGTCCATAAGCGACCTCTTCAGGGAACAGTTCTCAGCAGTATTTACAGACGAAACGCTTGACCATCATCAGTTGTCCGAAGCTCTAGCCAATGTACCTCCACGTCCTGCCATTGGTCCGCATCCACTAATAACACTTGATACTATTGTATCCGCTTGTGCTCGCTTGAAATGTTCCTCAAATCCCGGTCCTGACGGCATACCATCCATTGTGTTGAAAAGGTGTAGTGCTGCACTCTCGATTCCGTTGACAACTATTTTCAACCGCTCTCTTTCATCTGGATCCTTTCCAAGTACTTGGAAGGAATCATTTGTTTTCCTGTGCATAAAAAGGCGATAAACGACAAGTGTCCAACTACAGAGGAATCGCCGCTTTGTGTGCCACATCTAAACTTTTTGAGATGATAGTTCTCGACTTTTTGAAGCACCATTGTCTCAATTATATTTCCGAGACTCAACATGGATTTACGCCAAAACGATCCACCTGCACTAATCTGGTATCCCACACATCCTTCATCATCAGAACTATAGAAGCTCATAAACAGGTCGATGCAATCTACACCGATTTTTCTGCAGCGTTTGATAAAATCAACCATGACATCTTGATAGCTAAACTCGATCGTCTTGGTTTCTCCAGTACGTTACTAGATTGGCTTAGTTCCTACCTTGTTGGTCGTTCTATGGCAGTCAAAATTGGAAACACAACATCGGAACCGTTCCCTGTCACGTCTGGTGTTCCACAGGGCAATCATATTGGACCTTTCTTATTCCTGCTGTACTTGAATGATGTTAACCTAGTACTCAAATGTTTCAAACTCTCATATGCTGATGACTTCAAACTATACTACGTAATAACCTGCCCTGAAGACGCACAATTTTTACAATGGGAACTTGACCGTTTTTCTACATGGTGCTTAACAAATCGTATGAGCCTCAATGCTGGAAAATGCTCGGTAATCTCCTTCACCAGGAAACGCTCTATAGAGTTATTTGACTACACTATCGCAGGAACATCTCTGAAACGTGAGGATACAGTTAAGGATTTAGGCATTCTTCTGGATTCGCGTTTAACTTTTAAGAACCATGTGGCTTACATTACCTCCAAAGCCTCAAAATGCCTGGGCTTCATTTTCCGTGCTGCAAAAGACTTCTCCGATATTCATTGCCTAAAAACACTATTTTGTTCACTGGTTCGCTCTATACTAGAATATGCAGTAGTTGTATGGGCTCCATACTACCAAAACGACATACAGCAAATAGAGGCAATTCAACGCAAGTTTGTCCGCTATGCTCTACGGCGGTTACCTTGGAATGATCCTTTTAACCTTCCCAGTTATGAAGATCGTTGTAAGCTCATCGGCCTCGATCTTCTCGAAACTCGCAGAATGGCAACAAAGGCTTCATTCGTGTCCGATGTTTTCCTGTGTCATATAGATTGCCCTTCTGTGCTAGCTGAGTTGAACTTTGATATTCGTCGTCGCCCTCTCCGCACACATTCGTTTTTTCGTATTTCTACTTTCCGTACTAATTATGGCTATAATGAGCCAATCAGTAGTATGTGTCGTGTGTTCAATCGCTGTTATTATGTCTTCGACTTTCACTTGTCTCGTTATTGTAACAAAAGTAGATTTCTTCAATTACTTAGATAAGATAAGATAGCATAGTATAGTATAGTGATTAGAAATTATGAATATTTTATGGTAGTTTTAAGAGCTGATTGTATCATTTGGAATGTAATCTGTTGATACCTAAAGATGAGGAGGTTTTATGCCCATTTTAGAAAAAAAAGCTATGGCTCCCCTAAAATGGGCTTTTCCCCTCCTCCGGAAAATAAATAAACTTCAAGACTCGGTTTGGTCTTCGGCTTAATGTGTTGTTGAATTGGACACAAAACATCCCGCGATACACTGAAAATTTATTTTCGTAAAGTAGCTTTCACGCGTATCGTAAACATGGATTTTTTACATAGAACAATTGTCTCGTATATTGTATGAAACATTCATAATGCTTTTTATCTGGTGAAATTCTATCATTACACCTTTTTGAAAAATGCACGAAATGAATTTTGTGAAGTCCAGCCAATCTCTGTTTCTCTTTTATACCGTACTTATGCATGATGGTGTTGCTGCTGGTATGGCCGGGAATAATTTATTTATCCCAAAATAAAAATTAGAGCGCTTTCGAGAGCTATAACTTTATGCTCATTAATCAAGCTTGTTCTCACAGGCCTAGTAAGATCATCCACGGATTCAGAATCTGCACTTACAAAAAATTCAGGTTCGAACCATGTCAGAAACATTAAAAAGACGCTGGACAACTCTACGTGGTTGCTTTTTTGTCAATTACATTTCGAGTCGATAAAGTAGATCTGTCTATCCTTCATGCAACCACTAGAGAGACGTTTCTTTTTAATTTTTTAACACATATTTGTAGCTCTTTGTATTGTTTACGTCCAATGTACGAATGTTCTTTCTGTGTCAACAAAAGCTTCGTGCTTTTGACAGTTACGAGAGTGCCAATAATTACGAATATATCTTCATAGTACAAATTAGTTTCGTTGCAGTAAACAACGAATGAATTTGTGAGTATTACCTTCGATTTTGTAATATAAAC
The DNA here is from genome assembly GCA_034211315.2 of Aedes japonicus. Lineage (NCBI taxonomy): Eukaryota > Metazoa > Arthropoda > Insecta > Diptera > Culicidae > Aedes > Aedes japonicus. The sequence continues at coordinate 226,410 of JASCZW010000092.1, read as the reverse complement.
TAAACTTAACTTTCAGTGTATAAACGTAATAGTTGAGTATTAGTACACGCTACGGAAGAAGTCTGCACATTGTTGACGAAATACGCGTACCTGTCAAGATAGGCAAATAAGTTAGTTGAAATTAATTGGAAATAACTAATCTTACTTCTCATTTTCTAGAATTAGAGGATCTTTGCCGTAGGAAAGTTGACCTATTGCGTTATGACTTTTAAGATGATTGTCAAAAGTTAAGTTTTTACTCACTTCACAGTTTTAGTACGATTGTGAATTGAAAGGTTATCAGTAACAATCGTAAGCGAGTTCCAAGTTTAAATTGTAATTTGATTAAGGTTAAGATCTACTTTACTTTCCCCAGGATACAACCCACAATTCAAGTAAATTTTAGAATGCATTTGATACGTCAATAAAATGTTAGAATAAATATAAGTTTAACATTTATTTACTGCTCAACCTTTAAAAGCACTATTATAGCGACTGGTAAATTTTCGTCATTTATCGCTATTGCACAGTCGAAACGACTTGAATTTTTGAACATGAATAGTGCAACACATAAACTTATCAAGCACAAACAATCGAGTCGTTTGAATTGAATACGACTTGACGTAAATGTATGTAAATATTATAGGATTGAGAACGGCGCACTACTATTTTGACGTACTAAGAACTCAAAAGGAGGTACATAAGCTACATATGAGTAGGTCTAGATTTGTTGCAAACATTTGTTAGTCTGTTGCGGTTAGAAAATACATGTATTTATTAACAATTCTATTAAAAAACCTAATATTGCTTTTTTTGCCATCACTTAGTTTAAGATGATTAAATTTTGGTGGTTACCTGTTTTGCTAACTGAGATGGTCGGGAGTTCAATCCCAGGCCCGTCCCCTTCCTTGCTATTTGTCACTATCCTCTTACTATCATCACTTGATTTAAAATCTACAGCAGTCTACATCAGTTTCATTGTTCACTTACCACAATCCATGATCTAAAAACAACCTGCTCACTAACAAAACAATTATTCATCCCTTGAAAATTGTGGAGACGCAGAGGTAAACACGGTCTCTAACCAATGATTGTCAAACTAATCATCTTTCCCCCTCCCTAAAGACCGTGAGGACGAGGCCGGCGCCGGTATTGATCTATAAATAGAATGAACCAGTGAACTTGTACATTGAAGGTGTAACGCTACTCCAAAGCTCCATCTGTATAGCTCCTACAAAACGCGCGGTCTTTTTTTTTTGAAAAAAAAAATAGAAAAAAATTAGCAGTAGAAGTTCGAAGGATACGGCATCCATGCTATGATAACAATTTATGGTGTTAAAGAAGAAAAATAGGCTCTTTTAAGGGCCTATGTATCCGATCAATGTATCCTCTTGATTAAAATCACCCGTTGTTTCGTTTTTCTTAAATAATTGTGTCATTTGATGAATACAAACGGCTAATGTAAACCACTCAAAAAAATCAAAGGTGTTTCGTTGTATATTTATCAGTACGAAAAAAATCCTATGGGCTGGCAACAGGACACTCTTTGGCCTGTGCATGAACTTCGCTCGACGGTATTTTTTTACTATTTTTTCTATCTTGATGAAAAATTTCGGGTTGAAATTTTCTTGATTCCCATGGCGTATCCTATGAATATCATTATGCTTGCCATAGGATGTATAATCCTAAGAAAATCTGTACTAGGGTGCCAATGGAAAAATTTGGCCATCGAATTTAAAAAAACCCACATTAACCGTGAGGTGAGACTGAAGTCTTCTTACACTTCACCAGAATTAACTCAAATGTAGCCAATATGGTACTGGATACATATTTTCATCAGAAATTCTGGGAAGATCCAGGAATATTCGATATGTAATATTTTCAGTTTACGCAACAATTTGACAATCCTGAACGTATTTTTTATCAATGTGATTCAAATATTGTCATTAATGGTGCTTAGCGACCTGTTTATGTTAGTTAGATAAAAGAAGAAATTACATAAATATTGAAAATTTTATATAATTAGTCCATAGAATGAATTATTAGCCAATCCTAAGCGTCAATTTCTAGTCCAATCGATATGGATTCAAGATACTTAATAAGTACATGTTCGTTGAAAATTGCGTAGTTATAGTAAATAGAGACTTTGTGTAATTTTCGAAAATACTCGTTGCAGTTCAAAACCAGACCACTCGAGCCAATCTATGCTGCTCTAATTCTATAGAGTCGCATAATGTGGCTAGTCCACTGTATGTGCTATACAATGCACAAGATGCGAAACAATAGAATGCAAGCGGCATCGATTGGTGTGATTGGTCTTGTTCGGTTTTGAACTGCAACGAGTATATTTTCGTCTCACAATTATGAGGTACTGTTTTGGTCATATCTCCATGAAAGATTATCCAATATCTTTTATATTTATAGGTACTGTTTTGGTCATATCTCCATGAAAGATTATCCAATCATAATGAAATTTTAACCAATTATTTGGAGATTTCATAGCTTTGATTTGGCACCAACAAAACTAAAATTGGTACACAAATAGCTCAGTTTGTAATCGGAGACTACACTGTTTGATTACTATTATAATAGGCCTTCAAGTACTGTTTCGTTCATATCTTCGTAACAAAATGTCCGAATGAAAAGAAAAATCGATAGCGTTCTATGGGAATGTTGTAACGTCCAATTGTCGTCAACAGAACTGAAATCGGTTCACAAATGGCTGAGAAACCGATGTGACATTATTTGTAACGCACACACACACATACACACACATACACACACATACACACACATACACACACATACACACATACACACACATACATACACACAGACATGTGCTCAGTTAATCGAGCTGAGTCGAATGGTATATGACACTTGGCCCTGCACTGAAAATTTATTTTCGTAAAGTAGCTTTCATGCGTTTCGTAAACATGGATTTTGTACATAGAACAAACGTCTCGTATATTGTATGAAACATTCATAATGCTTTTTATCTGGTGAAATACAATCATTACACCTTTTTTGTAAAATGCACGAAATGAACTTCGTGATGACCAGCCAATCGCTGTTTCTCTTTTATACCGTACTCATGCATGATGGTGTTGCTGCTGGTATGGGCGGGAATAATTTATCTAACCCAAAATAAAAATTAAAGCGCTGTCGAGAGCTACAACTTCATGCTCATTAATCAAGTTTGTTCTCACGAGTCTGCGTGGCCTAGTGAGATCAACCACGGATTCAGAATCAGCACTTTTCAAATATTCAGGTTCGAGCCCCATGTCATAAACATTAAAAAAAACGCTGGACAACTCCACGTGGTTGCGCTGTTTTTGTCAATTACACTTTGAGTCGATAAAGAAGATCTGTCAGTCCTTCATGCAACCAGCAGAGGGACGTTTCTTTTTAATTTGTGATCAAATATTCGTAGCTCTTTGTATTGTTTATGTACAATGTAGGAACGTTCTTTCTGTGTCAACAAAAGCTTCGTGCTTTTGACAGTTGCGCGTGTGTATTAATTACGAATGTAGCTTCATAAAAAGAGCAAATCAGTTTCGTTGCAGAAAACAACGAATGGATTTGTTAGTATTACCTTCGATTTTGTAATATAAACCAAAATTAACTTTCAGTGTGTGGGCCTCGGATAAAAAGTCGACTTTTCAAGCGATCTTAATACCCTTCTATTGATGTAAAAAGGGTAAAAAGGGGAATACTCAAAAGTTTTTTTCCTCAAAAAAAGTCCCAATGCGAACTTTCAGCTCAATTGGGCTTCATTAAGTTGACCCCTCATGCGGTTAAAGTTTTCCTTTTTTTTAACTCATGACAAATCTTCCAAGAAGGGAGGGGTTTATTTGATGTTTCTTAATTTGCAATTATTGTTTTGATGCCAAATATCTTAGAAATGCGTGAAACACCAAGGTCTGGTGTAACCTAGAATACATTTTTTTTAAACTCGGCCTCTGGAATTTAACCAATTTTCATGTCCAATTGAGCTTAAATTTTGTTAACTTATATCGTTATTGTTGCTATTGCAATGTATTGATTATTTTGCCACAACTAGTCCCTTCTTATGAATTTTGCTTTATGCTGCACGAAAATACAGTACGATGCAAAATTCATACGAAGAGACGGGCCTCAGTTATAAAATCAGAATTTTTTTTGCAGCCTAGGAGGTATTTTCAACCTGTTCAAACGCAGCTTTTAAAGGGAGAAAATCTGGGTCACTTTCAAGTAAAAATTTGAGCTACTTATACTAATAGCACGTAATGAAAATTTTAAGGCTAATTTTTTTAAAGTTTTGATGGTCTGATCGAATGGTTTATTAATGAAGTCATTTTGTTCTAACGAGAGCTACGGGCCAATTTATTTTTTAATTTTGAAGAACTATTATAATTTAATAAAAAAACCAATGATAATTCAAAAATAAAAAACTCAAACACTTTTTTCAAAATAACACTAGTTCAAGCGGGCAAATTTCTTCAAATTCCACTAGAAAAATCCTTTTGACAGAATTGCTTGTTTTGTCTACGACAATTCTTCAGGCCTTTCTATCAAAAGATAAGCTTTTTTCTAATGGAATGGAGGAAACACTAAAAGAGGAAGCATTTCAAAATAAACTACTATCAGACATTTCAGATCCATAAAAGACATTAAATTACTCAAGCTTTATGTGCACGACGCTACGGAAATACTCATGAAAGGGTGGATGGCTTTCTGGATGAAAGATTGCGAAACATCGAAATGTTCGGATTATGTTTGACATGAGCAATTTGTGCTCTTTAGGTTATTTTGCACGTTGCAGTCGAATCAGTTTTCCCAACGACAACCCTGGGTTTTGCTTGTTTATCTTACTGAAAATTTCACTACTGAGCGAACGTAAACAATATACTCTAAAGATTAGGAAAAATTTAGTTAATTTCGGTGAAGTGTGATAAAAGTTACGCAAGTTTGAAAGTGTTGCATCATAAAATCAACAAATCACCCTCTCCAGAACAAACAACTATGACAGAACAGTGAATACGCTCACGAGCACACACATGGACAACACATTTGAGTTCGCTTAATTACCTAGATATTGAAAGTCTACCTTCTATATCGCACACAATTTACTAATTTCGCACGTAATCTAGTAGTGACCTGGTTGAAAAAAAGCCTTGATTAATATAATCACTTGACACAAGAATGACAGCAAGAATGACCACGAATAAATGCGTTGGCATCAAGATCGATGAGAAGTCATGAACGAAAGGATCTAAATAATGAATTCGCAGAATAAAGTAACTAAAAACTCAAATAAATCTTGGTTGTACTATCCTGAATCTGAATTCACGAAAAATAATTTCAATCGTGTAGTGATGCAACTGTCTCTATTTCCTCCCTTATCCGAGAAATTATATGAACCCGTCTTAGAAGAAATAAAATACAGTAAAAATACTGATGCTTTCGCAAAGCCTACCCTTGTGATCTTAATTCTAATGAATTAAATTAAAGCTTTGTACAAAATTTACAAAACTACAGTTCGTTAGAGTTTTCAGTGACGTTTGTCAAATGTGACGGCAAATGCTAATTTTTATCTGAATCAGCCAAAAACATTTACTGCTATATAATAAATCTTATTTTTACTATCGCATCGGACTGTCTACACTAAACATTTTAAAGTTATTCTACAGCCAATACATTCAATACGATAAATACAGATTTGGCCATTTAATTCTTAATATTTTTGAATATGCAAGGCGCAAACTTAACGTAGTAAAGAAGAATAATTTGTTTATTTGTGAGAAGGACAAGAAATACTATTTTATAACTTACTCACTTAGAATCTATCTAACTTTTACCAAAATCGGAACAACTTACAGTTCGGTCAATAAATTCGAATATTTTTTGTTGTGGGATATAGACATTACTACGTCCATGCATACAAACTTTTTTAGTAAATCGAATCTTGTAGTTGTATTTGTAAATTATCTGCAATTTATTTTTACAAGAGCTAAAATTAATGTCCAAAATTTTACTTTAGTTTTAGTCCAGCTATTCAGGTTTTTGTTAAAATTATGAAAAAATTCTTTAATCGCTCACACTTTCTGTACATAAACTTTTCTGGAAATTGTTCTGGCGTTGAAATGACACAAAATATTCAAAACTCTTTAAATCTTCAAGAGCAGCTTCGATAAAAGACAATACCCTTCAAATTGAAAAGAGGATCCTGACCAACTTAATTCCAAACTGTTGTGACGAATTACTACTTCTTATTCCATTTAATGGTGCGAAATGGTAAAACTCTTTTTCAAGGTTTTCTAAATATAAAAAAAGTTATGTGATTCGGAGTATTTCGATTTATTTAAAACAGATTGGGTTCTAATGAATGTACACTAGACATATAATTTTAGCGGTTCAGGGTCGCGTTATTTTTAAATCCTGTGAGAGGAATCGCGAATCCGATAATCACGTTTGCACCATGATGGTTTTCGATCTGCGAAACATGCCTGACCTTGTCTGCAGATTTGCAGCTTTCCTCATTGATAAAGTCAAAATGTCCCTACATCAAAAAAACCTGTCTGTGATATTCCGTTTGATTGAGGTGCTCCATCATCGCTGTGAACTATACAAATGTGAACCACTATTTTTTCCTTCTGAACCGCCCCGATTTTTTGCATGACATTTACTGTGAACCAGTAATGTTGAGTCCACTGCTCTCCATGTGGTGGTCTATTTGAAAGGATCTCGTTGGAATCCCAAACAAACAAAGCGGCATATCGTGTGACCTTGATATTTGCTCTATAGCTGGTTCCAGCAAATCGGTTTAAATCTTGTTGGCGTGTAATGTTGAGAAAACCCACCGTAAGATGCACAGCACTAGCACCTACGATGCAGCAGGAAGAGATTGTTTATTGTTGATTTGACATTGAACGGCGAAAAACTGGTTCGAGTGGCGAAAATTTCAGCTTGCGCTTACTATCCTTGCTTTACGAAGAAGGATAGGTGTAAGGAGATTTTAGTGTTTAATGGACCATCATAGCATGCCTAAGACCAGGCTTTTGCCAAGGTAACAAGGATCTACGAGCTGCTGTGTTGTTTTCCTTGTACGATAGAATGGCGACGCCATCAGCTTGGAGGTGCTTTCCTGAAGCGAAACTAAAGTGCAATCGTAGCTATCAATTATAAATGAAGCACGTCTGATTGCGCTTTCAACTGGCGCTGATTGGTGGGTTGTCGAGTGCGCCGTTTTAAGGAAACTGTGGGCTGTGGCCTCTGTTGGGACATACAAGAATGTATGTCAAGTAGACTGATGAAAAAGACCCTCCGACGTATTCAAAGTTGATCTTATGATGTTATGTACGGATTTACTGAATCAGGCTGAATCAGGAATATCGCCTCAATGCGCTAAGGGTTTATTCATCGTTTAATTAATAACTATCTTTTTTATTTGCTGTTTAACTAAAGATACTACACCAGTGTCGGAAATTCAATTTTTAATAGATTTTGTTATCAATAGAGCAACATATTAGGTGAGTATTATTAATATTAGCAATAAAGTATGATAAGATTGTATGCTAGCTGTCGCACCTGATTGCGCACGTTCTTCTTAAATTTAGAATAGACTTTTTAACTACAAGTTTTGACACTTTCTTTCAATCTTTTTCAAAGTGTTGATTGGTATCTGCTGCCGATACATGTTTCTCAAGATTTGCTGTCGTCAATGTCCAAAATTTTTCAATGGGTCGAATTTGTGGGTGGAGGAGGGTTCATGTCTTTAGGAACCAGTGAAACAGTCTTGTCAGTTCATTCCATTCTAGCGTTGATTTCACTTAATGGCAAGACGCAAGATTTGAGCAGTAGACAACAGAATCCTTGTGGCTACGAATTAGTATAGGAAGAAGTCGATTTTTGTAAACATTCTTTTGTGTATATTTCACTGCTTATCAAGGCGGTTGTAATGAGTGCGATTGCAAAATCTTACCACAGTCATAAATAGCTTGCCAGACCATAGCTTTCTTACCAAAATTTTCAACTTGAATTGATGTCTCAAACTGGTTCAATACTTTCTCTTCACGCATCGTATAATATTATGGTTCCGAAAAGGATCTGCAGTCGAATTTCACGTAGGTATCGTTATTCAACAAGCATCGTATCGTACAACTTTCACATTCTGAGCCTGATCGATGTTTCTTGTTCCGAACTCCGTTTCGGCGGTTACAGTCGCACTGTCGGGCGACCGAAACCAGGTTTTGTCGCCTTTCTCCAGAAGGGAAAGGATGTTGTAAATTCCGGATAGGCTATATCCGGCAAACACCAGGGGCCTCACGATGCCCAACTTATTCGCTCTGAGGTGGAGGGGATTTACGTATATAGGGAAGTGGAACCTATCTTGAGCTCAATAAGCAGACCTCCAGTGGAAATCGGTCAATATTCACTGAATACCGAACACTGAGTACACAAGTTATTCACAATTTATTTGTCCACTTACCGTTAATCGCTTAGCAACACACAAAACATTCGATTCTGTTATTTTTCTTCCAATTTAATACGGAAAAGTTGCCACTGCTATGGTTCTATATTAATAATATCACGAAAAACACTATGTGTACATATGTTAATCGTACTGATTTTAATCAAGAAAAAAATACAAACAATTAAACGCTCTTCACTACTACACCCAAAAATAAAGTAGATCAATTGGCAGCACTTCACGTTTGTTGGGTAGCATGCATATAACCAAGACAAAATGAAAGGGTTTGTTTGTTATTCTTCCATGAGAATATTGACAACATGACTCACCATAACGTTGGGCATAGAATGCTCTATGAATGATTGAAAACGTACACTAGCGTTGATGTGTATGCTATACAGTATGTGAGCAGTGCAACATCAAGCGATTACGTCGATTGTAAACACGGTTCAGAATAGGTGCAAGCGTATTTAAATTATTGTGAAAATTAAGCCCATAGTTTTCTAGTATTTTATCACACATTCGTAAATTCTCCTGTGGCTAGTATAATAAATGATGTGTGATTCTCATGTTTTGTGCAATTACGCAACGAAAATGTGTGACGATATAGTACAATTAAAGAGAAAACATGGAATCTGGCTTGAGTATACTCCCTAGTACGGTTAGATCAATACGACGAATTTATAGTGCAAAGGTAAGAAATTGTGTTGAAAATCTGACTGCTCATTATTTTAACGAAATTTAAGTCTCCGAAACGTTTTTGTAGCTTTTAATTATATTCAAGACCTAATTGTATTTGCCAGGATTATTTATTCTTGGTTACCGCGTCCATTTTTTGGAGAAATTAAACATCTTTTTACGTTTGAAGTTGAATGGTTGCAGAATTTGATAAATATATGTACTATGGTGAGAATAGGTACCGCTTCCCTATATGCCTACATTTAGCTCCATGCAACCTGTATCATATAAAATCATGTGTTTACTGGGATCATCCATCCCTCGAAGCATTAACGAGCTATCTCGATTGTTCATACCCACTGTTTGTGACACAGCATACTACGAAATGTTTCCGCCGAGAGCTGAAGATTGCAGCCACTCCTATTTGAATACACTTGAAAGCTCAAGAATCGATGGGTGCAGCTAGAGCAGCGGTTCTCAAACATTTTTCGGCTACGACCCGCTACTGTAAATTCAATGACTTCGTGATCCAGATTTTATTGAATTATCCAATACAAATGCATATGATCCATATTTAATCGCCTCATGTAACAGTGTTTATAGAAATTCAGCTGGCACTAACTTTCTAATTTATTCTAACCAGATGTAGTTCGTGAATAGAACATTCGAAGACGCTCATCTTCATTTTTATCTTTCATGTTTGTCCAGTTCCGCAAGCTAAAGAAGGGTTGGATGCGATTTCACTAGCTCCTAGTGTACCTTTATCCTATTTTGGTGTTTTGACGAACTTATCAAGGATTTTTTTTTCTGGAAAACACTTTGAGTTACCATCAACTCGACTGCCACTCTGAAAATGACATTGGTGGAAGCATTTATGTGATATGTTTCTTCCTTAATTCAAGCAATTCCGGGGGAAGAATAATATACTCCTGAATGAGTTACTAGTTTTTTGTTTCATCTTCGTCTTGAACGGTTTTAGATTTTACCGTTTCCTTTCATGGACGAAGCAACGTGGTAAAAGCGATGGTTTCCAACTGCTAGACGTGCGGTTATTCAACATCAGGCTTGTCCAATTGTGTAAGATATTCATGGTGATATTCTCACTGCGGCCGTTCAAAATGGTTCGACGGACACATATGCGAGATCATTCCCGAAACTCCACGCGTTAACCCAATCCCATAACATTCAATTAAAGAAGCCAAGCGCCGTTTGACCACGTGCAATATTTTTAAATTTCAGGGTCGCCCTTCTTAGAGCTTGAGATCTTTTACATTCGTATCTTTTTGATCAATCTAACGAAGAACGAAGAATTCTAGGAGTATATTTTGTTGAGATAAACGTTAAGAACGAAGTTGAAAATTAAAACCAAAAGATAGTTTGAATCCGCAACACTGTAATTATTATGTAGGTTTATAATAACGCTTGTTTCTATGGCTACGGTGTTTGTTTTTGCATGTAAATATCGGTTGTCAAGACGATATGGTCGCTTCAGCCCAATGACGTCTATATAAGGTCTGGCGCAGTAGCCACAACAATATTAGTGAAATGAACAAAATTCGCTCATGACACTAATACCACTGCACTCCGTGCGTACGCTACACAAAAGCTCGCAAAGTGCTGCGTCATACTATTTATTTTGATTCGTCCGCTCCGTGATTGTTTATTGTATGCGCTATAAAACTTAATTTTTCAACTGATTCCAGTCTACCGATGATGGAAAATTGGCTCTATATCGCTACTCGATTGTCAAGTCTCAGCGTTTGAAAGTTTGTGTGGCAAAAATTCAATTACCTCATTAAATTCACTATAAATGATCCATGTTATCGATTAAAGGGAATTAGAGAGGAGAGAGCCTCTCATTGTTAGATTCGCCCTTTTGAAAAGAAAACCTAGAAATGAATACTGCTCTTTACTCACACTACCCTCATCCACAAAACCTACACAATCACTCAATCTAACCAGTCTTGTCATTTCTTAATTCTTATAGGATAATAACAGTAATTCTAGTGGGAATGTACTGGCACCCCGAGTCGAGAAAAATTAGCCAAGCTTACCGATATTCCAGAGTTGATTTCGGCATTGTTACGATACTATCCGTCTCTTACCCTGTGATATGCTGTTTTACCTTTGTTGTATCAGCCTTACTGGACCGGGCACCATTTCAATTCGCTCGAACATCACTTGATCCCAAATAATAAATATAAAACAGATCCCAAATAATAAATATAAAAACATCACTTGACCCCAATAAGGCCGCAGGTCAATCGTGGGTATACTTTTTGGCTAATTTTCACAAATCATCCGGCTCTCTCACGCCCACGGTGATAACTTTCACTTCGCGATTTTTACCGCACTTCTGCTGCAGATCACAAAAACGAAATAGTGAAATTTAAAGGAAATTATCGCGATACTGGTGCGCTAAAAGATTTTCAAACTGGATTGAATTATTAATTTGTTTTAAACTGAATTTTTATTGAAAATGTGAGAAACTTAGCAGCAGTAAATAGAAAAGACGTCTTCTTCAAACCGTAGCTTACAGCGATCCAGCCGAAGATTAGTGATTGCTATTTACGGAAAACTCTTAGAAGACTCTCTTGCTGCACGGTCCTAATTGTTTTCGATGGTTTTGTTCATACATTAATGTGAGTCGTTCAAAGTTTTTTTTTTTAATAACTCAAATTATTTTTCTTATTCAAGTTCAGTTAATACAGAGTACAGGAGAAAAATTCAGCTAAGCTTCCTTTTTACCGAATGAGAATTGCCAGGTCTTTCGTTTAACACCTGCCATAAGATTTTGTACAGTCTCTTTGTCCACTTTATTCGCCGCGGAACGCCAGTTTGCCTTGATCTGTCACCCTTCCTCGTCCGGTTGCCGTATAAAATGCCTGTACTGGAAGCTGGTTAAGTAAGTCGACAGTCCAGCTCGTTTTTCAGCACTATCCACGGTTGAAGGCGCCACTCCCAGCTTCTTTGCTAGGAAGAAGAGGTTGGGATTTCGCTCGAAACAGCGGGCAACTCTTTTTGTCGTCGCTGTGGCCTCCGGCTTTCGTTTTGTCCCTGATCCAGCTTTCCTGGCTGTCGACAAATGTTCACCAAACACTTTTAATACGTTGGTAACAGTTGATTTAGCCGCATTCAACAATTTCGCCAACTTGGCGTGAGAGTAGTTTGGATTTTCGCCATGCATGTGCAAAATTTTGATGCGTTGCTTTTCTTACTTCGACGACATTTTGATAACTGAAGTGCTTATCTCAAAATCAAAATAGAGGCATGATGCTACACGCATCCATCTTCAAAATGAGGTGTATGCTAATTTTTTTAATGCACGATGAAAGGAAATCTGTCAAGTTTAAGTCCACCAAATTTTGATCGCAACACCCTCTATCAACAATACAAAAAATTAACTTCTTATTGACTTCTTAATGTTATTCAATGTCAATCATCCGGTCATGCTTTGTGCATGGCATTTTTCGTTATTTTTAGGTTACCCTAATGCGAAAAATTCATGAATGATCACTCCTTTTTGTTTTTTATAACAAAATATTTTCTTCAATTAAATCCATTTTGTCCACAACCTTCATGATGTGCGTGAACACTACTGCCATCTGTTGAATACAATGTGACGTTTGATAAACTGAACAGACTTCGTTAGTGTGGAAATGTCAAATGCCAGGTAAAAGAACATGCGATATCAAGAAAAAAACGAAACAAGGAGATTAATATGAAAACGACGACGTTATGATTGAATGTATGACTAATGTAAACACTGTTACTAATATAAACAACATGTAATCTACTTCTACTGCTGATATTGTACTGCTTCAAATGGTGTTTCCTAAGTGGTCTGTTTGAGTCGTATTTCTAATAAACATGCATGTCATCGTCAGTCACAAACAAATTTTTTCGGTGACTATGTGCTGCATTCCGAACATTTAGATAATAACCATGATCAACACATTCTCCCTCTTTAATTATGGTGCAATTTCATTCAGTTATTATACCATAAACTAACCAGGTATTTTGAATATTTATTTCATAAAATAAATGAATAAATAACAACATATGTTGCCGCAAGAAATAAATTTGTACTTTTAGTTGTTTTGCTTGGACTGAAGAGAATTCTAAAAGCGTCTAAAACTGGATTGCAGCACATCCCGACAGTTTCACACCTGATGTTAGTGCCTTGATATTAACGTCCAACGACGCACAGTGATCGGAAAAGCATTTCTTCACGGCTTCACTCCTTCTTCACTCTTAGCGGTTACGTTTCCGAATCATGGTGCCTTGTTCAAAGTTATTAAACAAGATGTCCATTTTTCGTAGTTCCAAACATTACCGCTAGGCCGGCGGTGTTGCTAACTTTTGAACGAAACATAATTGAAGAGTGATGTCAAAGGCAAAGTTTGTAGGGAGTTGAAATTCAAGCAAGTTTGCTCAAAACACCATTTTTCTAGCTCTTAATTCAACATTGGTAGAGCTATTTTTTTGCTTTAAACTAGGTCGTCTCCAAAAAATTGATTTTTTTTAAATTATATCTTTTTTGTTTCTCATTTTGAGAAAAGTGCTTTTGAACAAAATATAGAAGATGTTATAGTGCACATATTTACTGAACAATTTTTTGTTTAGTAGAATTACAATTTAGACGATTTTTGACGACCGTTACTGACTTCTACCAGCAGACGAATGCTGAATATTGGCAGCTTGTGATGGATTCAGTTATTTGTGTATGAATGTGATATCATGTTGATAGCATAATTTGAGATTATCATAAGAAATTTGTTCATATCACAAAATTTGTTATCAAAATGAACTCGATGATAATAAAACAAGTAAATATTGTGATATCCAACGAATATTAATTTGTTATCTATTTATCTTGTTATCTTTTTCTATTTTGGCTGTTTATTCAGCCTACATGATTTCATATTAACTGATCAAACACTGCCCAAGTAACCATGAGGCTGTAATAGCATGCATATATAGGGCATATGTATTACGTCTAGTGCATCATTGAAGTTGGATTAAAGCTGAAAAGGGCCCCACTAAGATCGAACTAATGCTATATCTTTTGTAATGCCATAAGACATTGCTAAAGTAGCATTATTGCATTGGTAATGCAACACTACTTTTTCAAGCTTATCTAACGCTTTATTACTTGACAACTGTTGAATTGATGCGATCCCGCATTACCGATGTTGATTTTGGGTTGAATAAGTGCAATAATAAAATGCTTGTGGTTACTTGGATGATAATCTGATATACAAAACTTGTTATTAATTTGTATAAATCTTTGCTCGGGTACTCCTGGGGCACAAGAGCGGGGACTGATTAAAAGCGGACTTTTTTTTCGTTAAAATTACCCCTTACTTTTGACCAATAAAATGTATTAAACAAATAGTTAAGCAAAAACATGTATCATATTTTTCTCTACACTTCGTCTTAAGATTTTTTTTTCTTAACAATTGAAACTAAAAAATAAGAATGAAAAAACTGATTTATACGGAAAATGGCTCCGAACTAAAGGGCGATACGGTCAAAATTTGGTCAATATCAACTTGACGTATTTCTTTCAATTTTGCATTTAAAACCTGAACACCCCTCATTTTGAAGGTGTGTGTGTAGAATGTTGCTCCTATTTTGATTTTGAATTCACTCTTCAGTTGTCAAAATGCCGTCCAAGCAAGAAGAGCAGCGTATCAAAATTTTGCTCGCGCATCGCGAAAATCCGAGCTACTCGCACGCAAAGTTGACAAAATCGCTAAAAGTTGCCAAATCAACCGTTACAAATGTAATTAAAGTTTTTGGGGAACGTTTTTCGACAGCCAGGAAGTCTGGATCGGGGGGAAATCGAAAACCGGAAGCCGCTGAGACGACAAAGAGAGTTGCCGGTAGTTTCAAGCGAAACCCTAACCTATCTCTCCGAGATGCCGCAAATAAGCTGGGTGTATCGTCTACAACCGTGCATCGAGCCAAAAAACGAGCCGGACTATCGACTTACAAGAAGGTAGTGACTCCAATCGCGATGATAAACAAAATACGACGGCCAAAGCGCGATCCCGGAGGCTGTACACGACGATGCTGACGAAGTTTGACTGCGTGGTAATGGACGACGAAACTACGTCAAAGCCGACTACAAGCAGCTTCCGGGACAGGAGTTTTATACGGCAAAAGGAAGCGGAAAGGTAGCAGATATTTTCAAGCACACGAAACTGTCAAAGTTCGCAAAGAAGATCTGGTCTGGCAAGCCATCTGTACCTGTGGCTTGAAAAGCAGCATTTTCATAGTTTCCGGACTGTCAACCAAGAAATTTACGTGAAAGAGTGTTTGAATAAACGTCTGCTGCCTTTCCTGAAGAAACACGGTTGTTCCGGTACTGTTTTGGCCGGATTTGGCATCTCTGCCATTACGGTAAAAAGGCTATGGAGTGGTACGCCGCCAACAACGTGCAGGTGGTTCCCAAGGACAAGAACCTCCCAACACGCCAGAGCTCCGCCCAATTGAGAAATACTGGGCTATTGTCAGGCGGAACCTAAAGAAGACCAAAAACTGCTAAGGACGAGCAGCAGTTCAAGGCAAACTGGCTTTCTGCGGCGAAGAAGGTGGACAAGGTGGCTGTACAAAATCTGATGGCAGGGGTCGCGTAAGGCCCGGCAATTCGGATTTGGAAAGCGGAAGCCTAACTGAATATTTTTCCTGAATTTTACAATAATTGAACTTGAAAAAGGAATTTAATTTGATTTTTTAAATAAACGATTTCACCGATTTACACGCGTTTTCCCTTGACCAAATTTTGACCGTATCACCCTTTAAAGCAGTGCACAAGTGCCGGACGCTCCACTCGTATTTTATTGGCTATCGTGAAGTAGCGGTAAAGTTTGCAACTACGGAATTATCATCACAAGATGAACAACTTGTTTAGGTATGCGTAACTTTGTAGAAGACACCATGAATCGGAAACGTAACCCTTAGGAGTAATTAATTTTGCCGTGAAAAAGGCTTTTCCGACCACTGTGCGACGTGGCAGTGAAATAAAAGTGATGAGTGATACTTTCACTACTAGTCAAATTGTTAGTCTCACATGCATGCTTAGTATGCGATAAGCCCTCTCACCATCGGAAGGTGAAAAATTTGACCTTCAGGAGGGATGAAATTTCCTTAAGTACTTACCTTACCAATCAGACCAAGGCCAGGGTGTCCTCTGTTGTGTACCGAATTTGTCTCTATTCTAATCGGTCCATGGATGCATTTCCCCAGCCTCACAGTCCTCTATCTGATCGATCCATCTTACTCGTTTCCGAGAATAATTTGAATTGGGCTATTATCCAACATTCTTACGACATGCCCAGCCCACCGTAGTCTACCGATTTTGCTGTGTATGCGACGGGAGGCTTTCCCTGCAACTAATGCAATTCGTGGTTCATTCGCCACACCCACGTCCCATCTTTCACCTGCACTCCACCGTAATTTTTTTGTTTAATTATTTATACAGGCTCAATCTAATCATTTGAATAAAGCCAAGTTTTCATATTATTATACATCAGTTAGCTTAAAACTAAAGTTAGGAGGATAGAACCGATTACTCACGGCCGTCAATAGAATAGAAATAACAATTCATGGGATGGGAAAATGGGCGGGAATTTGACGTATGGTTTACATAGCTCATTTATCTTAAATTCTAAATTGTTTAAAAACTTATAACTATACAGGTTTTCTTTTGACTAACTCCACCGTAGGTTGTACACAACACTTTCCATTCAATGACACTAAGGGCGCATTGGTCCTCCACTAGTAATGTCCATGTTTCGTGGCCGTAGAGAACTACCGGTCTAGTTATGGTCAATTTTGTAGCTCGGCGAACCTTTCGATCTTAGCGCCCCTCGGAGTCCATATTAGGCACAATTTCCAGTCATAATGCGTCTTTGTATCTCTCTGCTGGTGTCGTTATCGGTGGTAAGCAATAAGTCAATACACGGATTCGTCTAACTAGATACCATCACCGTCGATCTGAAGTCATGGTGAGAGGCTAATACTGTCTTCTCGGGAGTCTCTAAATCTCCATAAAATGATGGCTTAAAACCCAACTTTTGCAAAAAAAAATCTAGATACTGTACTGGATTTTAAAACATCGACATCCTTAGTGGCATACGCATAAGGTCTGTATCCGCAATAATCCGGACACCTCAAAACATGAATAAAACATAAATTTCGCATTATGTTTCCGTCGTAGTTGTTTATTTCAGATTCCTGGGATGTGTTTTAACACTTCGTGAAGACAAAACATAGTTATTCGGTATTTGCACAAAATTTTGGAACTTTCCGCTTAACTCCGTCCATTAGGGTTTGTACAGACTCTTCAGAAATCGTAGAAGCTGTCTTTGTCCAAATTTGCTGGAAGTGTTTGATGTCTTTGATTCCTTGCTTCTTTCCAGAAAGCTTACGCTTCATTAGAGCCCGATATCTCTCGATTGGTCGTAGCTCTGGGCAATTTGGCGGGTATGAGGGTTTTGGTACAATGTTCGCTTGATTTGCTTGGTACCACTACATCACAGTTTTAGCATAGTGGCATGATGCCAAGTCGGGCAAGAACAAAGGTTTTTCTTTGTGACTTTTGATGAAGAGTAGCAATCACTACTGCAGACACTCTTTCTGATAGATCTCCTTGTTGATTGTGCCTGTAGTGACGAAAGATTTACTCTTTTTGCCACGTGTGCAAATTGCTTGCCACACAAGGTATTTTTTGGGAAATTTCGTTGCCTTCTTCATTCTGAAATGCTCAGCTGTAGCATTTCTGGCCATAGCAGAATAAAAAGCCAGCCCTGGAAGCTGCTTGAAATCCTCCAGGACATGAGTTTCATTGTCCTTAACAACGCATGAAAACTTCGTCAAATATTCGCAGTACAAACGTCGAACCCGTGATTTTGCTGCCAAGTTCTGTTTGTCGTTGCGATTTGGAACTGTTTTTACTTTATACGACTTAAGTCCCAAACGTTGTTTTGATTTTTGGACAATACCAGGCGACATCCCTATTTTAAGAGCCACCGTTCGTATGAAAGATTTGGGTTTTTCGTTAATATCCTTTTCACCTTTCGGTCCATGACAGGATCAGCGCGTCCAATGTTTTTGTCACTTCTCGGTTTCCTCTCCACCGTCAAACATTCCGAAAATGATTTAAGCACATCGGGAACAGTGGATTTAGGCAAATTCAATGTTTTTGCAAGGGCCCGTATTGACAAGTCAGGATTTTCCGTACGCCCGTACAAAATTCGCTCGCGTACTAGTTTTTCTTTCGTCGCCATCTTGAACACTAAACATGAAATGTAAACATCAATCATAGTCTTTTTCATCATAGACTCTCAGCTATACCACAGTGGAATTTTTTATTCCTACGTGCAATATTTCAACAGTTACAATGTTTTGAAGGTTTTTTTTTCCTTTATTATCGAGATTTTTAGCCCTGGGCTGGTTCATCTCCCGTTGTAGTCACTTAAATACCTTTTTGGGTATTTTCGTAACTTTTCCGGGGGTGAGATTCGAACTCGTGACTTTGGCGTGAGAGGTATGGATGTTAACCACTACGCCGGGGTCGCCTCCAACATGTTTTGAAGGTGTCCGGATTAATGTGGATACAGATTTTAATCAATTCTAAGATTATTAATTTTATAATAAGCTCATGCCTAGTAATTCCTGAATTGAGGAAAAAAAGGAAGTTCTATCGTGAGTTGCACTTACCAATATTCCAGATTCTTATGCTCCGTACTTATACTTCTAACTTAAGATATAAATCTTGCCCTAAGACACCAACTGTGACTTTATTGGCGACAACACAAACGCATTTTTTTTAAATTAGTCAACAATTATAAATTACTCTTATTAACTGCTTTATTTTTCTGGAAGCATTGATAATATTATAATTTCATGATCATTGATCAAGGTTCTCAAAACCAAAGCTACTATAAACCATAAAAAGAACACCGCGACTCACCATGGGGCAACCTAGAGGCCAAGTGGGTCGCGACCCATAGACTGAGAAACGCTGAGCTAGAGCATTTTGAGACACAGTAGAAGTGAAAGCAAGCAGCTTTGCCATACAATATTAATGTGCAATCAATGCAGTTCAGAGTTATTTATCAATTCGTGTGATGCGAATAAAGCACCCATAAGTATTGCTACTTAGGCTCAGAACTAGGATTTAAAAGTTTGCGGTGCTGTTCATTCCATTGAAACTAATTTACATAATCTAGTTTTCCCTTCGATAAAAGTGGCTAAATGCTGATTATGGGGTTGTATAGGTTACAGTTCAGCACTGGTTTGCATTCAATCTCGACATTGATCCAATATGTGACGATGGGAAATTCCAAGGACGTTCAGTCATAATCGAAACCTTTCATTACCGGAGTAATTTCCTTTATATTTTTTTCCGTGATGCAATAATGACTCGAAATGTGCATAGTTTCGAAAAAAGAACAACTGCAATTAAGAAATTCATCCGACGGTGTGGTCGAGCAGTGTGCGAACACACTGCTCTTGAGACCTCTCACTTTCGTGTAACGACAAGTTCGAACAATAAGGGTATCCGTTGCAGGGGTTTCTTCATGGGTTTGTCATCAACAGCGTCTTTGTCTGGCTGAGCTGGTGGAAGGAGAAAGAGAACACACTCAAAAATGACCAACCCACATGGCCGTAGGACTCGACCGACGCACGAGTGAACTGACCCCACTGATTGCCAAGCTATTGTCCAACACACCCGGGGAGGGAGTTGAATTTTCATGGCAGAGCTTTTGAAAAATCGAAACAGTCACACGAAGCAATAACAGTTGTCGCCGGTTGGGTCACAACCGATCCAGATATCAAATGGAACTGAGGTGAGGAAAGGTATACATTCGAGTTGTTATTGCTACTCACGTACGACTTTCCGAAATTGATCCGGTTCGTAGGTGGGTATGGCCGGTTATTAACCTTTCAGTACCCGTGACAAGTTTTGCAGTACAAGCCCTTGTGAGTTTTTGTTTATTAAAGACATTTCATGGATGGTGATATTCGTCAAAATATGTATTGATCTTGTGAACATGGATTTAAAATTTATGTGATATAACTAGTTTTAACATGAGCATGTTTTTTCAATACACTAGCACGAACACTCAAGGGTTAAAGCGCTTCGATTGAATTCGATCATCAGTGTTTAATTTTATTAATTAACAAAAACGAATCCAATAACCAATGAAGAGAGTTCATACTTCGATAAATTACAAAATCGACCCTTCCGAAATCAGAGTAAAAATCAGAGCAGAATTACCAATCATGGCGAGGGAAAAATTCAATTTCACCTTTCGTGAATCAGTTGACTTGTTACCTTGAGACCTGCAGCAGCGATTGTTAATTCAAGTCAGAATTTCTTCGTAATCTCGGCCAACAAACCCCGCAGCATTTTGACATTCAGTCAGTTGCTGCTGCCGCCGGGTCGAAATCAAGATGTAGCGGCGGGGAAAGACACTCTGCCGAACAGAACGTGAGTCGGTGAACCTGCCGCAGCAACGCCGGGTCAAACATCACGTCGCATTTGTTGTGGATTTTTCGTTCGTTCCGTTTGGATCACGAACGCAGCAGGTTAATAAAGCTATTTCCATTCGCCGTCACTTCTTCTGTGCTGGGCTTTGGTTCGGTTTGGTTGGGTAGAAAACCCTCAAAGTATGAGTCAAACGGATCGCCGCGCTGCTGCAAGGTTGGTGAGTAAACGACTTCGAATGTGGAGTAGTAAGTCACTGCTACTGCCAGCAGTGGTAACTCTAATGAAGGCGAAAGTCGAACGGATGTGTACTTATTTATTTCTGCTGCTTGGGGTCGTGATCTACAATATTGGATCTGCAAAAAAACACGGTAATAAGTGTGTGTGTGTTTTGCTTCTCGATGCCGGGTGGTTGAGATGATGGCGGTTTATTATTCTTGAAAACTAGATATAAAAAATTAATTCATTTGTGGATTTATGCTTCCAGTGCATTGAACTTGAAAGTAGCATATACTGCATGGTAAATGTAAGAACAAGACAATATTAATTTTCAGTTTTTGATATAATTTATCTTAACCTCTGTCATATTTTACATATTTTACTTATATCATTCGTGCTTTTGCCCTTGCGACCTTATATGTTTTGATTATTGATTTTCCAATCTTTGGAATAAATTAATTGGCCTAATAAAAATATTAATGATTCCTCTCTTTTTTTTCATTTTAGACAGTACTTTTTGAGACTTTCCGTTGTGACATTTTTCCGTTTTTAAAAAACAGCAAATTAGGTCAAACTAACACAAAGAGTGTGTGCATTTGGATGGAAGATTGTAGTCGTGCGGGGTTTCTTTTGACACAGATTTTTCAAATTTGAAAGACTGTATCAAAGGGTGTTCCGATCAAAATTTGGTCAAACAGTAATTTGTGTGAGTCGATCAAAGTTTTTATTAATAAGTCAAATTCTTTTTCTTTTCCAAGTTCAGTTAATACAGAATACAGTAGAAATATTCAGCTAAGCTTTCTTTTTACCGTGAATTGCCGGGTCTTTCGTTTAACACTTGTCATAAGCTTTTGTACAGTCTCCTTGTCCACTTTATACGCCGCAGAACACCAGTTTGCCTTGAACTGTTTCTCGCTCACAACAGCTTTATGATTCTTCTTAAGGTTCCGCTTGACGATGGTCCAATAATGTTCGATTGGGTGGAGCTCTGGCGTGTTGGGAGGGTTTTGTTCCTTGGACTCCACTTAAACGTTGTTGGCAGCATACCACTCCATGTCCTTTTTTCCGTAATGACAAGATGTCAGCCCAAAAGCGTTTCAGGCAAGGCAGTAGACGTTTTGTAGGCACTCGCTCCGATAAATTTCCTGGCTGACGGTTCCGGTCGCAATGTAAACATTACTCTTCACGCCACAGGTATAGATGGCCAGCCACACCAGATATTTCTTCACGAACTTTGACAGTTTAATGTGTTTGAATTTATCTACCACCTTTCAACGTCCGATTGCCGCATAAAATTCCTGTCCAGGAAGCTGTTTAAAGTCTGCCTTGACGTATGTTTCATCGTCCTGTACCACGCAATCAAACTTTGTCAGCGCCGTTGTGTTCAACTTTCGAGATCGTGCATTGGCCGACGTATTTTGTTTATCGTCGCGATTTGGAGTCACCACTTTTTGTAAGTTGACAGTCCAGCTCGTTTTTAGCTCTATCCACGGTTGAAGGCGCCACTCCAGAGCTTCTTTTGCGACATCTTGGACGGAAAGGTTTGGCGTTCCGCCGAAACAGCGGGCAATTCTTGTCGTCGTCGCTGCTAGCCTACAGCTTTCGATTCCCGATTCAGCTTTCCTGGCTGTCGACAAACGTTCACCGAACACTTTTAAACGTTGGTAACAGCTGATTTAGTCACATTCAACAATTCAGCCAACTTGGCGTGAAAGTAGTTTGGATTTTCGCCATGCACGTGCCGAAATTTTGAAGCGTTGCTCCTCTTCCCATTCGACGACATTTTGAGAGCTCATATCTGAATCAATATGAGGCATGCTGCCACGTACAAACTTTTCAAAGGGTGTGCAAAATTTGTTAATGCACGATGAAAGGAAATGCGCCAAATTTAAAGTCGACCAAATTTTGGTCAGAAACACCCTTTAGCTACAACGGATTAGTTGATTTCACTTTCTCATGTATACTTGTTGTACAAAATATGACCGTAATTAATTTGAAAAATAAAAATATATTTCATATAGTGAGTAAAACTGAGTTGAACTTTGTGAGGCCTACCTTTTTTACATCTGATGAAATTTATTGAAAACCATTTAATGGAACAGCTTTTGCAAGTTCTCCTCTAAGTCACTTGAAACCTTATTTTTGAGCGTGTAAACGAAAGGAAAATAATAAAAATAGAGATGGGATTTATCAGGGATATAACCGCAAGGCTCACGTTCGACCGCGTTGAGTTGTATATGGTATGATCTAGTTTACTATATAACACAACACATATAGTTGATGTTGAAGGCGATGTTCGCTCATCATCATGAGCCACCAAAAGTGGACAGTAATGTTTGCTAGAATGATAGATATGAAGAGAAAGTGTTGAAAGTTCCGTCAGCGTACGGTAGGTTGAAATTGAATAGAAGTATTGAAAATTGAGCGACATGACATGGGTAAAGCAGTACTCGAACCGAGGACTTTACCTTTGTCTGACATCCCACTGCGGGGTAGGTCGAGGTACGGACGAATCCACCACCTCAACAGGAAAAAATAACGTGTTGGTACGAGCTCATGTACTACTGATTGTTTTGTGATAGTTTCTAGCGGTAGTTTGTATGCACTCTGTTTTGATGCGCACATGGGAGAGGAATTCTCTCCTTTTTGGGTTTGTTTTGATGCACAACGTCTAATATCACTCAAGTTTTTTTCTCGTCATCGCTAAGGTAGAGACCTCGTGGATAAAGTAAAATCGTGGATTTTTTGTATGATAAAAATTAGCTTAATACGTTTGAGATTCCCAGTTTGTGTATCCATCCCAAGCAGCACACAATGGTTAAAACTTGTTTCAGCAACTTTATTGTGGCTTAATTGAGTCGCAAAGCAGTCACTCCAACTGATCTGTTAGAAGTGTGCTACCAGGTATCCATATTTACTAATTTAGCATTAATTGGAAAACTATGTAAATTTAAATTAGCACTTGACTTGATCACTTTTAAACTATCACTCGAGCAAATTCCGTTAAATTCCACTACAGAAAGCTTATCTTTTGACAGATAGGGCTATTTCGTCTGCGACTTACAGACTTCTTCAGTGTCAAGGGCTTAAGCATTATTTAGTTCATTTTTGCGTAAGGATGATGTGCATCTCTTTGAAACAACGGCCCTGATGGTCATGTCTGCATGTTTTTTTTTTGCAAACTTGAATAATGATAATCATTTTAGATTAGGCATACTTCATTAAGAAGGCTGTGAATTGCTCTTGCATACCAAAAATAAAGATTGTATTCGAAGATAATGACAAAAATGATCACCAAAACGCCATGTTAAGTCGGATGTTTTTGAAACTCTCAGGGAAAATAAGTGAACACATATGAGCTATGTTTTTGCAATGTGGGTTTATTCAACCTCCTCTCCTAGGCTAAATGCCTTCACCTTGGACATATCAAATCCTGTGAAACACTTGCGCTATCTCTCTTTCAAACTTTCATCCACTTTTTTTTTTCAAATCCTTGTGGATTTGAAAGACCTTCCTTGTTTTCCGGAGCTTGTCCTTCATAATAGCCCAGAATTTTTCTATTTGGCGAAGTTCAGGCGAGTTTGGCGGAGTTGCCTCCTTCAGCACAAAAACAACATCGTTGGCTCCGTATCACTCCATCGCTGGTTTCATGTAATGGCACGATGCCAGATCCGGCCATAACAGAGTGTCACCGTAAAGGGTGTCCCATATAAAATTATCCATTAGGTGTTATCTCTTGAAAATTTGGGTAGAAGCAGTTTAGAGTATTTATATTTGTTGTTGTATTTTTATCGCTGTCAGTTTTTTGAAAACTGGAGATGAAACTGGGCCTTTCAAAGATTGCCAAAAAATACATGACTGGGCAGGCGATCTGCTCAATTAGCTAACGGAGTGTAAACGGGGAGATTCACCTCAAGGAGTGTCTACAGAAGCGTCTGCTCCCTCTGTTGAAGTAACACGAGGGCCTTACGATCTTCTTCCTGGATCTTGCTTCGTGTCACTATTCTAATGTTGATCTCGAGTGTACGAAGCCAACGGGGTCACTTTCGTACCCAAGGACATGAACCTCCCCAACGCACCGGAACTAAAGCCCATCGAAAAATACTGTGTTATTATGAAGTAAGCACTACGGAAGCATCCCAAGGAAGTCAAATCTAAGGAAGATATGAAGAAAAAGTGGGTTTCTGTACAAAAGGTTATTTTCAACAGCTTTTTTTTCGAGATGCAATTTGATGTAGGACACTCTTAGTGGGAGCGGAGGATGGACAGCAGGCGCTTCTGGAGGCATTCTTCTTTATGTATTTCGTCGATAATACCACCGACCTTCTTCTTCTGGAACTTCTCCGAAGCATCCAGGCGGGACTTGCCGATGAATAACTTCAGTCCGAGGATCTGTTTGGCGTCCTCTTTGATGTACGTTTCGTCTTCCATTACTATGCATTCGGCTGCATCAAACACTCGCGGTACATCTTTCTGGTGCGGTATTTAACCACCGTATTCTGTTTATCGCTGCTGGATCGTCTAGGTCTCTTTGAACTATTTTTTACCACACAGTCGAATTGTCGATCTACCTGTGGTACTGGCCTGGATTCCACGACCGCGCTCATAATTTTTAGTCAAAGCACTTCTTGCTTGGAAGCCATCTCGATAACCACTTTGACAGGTTGTGACGAAATTTTACGCATGTAAACCATACACTCCAAACCAGTTTTCAGCAATATTTCATTAATTTTAGGAAACCTTTGGTATTTCGATGAGAGCGTATATATTTTCGATGCCTTACTTGAATTTCTCTACACATTACTTTGTTGTACATTTCGCTGGTTAGCATTAGCTTTCGCATTGACGTTAGCACACCTTGTGGATACACAGAAAAAAATAATTACTTTTAACAAGCGTGTAAAATTTCGCTTCGTTTAATTGCAAGCCAAATGAAACGTAAAGAATGTTTGCATTCAACAATGTTTGCAATCTTGCATACAACAGGCTTGATTCAGGCGTTATCTGGCTTAAATTTACATGAAATATCTTATAATTTTCTGCCAAATCTAGCATTCCCTTTATGTGCATTAGATAACGCAGAAAATTCAATGTTTCTTTTTATCTGTGTAGAGCTACGATAAGGAATAGTTCGTTGAAGACATTGCATGTCACCATGAAACAAAACCAGCTACTGATACGTTTCTACACGCAACAACTTTCACGAAAGCACTCCTCGATCGCTCACCTCGGCCACGTCCAGGCAACCGTTGAAGATAGGGAGAATTTGGCATCTACCTATCGAAGACACGGGGAACCCACGCAGCTTTCAGTAGAAATCAAAGGAAATATGAAATGAATAGTCAGAGAGAATAGTTAAACAAGAATGCCTGTTTGGTGTACAGAACATCTAGTCTAGGAAAAATGTATGATGCTCCATTTCTCTTCAAAGGGGTGGGACTTGAGCATTTACTTTAGTCGTAGCCGCATATGACGTATGGTTATAGCGCCATTACTCGCTCACTGAAATGAGAAGAATGTCTGCGAATGCATTAATTAATTAATGTCATAGCTTTGTACAGCTCAAGGTTAAAGTGCCATTACACACTCTCTGGAAGAAGATCTTCTTAAAATGGAAATGTCTCACCCAGTACTTCCTGCGAACTACTCCCGGAAGGCATCTCGAATAAACAAGTATTTTTAAGGTATGATACCATTTATCGTTTCATAATTATTCAAGTTATCTTCCAACAATTAAAGACTGTAGATAAAATGTATCATATCGATGATATATGTTATGGTAAATCAAAAATCTTACCATAACACTAATAGGTTTTTTTTTACTTATTTATTTTCCGTGGGCCTATTTCCTACATGGTGACAATCACCGACGCCAGAGAGACGACTTCACCACCTGGACCCTACCTAACGACTCATGACTATGAACCGGGACCAACGACTTTACTTCCCTTCCGAAGTATACAATAATAGGTTGTTAAGTATCGTTACAGTTTACAAAAAATTACTTTTTCTCGAACAAAACTTCCGGTGTATTATACAGTAAATAATTTGTGAATAATATTTTTTTCTGCAGTTTTACTTTAGGTGGTATCGTTAAATTCTGGTTATATTATAAAATATTTTTTTTTCAACCATTACGCGATATACTTTAACATAGTTGAATAATAAATACAATATAAAAAAGACGAAAGATATCGTTACAGAATACTAGTAATATTATATGAGAATTTCAATCATGATGATAACTGCTACAATCCCGCGATACAATAATAGAATAATACTTTTCCCGTTTTTTTCTCTCAATCCAATTAAATAAAAACACATCTTTGATGATGACATTTGTTTTATAAAGGCTTTTCGTTAACTAGAAATTAGAAGAAGAATTAGTATCTTCCATTTAATTCCAACTACCTTTGCTTATCTTCGACAGATACGCGTATTTCGTCTACAATGTGCAGACTTCTTCAGTGTCTCGTACTAATAACTCGACTAGCTTTTCGTTGTGAAAAATTTATAGAATCCAACTAAACAAAAACACCTTGATTTATGGAACTTTATGTTAGTTATGATTTACAAGAAATACTATAACAATTAAAATTCATATAATTTTTTTAAATAAAAATTCAGTTAGAAAGTAAAATTGACTTAATTATATTGCAACTTACCCCTCACGTATACTGATAAAACCGCTCCCTTACAAATACATATTATAATGATCAGTGTTATAACATGGGTCATACATTTTGTGATAATAAAGTAAAAACTACGTATTGTTAAAACAGTTTCCTTTTTTTTAGTTTATTGTGACCATAATTCATTAATGAATGAGCAAGGGATATACTTATACGGCACTGTTAATTTCTTGTTTATGAAATCATCATCGTACATAGAATACGCTATTTATGGTCATTGTTTAAAGTTTGAAATGAGTTTCTCACAGGTACAACCGCGTATTATACACGGATGATGCGTATAATGGTGATTACAACTTGGATAGAATATGTATAATAATGATCATACAGTTAATGGTAATTTTTTATTCGAGATACATACTCACATACACTTTTTCCCCACTGGTTAAAAAATATTCAGCTTAGCATTCTGCTATGCGCATCGATCGCAAATTCTAGCTCGCCTAACATCCGCCAACGCACAGTGGGCATGAACTGATGAAAACTAAGGAGAAAATCTGTAACTTTTGTCGATTTTAAACAAGGCCATTTCCGCTTGGCAATTGTTTGGGGAATCGAATGGAACTGGTTTCAACCACCGCACGGATATGGTTGTGGAGTTATAGAGCTTATTTTACAACACTTCCCATTATATTCATGAATAATTTATAGACATCTTTGCACGGAGAGCCTCAAGATCAACAAAGTTGTGCTAATTTCATGTGAAATTTCCTGGAGAATTGAATAGAGGTTTTTCAACCACCGCACGGCTCTGTGAACGAAGATATGGCTGGTTTTACCCACTTCCCCTTGAGTTTTTGAAATGTTTAAAGATATCTTTGCTTGGAGCAGTTCAATATCAACCAAATTAGAATAGTCTTATGTAAAATTTCCAAAGAATCGAATAAAGTTGTTTTATCTACTGCGGCTCTATGAACAAAGATATGACTGATTTTACCCCACTTCCCTTTATATTATTAAATAATTTATAGATATCTGCACCGAGAGACTCTTGATCAACAAAGTAGTGCTAATCCCATGTAAAATTTCCTGGAGCATCAAACAGAAGCTGTTTCAACTACCGCACGGTTCTGTGAACGAAGATATGGCTGGTTTTACCTCACTTCCTCTTGTATTCTTGAAAAGTTTAAAGATATCTTTGCTTGGAGAGGCTCAAGATCAAACAAATAAGATTAGTTCGATGTAAAATTTCTTGGAGTAGTTGATCGAGAATCGAATAAAAGTTGTTTCATCTTGAGTGACTCCAAGCAAATATGTCTATATATTATTCAATAATATAAGGGAAAGTGGGGTAAAATCAGTCATATCTTCGTTCACATTATGTCAAACACATCTTGAGCGACTCCGAGCTAAGATATCTATAAATTAATTAAAAAATATAAGGGGAAGTGGGGTAAAATCAGCCATATCTTCGTTCACATAGCCATGCGGTAGATGAAACAACTTCTATTCGATTTTTCCAAGAAATTTCACATAGGACTAATCTTATTTGAGTTGATCTTGAGCCACTCCGGAGCAAAGACATCTATAAACTATTCACGAATACAAGGGTAAGTAGCGGTAAAACCAGCCATATATATCGTTCACAGAGCCGTGAGTAGTTGAAACAGCATCTCTTCGATTTTTCAGGAAATTTTACATGCGATTAGCACAATTTTGTTGATCTTGATATATGCCTCTCCGTGCAAAGTTGTCTGTAAATTATTGAAGAATATAAGGGGAAGAGGGGTAAAATAAGCTCTATCACTCCACAACCATATCCGTGCGGTGATTGAAACCAGTTTTATTCGATTACTCAGACAAGTTCCAAACGGAAATGACCTTACACGTCGCGCCTAAAAGCGACGCAAGTTACAATTTTTTTCCTCAGTTTTCATCAGTTCTTGCCCACTGTGCTTTTTTTTTTTATTATATACACTTTTTGTTTTTCCAAACACACTCCATACACTTTTTATTTTTCCAAGGGAGGAACAATTTAACCACTACGAGAACTCAATCAAAACAACTAAAAACACGAAAAATCGTAAGTTAATTTAAAATTGTCTCGGGAGCAAAAACATTTGCTGTCATTATCGAACAAGGCACACTTCGATCTCCACTTTGTCGTACATTTCGCTGGTTTGCTTCAAATCAATATGATTAGATATTGCCTACACAGCCATGGAAAAACATAAACATTACTTAGCTGATACTTCAGTCTTGACAAAGTCACCCAAGTTCACTGCCACAGTTAGTAAGTAACATCGTTTGTATATTCAATACTTTACATCACCCAATGAAAACTGTTTGTTGCTGCCAAGTCGGGGGATTAGTCCTAATAAGCCATGCATCTTGCTACGGAATTCGGTTGATTTATTGTGTCGGACTTCAACCAAGGTAGTTGCTAGAACCATCCGATGTATTTCGGATCGGTCAGAGGGTCTCCAGTGTACCGTAAAGCGTCAGCCAACATGACGTTAGGCCGTTGCCACATAAAGTGCACTGATGCGGGAACCAAATAACCACTCTCTCGGGAGCACGTCTCCGTTTCCAATCCAAACATACGACGAGGACAACGACGACGACGCTGAGATTACAGTCGTGTCGGAAAACACCAAATTCAATCTTTGCCCGTGTCATTCCTAGCGGAGCTGGTGGCCTGCACTTGCCTGCTACAAGCTCTTTACCAAGATGATCAATGATTTATGCACTTGCACACTGCCACCTAATCCTAATGCGGACGAGGCCTCTTTGCCGGTCCAGAGAATCCGTCCTTTCCTGTTCGAAGTATGTATGTTGCATTGCACTTGGTTTCAGATTGGAATCTCGGCATTGTCGTGTAGCGTTTAGCTTACGGAAGCTCATTAAACTGACTGAAGCGAGCGGGTCTAATGGGTAGTGGGATTCGAACAACGAGATTTGAGGAAGGTAGGTTATAATTTGGATTAGGCTGATGACCATTACATCTTCTTTTATAGCACGTCCATGTGCACGGAGAAATTGCCTAATCGGTCTGCAATACCGTGATTTTTTTATTTAATCTGTTTGAAAACCTCGGAACTTGATATCGGCGAAGCATTACTAATATTCAGTCTCACAACCATAGCTAAAAAAAAATTATCGGTGTTGTTAAGCTGCAATCCATCTGCAATTATACAGTGAAAAAAAGGTGATCAGTTCCATGGGATAAAAACAAATGCATCAACATTTATCTCTGCTAACGATAATTCACTGAACAATTGACGTCACAGACCATTCGTCAGTGATTCGCATAGAACTGACCAACCCGAACAACACAATCGGTATGATGGTCACTGCGAAATCGATTCGTCTCCACGTTGCCTTCAATCAATCTCCATTGCCGTTTAATGTTGTCGATGGTAACCTTGGTGCATGACGCCGGCGAACCGAGCCAAAACTATATTACGCAAATTAATTAAGAAACTGTACGAAAAAGCTTCCGCCGTCCGGGGCAACACCCCGAACCGGCTGGAACTGTTGAAAGCCGCATTTTAGCTGCGGCTAACGATAAATATCGATCACTAGAAAACTGCCACCCGTTGGGCAACGAACGGAATAAACCCCGTGATTGACGGCAGCAGCAACAGAAGTGGCCTCATTAGTGAGTAAACAATCTTTTATCGATCGAATTTTCTGAAAACGCTTCTTGAACGTGGATTTTGCACTCTAATGAGGCATGATAATTTTCGCTGTTGGATTTTGATTGAACTACCACCGCACAGGAAAAAAAAAAGAATACTAATCCTTCGCTTAACGGAAATTTTGTTTCGACTCTCTAATGATTGTTTAACAGGAGTGACTTCGTTTTCCTTAAAGCATGAAACTTACTCCCACACGATGGCATTGTCCGCTGTATAATGCGCTAAATGCCTTTTGGAAAGGGAAGAGCAGTGCGGTAATCATATGATACATAAATCGTAATAATATGGCAATTATCTGCACCTTTCCTCTGTCTATTGGAGCCGCTGCAAACCCGCTGTAATGCTAGATACGGATGAATACAGACTCTCCTGAAATGCCCCAGCACGCGTTCGCTAGGCGCAGGTACGGGCGCTGGTGAGATGCTGAAAGTGAAAATAATAGGTCTCACGAGGAATGTAATGAACCGTTTGGATTGGCTGAGAGGCGAAACGGCAGGTTACATACTTCAGGAAGAATCTACCGGTCAGGTCCAAGGAGCACAGGTTGCATAGCGAGGCTTGTAAAGGGGCATAAATTAGCAGGAGATAATTTCCTTAAATTGAAATTTGATAATACCTATGTGTGCAGCCACTGAGAGTGAGAATACATTGTTGGGAGGCATTTAAGATATTAATGGGCTGTGTGCTCTCAGGTGTACAACATTGTGCAATCTTTGGGTATGCAGAATCGAAGTGAGTGTGAAATTTCCCTGGTTAGATGTTTAAGGTGAGTTTTATGCGTGCCCGCATTGCACTGTATGGCCAGTCTAAATCGCTCTGCTACTTTGAAAGAAATCGTAGACCTTCCGCTTCTATATAGATTTAAACAATCAGATAGTTTGTATTTTATTTTCGTTAATAAGCTTTCACTCGTTTCGTAAACATGGATTCGATGCATAGAATAAATGTCTCATATATTGTATGAAACATTCATATTGCTTTTTATATGGTGGATAGTGAATCAAAATTTGTGAATGCATGAATGATAAAGACATTGTCCTAACTTTTCAATGTTGGGACAAAAAATAATTATCTTTATCATTGTTGCATACTCAACACAATAATGAGAAATTGCATGGCAGTTGAATCAAGATATTAATGTTTCACAACATCCGATTGTTATTTAGGAAAGAGACAAGGCGTTGTTTGTATATTGCTTTGTATGCAACATAAATAAATTCAATTATGTCACATGTTGCATCTACCGAAAAGAGACATTGTTTAGTTTTATCCCTCTTTCTCTCTCAAAAATTTTGTCTAGTGATAGGGGATAGTTGGTAAAGATGGAAGATCGATACCTACTGCTTTAATGAAAAACATACGATTTACAATAAATTTCGGTTTGTTATGTTAACATGAACTAAAGTTTATCATGCATGTTGTTTTAATATCATCAGATAATTAATTTATTCCTAAAAATAATTTGATTTGCAACAGCTAGTGTTCATCTTTTCAACCATTGTCCGTTTCTAGTGACATTCCCCTATTTATTGCATACGTTTCATCAAAACTTTTGCAATCCCGACTAGTGCTGTTCTTCCAATATTCGAGCGATCAGTAATTTCCGTTCCTTGTTGCATTACCAACGTGCATTTTGTTGCGTTGTGTTGTTTAAAATAAAAAAAAAATATAAAATGGATTCTACATTTGTTAAAGAGGACAAAGAAAATGGGTCCCAAAAAGTTCGAAACATATTTCGTTCCGAGAACGGAGATCTTAGTTGTAGCCTGGGTGTTAATTGCAAGTTTAGTCCGAAAACGTTTTCTGTTGACAACTTGTTTGTGCCACATCAAGAACTCTCACCCGGAGAGTTACAATGTGTTTCCGGTGTGTTTATTGAATCTTCTGGAAAGTCTAAAGATATTATGTGATAATCTGGGATAATATTGGTCATTCTAAGTTTGCCTTGCAGCTAAAAAAGATACAATTACAATTGGTTCAGCCAAATCGGAACCAAGAGCCTATCGAGAATCATCAGTTTTGTTCGACATATTCAATCAGAACTTTTCAACTTCAAGATGCATTCTTGAAGTTTATAACTAACAACCAATTTGAGTGATTCATATCCATAATGTACCAAAAAAATATTCTGTGAGGATTGACTATCCAAAAATGTCGGTTGACCTAAAAAAAGATCCACTGAACATGGTTGAATACATATCGTATATTTGTATAGCCTAAAAAGCTACAGTTAATATTTCAGCTCCTAATTTTTGAGCTCCAGAACCGTATAAATATAAAGACCATCTCAGATCATCTCATAATGTCTTCTGACCATCCTGAAGACTCAATAAACATGTTTGAAAACGTATCATAACTATGTGTAGCCGAAAAAGGTACAGTTACAATTATAGATTCTATGTTCAGCACTGACCTTCCAGAAGACTCAATTAAAATGGTTGAATACATATCGTACATTAGTATAGCTGAAAAAGCAACCATTACAGTAGTAGATCCTAAGTTCTTAACTCCAGGACAGCTTGATTTACCAAGAACATCCCAAATTATCTCATAGTATCGGTTGTCCTTTCAAAAGATGCAATGAACTTTATTGTTTACGTATCGCTAATTTGGATAGTTAAAAAGCTATAGTTACAACTGTAGATTCTAAGTTCTGCATTCCAGGACAGTTTGAACAACCTAGAACATCCCAGATTATCTCATTATATTTGTTGATCTTCCATAAGACTAAATAAACATGGTAGAATAGATATCGTAACTTTGTGTAATCGGAAAAAACTGTAGTTACAACTTTAGATCCTCTGTACTGAACTTCTTTTTGTTCAGTCTGGGTTGAAAACCAGGCGTTAAACGCACATATTTTTTATTTTGCCCTGATAAAATAGTCAATTTACAACAAGTTTGCAGAAGATAGTGTTCGCTTTTGTACTTTGTGTTATTTCATACAGGCATTTTTCTTGAGGTGGAAGTCTATCCACAACAAATTCTATAATTATTCAGATCAGTAATTTGTTCGACAACAACAACTGATTGTCGCTATTTTTCATGTTGCTGATAAAGCATTGTTGCTATCGGTAGTGTGTGGCAATAATGACAAAACGTTATTTTGTCGCTGTTACAGGAAAACAAGATCGTTGCAACATGTGTGCGAATCAAAACATTTTCTTACAGCAACTTGTCTCTTTCCCATCATCGATGCAAAATTTTGCTGTTTTCTTCGTGTTTTGTTGAAATAAATTCAAGCTACAACATATCATTGATGCATAGTGAGAGAATAACGGGTGTATCACTCGTCATGGTTATCTTATGTTTTAAGGTGCACAAAGAGAATATTTGACATACTGCTGGTGGAACGCTATCATTACACCTCTTTGTATAATGCACGAAATGAATTTCGTAAAGACCAGCCAATCGCTGTTTCTCTTTTATCGTACTCATGCATGATGGTGTTGCAGCTGGCATGGGTTGGAATATTTTATTTATCCCAAAATAAAAATTACCGCGCTGTCGAGAGATATAACTTTATACTCATTAATCAAGTATCCTCCCTTGAGTCATTACGGCTTAGTGTGATCAACCATGGAAAAATTCTTCCACGCAGTGAGATTTTAAGCAATGGTAACGTCTTTAGTTCGAGTACAACTTTACCCATGTCCTTTCGTTCAGTTTTCAATACTTCTATTCTATTTTCAACCTACTGTACACTGACGGACCATTCAACAGTTTCTCTTCATATCTTTCATTTTAGCAAATTATACTGTCCACTCTTGGTGCCTCATAATGATGAGCGAACATCTTC
Organism: Aedes japonicus; assembly: GCA_034211315.2. Classification (NCBI taxonomy): domain Eukaryota; kingdom Metazoa; phylum Arthropoda; class Insecta; order Diptera; family Culicidae; genus Aedes; species Aedes japonicus. The sequence continues at coordinate 191,447 of JASCZW010000092.1, read as the reverse complement.
TTCCACATTTCAAATATTTTATATTGCGTTGCAAAAAGCGAAATAATATCGTTGTTTGAAAGACTGAGAAAATAACTTTTTTTTAAATGGATATCGTTATCAACCAAACATATAAGTTATAAAAATACAAAGAAGTAAAATGATCTCAAAACCATGTTGCAGTAGGTTAGTTTTCCAAACGCTTTCAGATTTATGGACCGATGTTCTGTTCTACTACGAAATATATAAACATCCTTGGATGAATCTTCAAGATTATCACAGGCTCATGCTAGGTTTAAACTGTTAAGGAATGAGTAAAATTTTGCAATCACATTTTCAATAGCAAAATTTTGGCATATGATGCTTACGACCTTCCAAATACACTACCGGATAAAATAATTATGAATCCATTCTTAACCCGTGAAGTGCATCTATGATACTAATCTATGCAGACATAAATGCAGACATCTTTAAATTGTAGTTTGAAATCAGGACAATAGTAACAGGTGTAGAGAACCTAATGCGTGCATAAGAAAAAAAATGGTTGCATGTGCGGTATGTGTCCCCCGACTCAGCCTTATAATCACTGATCGATTTCCTTTTGAACTTCAACTCTTAAAGTAATTGAGTTGTATACGAAAATCCACCGCCCAAAAAAATTAAATCATAACGACTGTTCCAAAAAGTATAAGCACACCTTATTTTAACAGTCACTTTGAATATAATGAAATATTCCAAGATTTTTTGGCTGCGTCCTTTTGTTTGCACATTTTTGAATGACATAGCATCGAAAAATGCTCAGTTTTGTGTTACCTATCAAAATGCGCGGTCTTACTCCGGAACACCGTAAAAGTATCGTGCACAAATGGTGCACTGTGAGCGGACTCTCCTTGAGAAAATTGGCCAAGGAAAAAGGTGTGAGCGTCGGAGCTGTCAATCTGTGGTTCGATAATATAGAAAACAGTGTAAGTTTGAAGATGCACCGAAGAGTTGTCAGAAATCTGTTAGTCCGGATATCGATAAAAAGATCAGGGATGCCTACAAGCGAAAACCAGCGACTTCCGTTCGGGATATTGCGAAAAACCTAGGGACCTCGTCGAGGAACGTTATGCGTGCCAAAAAAAGTATTGGGCTAATAAAATACCGGAAGCAGAAAAAACCCAATAAAAACCCAAAACAGGCCGCGTCCGTGAAACCACGGGCCCGCAAACTATACGATTCGTTATTGTGTAGAAATTTTGGGTGTTTAATAATGGACGATAAAAGGTATGTGAAACTAGATTACAAAACGCTTCCCGGACCACAATTCTATACTGTTAGCTAAGACAAAGGCATCCCCAAAACGGAGAAGGCAATTTTTACCGAAAAATTCGGTAAGTAGGTTATGGTTTGGCAGGCAATATGCGAGTGTGGTAAAACATCTAATCCGTACATCACAATGGAGACGATGAACACTCAGAAATACGTTAAGGAATGTCTCCAGAAGCCATTACGCAAAAGACACTTTAGAATGGTACAAAAGTCAAAATGTATGTTTTGTGCCGAAAGACATGAATCCGCCGAACTGCCCGGAGGCACGGCCAATCGAGACTTTTTGGGCTTTAACCAAAGCAAGGCTTTGAAAATTCATAAAACGAGCGGACGAGATCCAAAAATTTAAAAAAGATTGGCCAAAAGTGGTCAAAATGGTAGGAAGTACCACTGTGTAGAAGTGGAAAGTTGGAAGTCGTGGCTTTGATTAAATATTTTGATTAAACGAGAGTAAAATATCATATAAAATACAAATACAAACATGATTTGCCAAATAAAATTATTAAAACTGAAAAAACATGACTATTTTGTTATTATGAAAGTGTGCTTATACTCTCTGGAACAGTCTATATGATTGCTTGAATTAGCCATTTGCTGTTGAATTACTCATTTGCTGTTCTGAACCACGAGAAACTTAATAACTTACTCTTGAAAGACGAAAACATGATTTGAGTTTGTCGCTAAGGCCAATCATGCTAATGTTTACTTAGGTTTTACTCTAGGTATCTATCTCATATTTGAAGCTTTATTCATTATACTCAACACAGAATTTTATATTACAAATTAATATAAAACTACTTTAAACCAACCTTACAATTTTCGCAAATGATCTATAGAATATTCCACTTCACATCCCTTCATAAATTATTTAAAAAAAAGAAAACTGAAACACTTTTCCGATGTATTCCTAGTAAACGCGAGCTAATTCATTTAAACTCCACCAGCAAGGCTTATCCTATGATAGATGGACTTATTTCGTCTGCGGCTTACCGACTTACTTTGCCCTTACATGGGCGTTACAGTTTGTTTTTTCGAAACTTTCTTAACTCGATGACTCTTTAACATTCTTTAGGTGTGCTGAAGTATGTATTTTCAAAAGTGCTATAACTCTCTGAAATGTAAGCATTGCGAAGTTTGTATTCTCTTGACTTTTCCTTTATTTTATAATGTTACGTTTCTGCATCAATTCCAGACTTTTTGACATTTCTGAACGGTTTTAAAAAAAAATTTACAAATAAAGTATTGACCCGGACTTCAATTACACATTGCGAAAGGTTCAGTTGACCAATTTTGGAAGTCTTTGCAGTCAAAATGCTTGTTGGAGTCTTAATTTTTAGTTTCGAGTGAGTACTGTCTTTTTTATACGATTGAACACCAGACTTCAAACTTCATGATTTTTCATGAGTAGTCGGCTTCTAGCCTCTAAATGGCCCAATGACTATATTGGCCATTCCGGGACAATCTCTTGAGAAACCGTTTAGGAGAGGATAAATACACATTTTCGCCGAAACATGCGTTTCGATGGCTCAAACTTCATGGTAAACGATAAGCTGATTTGCGTGACGTCTAGTAAAACCCTTAAATATTACAGGGTGCGGCAGAAAATAATGCGAAAATGTTCAAACTTGAGTATTGGGTTAATTCGTGTAGCTAGTGACTAATTTCTGTCGAAAGTGTATTTGTTCATGTTTACTTTCAAGTGCTGCATCCAAACATTCTATTTGTTTTATTGCAAATTCGTCAAAATGTTCGCGAAAGAAGTGATCACCAGTTTGTTGCTCGCCCAGAAGAAGCCGAAAGAGATTGCCAAGGTGGTAGAGGATGCCATTTGGCAACATAAAAAAGTCCCTGCAGGATGGTCCTAAGCAGCGGAAGCCGGGAAGCGGACGTCCGCGCTGTGTAAGCACACCAAACGTGATCAAATCGATCCGTGCAAAAATTGCTAGCAACCCGGTGCGTTCCATAAGAAAACTTGAAAAGGAAGCCGATATTTCTGAGAAATCCATGCGGTGAATCATCAGAGAAGACCTTCATGCATCTTCCAGGGCCAGAGTGAAACACCACTTGATTACGGACGGTCGGACTACGAGGACTCGTCCAAGAGATTACTTACTGAAGGAAATGATAACCTGTTCGAGAAGGCTTTTCAGCATCGATGCTGTGGCCAACAGCCGCACGGACCGGTTCATTTCACCGCAGAAAATGGAGAACGTTCCGGAAAAAGTGAAATTCAAATTTCAAACCAAACATCCGGCTGGTGTCATGATGTTTGGCTTGGTGGCGTCCAACGGTTTGAAAATGCCGCCTGTTTTCATTGATGCTGGAGTTAAAATCAATACCGAAGTGTATATCGGTATTTTAAAGGATCAAGTGCCTCCCTGGGCGAAGCCAACTTCTTCGAGGACCAAAAAGTTGTCGTACAGCAGGATGGAGCGCCGTGTCACACGTCCAATCGAACCCAACAATGGTTGAACGATAAGATGAAGTTTTGGTCGAAGGATTTGTGGCCCCCTAGCAGTCCAGATCTTAATCCGTTGGATTATTCGATTTGGGCATATGTTGAAGCACGAGCCTACAAAACATCACACCCTGTGTGTGCAAACCCTGTAGTCAACCATAACACGCACATGGAAGTCAACTTCGGAGGACTACATCCGAAAGGCATGCTCTGGCTTCCGGCGTCGACTAGAGGATGTTATTAATAAAAACATTGAATAAATTTGTTTAAAAGTACTTGATAAAGATAACTGCCCTCAAAAATGTTGATATTATTGCTTGAATTTGTTGAAAATGGGATTTGAAAGAAATAAAACAAATTTTCGCATTATTTTCTGCCACACCCTGTAGTATAAAGCTCTACTATTACCTTGGATGCAAATATTCCGTCATCGAAAGACCTCAACATCAGTCAGTTTTAACTGTCGGAGGTTTGTTTTCTCTAATTAAAAATGCATATAAATAGGAAAATATTCAAGTAATTATAAAATTAGATTTTTTTTAAATAGGTTAAGGATAAATTTGTACTGCACTTGATTTTGGGGTTTTTATGTCTGAGGTGGATATATGACAACAATTGCAAAAGATATCTCCACCTTGGCTTTTACCCTTCCCGAAAAAATAAAATAAATAAATAAATAAATAAACAAATATATTAATATCTTCTGAAACGTATCTGTTCAGATTAATGCTAAGTGTTCCTCAAATAAGGCTTCTTTATGTCGTTTCTCATGCCCATAATTATTAATACACTAATGTCACACTTAATAGAACTCACCAACTCTACAGTGAGGGTTATTCCGAGAGTCGAAGTGTTTCTTATCTCGAGCAGTGTCATTACGCTTCATATGATTTGCCCAGAAAGTCACATAACTGCGAGTGACTTTTCTCACTTCACCAAGTGACAAAAGTCACCTCGTCTCTCGAATTACCCTCTGTACAATCATAGGTTGAACATCATATTATATTTTTCATACGGCGGTTGATCCACAATATAAACAAACGGTTAAAACATTCAAGCCTTCATCCAATCGATCTTCAGCTTTGTGTTCATACATACAATGTACTCTGTATTCATCCATTCGGCAAAAACAAGACAAGTAGCTAACAAATACCCAGCAATCATCACTCATCACCATACTAATAAATGTGGTCTTAAGATCACGACCTTCTAGTAATAATGTTGCACAACGCAAGAGCCGGCAGTCGCCGCTTTGCCGCCGATCGATCCCCGCTCATAATTGCACTACTTGAACGATGAATGTTCACCTCCTGCCATCATCCGCCGCCAGACAAGCCAGCATCTGTCACTTCAGCATTCGTCGGATTGCAGTGATTTTTCACCGGGGGTCATCGTTCACCTTCACTTTGGCTGCAACTTGAGCTTCACGATCTGCTCCAGCACGACCTGGGGAGCATCAGCCATGCAAAAGCAACTGTTCGGACTAAATTACTAATGACCGGAGAGTGACGAGATGAAGACCATCCTCGTGGCAAGCATACCTCATATGCCACCTGATACGAGGAGATTGCCATCGCATCGGTGGAAGAAACAATCTCCTCGGGATGGTTCGCAATATGTGGTTTCCTTTCGCTTTTTATTGCTGATGGCTAACATGAATATGATTACGAGTTTGGTTTGCTCTTTGGGGTTTCATCTTCTGAGAGCTGCGTACCACCGACCGGTCCTATTTGAGCGCAAAATTCGACCACAAGCATGTCCAGATGGGCTTTGTGCTACGGTCGAAATTAGATATTGCCATAACCGAAAAACCAAAATAGGATCAAACGGGTTTCCGGGATGCGTAGCAACGATACACGATGGTTCTTGGCTGCTGTTGCCTTTTGTTCGGTGTAATGCTGGAGAGAATGCAATTAAACAGTTCCCCTAGTCAGGGAAGCCCATAGGATCTAATGCGATCCAATATTTCATAACAATAACATAAGAATGGGGTTTGTAACCGAATGAATCACATTAAGTAGATGCGCCTATATAGATGGAATCAGGTGCACCTGCGGTGCAAATACGCTCGAACATGCGGGTTGAAGTGAATGCATTTCATGCATCGACAAACATCACCTCTGGCTGGCTGGCCAGGGCTTGGAAATGCATTGCATGGGGACATTGGGGGACATTGGGTTTTGGAAATTATATGGCGATGACAGAACAATGTACAATGGGGAATGCTGATAGCGTAAATAGGGCAGTCCATCAAGAACTTGGACATTTTATTAAGTTAAAAAAGCACCTGAATAAGGCAGTAATATATGAACAAACGACACTTGACAAATCAGATGTGTAGTAATGTCTATAAATTAGAAAGGCTCATATGACTAAATTAATTCTCGCCCAGAAAAAGTAACCAGGAAAAAAAATAGTGATCCAAAAAGAGTACAAAAACAAACGTATTTGCAGCGGTACATTCAACTAATGTGAAACCAAAGAGTACAAGAGGAAAAATGTTTTATTTTATCGGTTATCGCTGCAAGCATTAAAAACAAAATTGCCATACTACATTTTACAGCAATGAGACGAATTGAATCAAAAAGTTCAGTCGACAGTATTTTTACGGGTGAGAATACGGAGAATTTTGAATAAAAATACGATTAGAATACGAATAAGATAATATCACTCAATTTATTAAAAACTAGCTATTGTTAAGAACCAGAAACACAGAATGAGTTATCACTTGAAATATTAATTCGAAAATTCTAATTTCTTCCCGAATGACTGCATAAGGCCTGTACTCGAAAAAATTGCACCATTTTTATCCGTGTGTAACGTTTTTGTCCGTTTGTAAAAATTGATGAAAATCTGGGTATAACTAGTTTAAAGTGATTTGTTTACATCGAAACAAGAAGAAAATCGCTTGAGAATTTTTCGCGCCGTCATGGAAAATCCGACCGCGACCATGAGATGGATCGGAAGACAACTGGGAAGCACCCATACAACTGTTTCTCGGGTGGTAAAATCGTTTAAGGAGTCCCAGGCGACCGACCGGCGGGCTGGAAGTTTAAGAAAATCGAAGACAGCTGACCTTGTGAAGACCCGGGTAGGCATTGGATATTTCAAGTGTAATCCGAACCTTTCGATTCACGACGCGGATCTGAAGGCAAAGTGCTTCGCCTGGAGTTCTACGTTGCCAAATCACGCTTTGATGTTCCGGAAGACATAAAGAAGAAGAAAGTGGACAAATTCGCCAAAATATACTTGCTTTGGCAGGTCATATGCGAATGCGGTAAACTGAGTAAACCGTACTTCACAACTGGTACCATCAACAGCGAAATTTACCGCACCGAGTGCCTCCAGTAGCGTCTGTTGCCCTTCTTGCGATCCCATGGAGGCGAGACATTATTTTGGCCGGAGCTGGCATCATAGAAATACGCGCGATCGACGTTGGATTGGTACAGAGACAAGAACGTTGTTTTTGTACCAAAAACCGCCAACCCCCCAAATTCACCAGAGATTCGTCCGGTGGAAAGATTTTGGGCCATAATGAAGGCCAAAGTTCGAAAATCGTCCAAGGTGCTTAAAAACGAGCTGGAGCTGAATAAAGAATGGACGAAAGTGACCAAAAAGGTCGGTTCCACCATTACACCTTTATACTCCAGGGAGCAGCGAAAAGTCAACTCTAGGGAGGGGGACACAGAGCTTAGGATTCGAAGGTGTGTTGCACAGGCGAGCCATTTGATGACTGCTGTGACGTTTCAGCTCGGATTGTTTCCATGTGACCCTTTTTCTAAAGCAGGTAGTCAGGTTTGTACGAATGTTGGTGCTGGTCGAAAATGGATGTTGTTTTAAAAAATTGTAAAATGGTACAATTTCACAGTAAGTTACTCATACCAGAAAGTTTGAGATATTCAAATAGTAAATAAGTGCACTAAAGGGCTCTACTGGGTTTTCAATATGTTCGAATACAATTTTTCATCGTTGTGTAGGTGCACCCCATGTGTATTCTGTACATTGGTATTGGTGACAGCTTTAGCCTCATATATAGGCTATCCGACGCTCACGGCGTCGACTTGCTGTCATTTGTTATTTGTTTACCGCGCACGATTAAGGAGCATCGCGTGGTAGTAAAGTTGTTTGCGAGAGTTGAGGGACCCGGCGACATATTCCGGTAGTTAAAATCCCACGGATTGAAGCGGAATTTCATCTATACCATCATCCATTGGTATCGGAAAACAAGCTTGCCCAAGGAACGTGTGAGATCCGGGTGGCCGCATTCGGTTAGGACGTCTGCAGCCATCTAGGTGGTCGACACATCCAAGTCAGCTCGATCCGGAAGACCACTGCTGACTTGGATGTGTCGATCGGAACTGCCCATACCGTCATGACGAAGAACCTGGGATACAATCCGTACAAGAAATGCAAGGTTCACGGGATATCGGAGGCTACAATGAAGAAAAGACTTAACAAAGCCAAACTGATACTTTCGTGGCACGCAGGTAAGGAGCTCGTGTTTTCTGATGAGAAACTCTTTGTCTTGCAACAGCCGCACATTATTCAAAATGATCGGCTGTGGGCGCTGATGTTGGCCAGCATCCCCCGTCCCACATAAACATCCCGCGGTTCCAGAGCGCCGCGTCAATGACGGTTTGGGGGGCCGTATCCTGGCATGGGAATTTCCCAATAAAAAAACGCGAATATCAACGCCGCGTACTATAAGACCGAGATTCTGGAGAAGGTTGTGGCCCGACACTTCGGAACCTCTACGGGAAGGATCATTACGTCTTTCAACAGGATGGCGCACCGGCTCACATGGCGAATATCGTCCAAACATGGTGTCAATTTGGCGTAATCTGATGGATATTACGATGATACACCATGTCTTGTAGTTTTGAATACAGTATGATTCAATTTAAAATGCTTCCAGTGGTTCTGTTTGTCATAAGAAATACTAAAATTAAAAAATACAGTGTTAATTACTTGCACATCATGAGTACACTCATGATGTGTGAGTAACTGGCTCATGTTTCATACATTGTACGAATTTATTGTTATCTCAAAAAATGTCATCCTCACGTTTCGTAAGGACCAGCCAATCACAGGTTCTCTTCTATCACTTCCGCATACTGTGGGTGTTGCTGCTAAAGAGGGCTAAAATCATTGCATATTTCCACGTAAACGAAAAAGCGTCTCACACTTCGAGTCAAAAGTTGTGACTTCATCTTCAAAAATCACACTACTTATCAGAGGACACCTTGGTTTAGTGAGATGAAACACGGATTTCATATCAATTCTCAATTCAATTCGTATCTATTCAATCAGTTCGATAATCAAAAAGCTTATTAGAAACAATCACGTCTTCACAACGGCCTAACTATTTTTTTCGAATTCCATTTCAAGTCGATAAAACAGATCTTTTAAACAACCATGTAACGATAAGCACATGACAGTAAATGGTGGTCCGATCAATATTTGGTCGACTTAAACTTGACGCATTTCCTTTCATAGTGCATTAAAAATTTGTGATTTTGAGATTAGCACTTCAGTTATCAAAATGACGTCGAAAGAAGAGAAGCAACGCATCAAAATTTTGCACGTGCATGGCGAAAATCCAAACTACTCTCACGCCAAGTTGGCGAAATTGTTGAATGTGGCTAAATAAACTGTTACCAACTTATTAAAAGTGTTCGATAAACGTTTATCGACAGCCAGGAAAGCTGGATCGGGGGAATCAAAAGCTGGAGGTGACAGCGACGACGCTGTTTCGAGTGGAACCCCAACCTCTCCGTCCGAGATGTCGCAAAGAAGCTGGGAGTGGTGCCTTCAACCGTGGATAGAGCTAAACAACGAGCTGGACTGTCGACTCCAAATCGCGACGATAAGCACGATCGCGAAAGTTGTACACGACGATGCTGACGATATGCGTGTTACAGGACGATGAAACTTATGTCAAGGCAGACTTTAAACAGCTTCCTGGACATGAATTCTAAACGGCAACTGGACGGGGAAAGGTGGCAGATATTTTCAAACACATTAAACTGTCAAAGCTCGCGAAGAAATATCTGGTGTGGCAGGCCATCTGTACCTGTGGCTTGAAGAGCAACGTTTACATTATGACCGGAACCGTCAACCAGGAAATTTATCTGAGCGAGTGCCTAGAAAAACGTCTACTGCCTCGATTGTTCCGACTCAATTTTTCCGTTCTATTTTGCCGGAATTGGCATCTTGCCATTACGGAAAAAGGGCTAGCTGACACCAAGTTTAAGTGTTGTCCAAGGACAACAACCCTCCCAATTCACGAGAGCTCCGCCCAATCGAACAATATTGGGCCATCGTTAAGCGGAACCATAAAAAGACTCAAAAAGCTGTTGTGAGCGAGAAACAGTTCAAGACAAATAAAGTGCACAAGGAGACTGTAGAAAATCTTATGGCAGGTGTTAAACGAAAGACTTGGCAATTCGCATTCGGTAACAAGGAAGCTTAGCTGAATATTCTGTATTCTGTATTAACTGAACTTGAAAAAAAAAAAGAATTCGACTTAATAATAAAAGCCTTGATCGACTCACACACATTACTGTTTGACTAAAGTTTGATCGGAACACTCTTTAACATGTCACATAAATTTTGGTGCCCTCGGTATTCTGCTTTAGAACATAAGAATCAGTCGAAAGAGACAAGATAAAAAAATCAATCAAACACATGTTTGGTCGAGTTGTGGATGTTGCAATTTCAGGGTACACAATTTTACGTTCTTCGATTTTTCACAAAGGTAAATTACGTCCCGTGTAAAAATGATAATTTCCAAATGTGTCACTAACTCTTTAAAATTTGGTCATATTAACCTTCTGCAATATGAATATAACGTCCGGGATATAACATAAGGTAAAGGTGCGGGCTCTCAGCGATGGAAAGGGAAATGAATAAAGTAATTATGCTGAAACATAATTCATATGTATAAGTTCGTTCCCTGAAAGTTTCAAGAAAATCCGACTTAAAATAATTTTTTGGCGAACATTTTTGTCTGGTGCATTTTTTTCGAGTACAGGCCTTAGTAAACGGACATTATTGTTTACAACACAGCAACTAAAATGGCAGTGGGAACTTCTTCAAAGCTAAAATCACACTATTTGACCAAGCTTCAAAGGGAAGGTCCATTAATTATGTCACGCAGTAAGCGGGGAGGGGGGTTTTGGGAAAACGTGACGATCGATACAAAAAAATGTGAAGGTCCATACAAAAAACGTGATAAGGGGGGTTAAAAAGTCATATTTTGCGTGACGTAATTAATGGACGTTCCCAAATATGAGATACTTTTTCAATATCAACAACGCTCCCACAGCTGCAAGGCTTCATAAAGTCCTTTCTTAGAACCATTCGAATGGTCTTGGTAATCTCAAAGAGCAAGATGGTAGTTTCACTGTCGATTCTACTGAAACATCGGAAGAAATGTTGAGAACTCACTTTCCAGGATCGATCCCTTATTTGCAAGAAAAACACGACTTAGATTAGGCAAAACATCCATGGTCTATAGATGCCTATCGAAAAGCTTCATACCGTCAAAGATTTAGTGGGCTGTGGATTCTTTTCAGCCTTTCAAATCCGCCGGAAAAGATGACATTTTACCAGCTTTACTCCAACAAGGTTGCGCTCTGTCCACCCACAGTGAAATTTTCAGAGCCAGCATTACTACGTGCTATACACCTAAAGCATGGAGACGGGTTCGTGTTGTCTCTATTCCAAAATCTGGAAAAAGGGATAAAACTACGGCAAAAACCCATAGTCCCATAGGCCTTTCTTCTGTTCTGTTATAGACTATGGGAAAAATGGTTGATGAAATTATACAATCCAATCCAAATCCAATCCAAATCCAATCCAAATTCAATCCAAATCCAATCCAAATCCAATCCAAATCCAATCCAAATCCAATCCAAATCCAATCCAAATCCAATCCAAATCCAATCCAAATCCAATCCAAATCCAATCCAAATCCAATCCAAATCCAATCCAAATCCAATCCAAATCCAATCCAAATCCAATCAAAAACATCATATTGAACGAGGTTTCAATACATAGTCAACGTCAGGAATTATCATTCATTCTTACACTTCTCTTCTTTTTCCTCCTTGCAGGCCCAGCGACGCGGTTCGGTCCGATTCGACCGGCAGCGTTCTCAACCTTCTTCAGCCTCCTCGTCCTCACGACCATGGCTAGACGACACGGTTCTGCTCGAAAGCGAAGAACAGTTTAGCAGTTCTCCAAGGCGAAGAATTCCTACATCCCCCGCTGAGGAACGGTCAACCAGAACCATCGCAAGCCGAAGTCGTAGTCGACCGACTAAGCCCCAAAGTCGTTCGCTGGAGACTAGTAGTGAAGAGCAATACGGAACTCGTCGGACTACCAAAGAGCAGTATGCTCCCAGTTTGCGAAGCGAGGTTGTCTATCAGAATGATTTTGCTCGACGGTCAGACAAGGGATCGGAGGAGACGGTTCAGAGTAGAAGAAAGTCTCGGTTGAGGGGCCATAAGAATGATGTAGAAGATTTGAACATTAGCACGAGTACCACTACGGTTGCTAGTGCAAGAGCTGGACGGAAACTAAACAATAGGCTCGGAGGAGGCATCAGCAAGTTTTCGAATGAAGTTGAGGAAGTTCTACCCAGTTCGTCAGAAAGATCTGTTGAAGGTCGATCTAGGGGCAAGGTGAAAATTGCGTCAAAGGAACGGACGGAAGAGCTAGCGTCTGACGAGAATTATCCCGAAGAGTTTAAGAAGCTTCTGAAGGCAAAACTTCATGAAAACAAGCTCAAGAGCACGAACAAGTTGGATGCTTCAACGGAGAAATATGAAGCACCACGGTTCAAGGTGAAGGTGCTGAGTACGACGACAGAGGGACCATCGACTACCGTAAAAGTAATCACACCACGTCCGGTGAGAACATTTTCGACGACATCGACAGAAGAGTCAACTACAAAAACAAGAACCTTCACGCCTAGAGGTAGAACGGTTAGTTCGACTTCGTCGATGCCAAGAACTTCAAAAAGGGTTCCTACGCCTAGGTCTAAACCTTCACTGCCTTCTTCCACTTCCACATCTCCACCTACAACTTCAAAATCTCCATCTACCACCGAAGTAACTACTCCAAGATCAGCAAGAGGATATTCAAGAAGACCAAGTCTTGTCAGTCACTTGACATCAACAACTACCACTTCAACTACCACTCGCAAGCCCTACATTCCAACAACTAGAAGTTTAACATCGAACAAGAAAACCTTCTCGACCTCAGCTCCCGCTGTTTCGAAAGAATCGTTAGAATCTGTTCCAAACCGTGCCCCAAGTGATAATAGTTTCGTTATTTCATCCCTTCGCAACCCCAGTGGATTCCGGTCTGCTTCATTGCAGAGGAAAAATCGTAAACCATCAACAACGGCCGAACTGAACAACGACCTCAAACCAATCGTTATTCCAACCCGTTCCAAGGTACCTTCACAATTGAATACGGTAAGTAAGGATTTGCCAAATCTTAACATAAACACAACCTGCCAAGCCAACCCGTCCCAATAGATTGCTGATTACTTCCTCAACTCGATTTGTCTAAATTCTCACCCACTTGATACTAACATGTTTATTATATCCGATCCATGTTCGCACGCAATCTCCCACCTGCCACACCCCCACAGCCGAAACGCTCGCAGTCGTCATCTTCGTCCGGTGCACGAGTTCCAAATCGCTTCGATTCCAACTTCAAGAAGACCCCAGTTTACACCCCGACCATTCCCAGCTTCAAAGTGACACCACCGACGCCGGTAAGTCAGCCGCTTTTCAATTCGCCTCACCATCCCCCCTCTCCCCTGATGTATAGCGTTCACAATGTCTCTGTTGAAAACTCCCCATCCAACCCCCCCATTCGAACTCATTGTCAACCATTCCCGACCGATCATTACGGTTATCTACCCAGATAGGCAGCAGTTTGATATCCGGAACAGCACCGAAGCTGGTAAAACAATCGAACACTTATTACTTCCGATAAGCAGTTCACTAGATGGGAGATGATTGGAACGTCCACCTGTCGTAATCTTCCCTATAAGTGAGAGTCCAAGCAAATATATAGGAACTGCATATTAGACCGTAATTGGAAATCGTATCATCACGGAGAGAGAGAGAGAGAGATAGCGAGCTGAGCTGCCAGAGAAAGAACGGATGGGAAATGGCCAAACGCAAGCTTGCAGAAGTGTTGTCGGTCGGTCGGTCGGTCGGTCCACCGGGTCCGGTCCATCGATCGGACGACGGTTGCATGTTTGTTTATCCGGACCGAGATGGGTCCAGTGATATTACTACTTTGTTCAATTCCAAATGATTCCTTCGGCTTGTTTGTGTGAACGAGAATATGAACTGTGGACGAGTGATATCATTTCCTGAAGGGTTGTGTTTCACTTCAAGAATGGGACGCTTCTGGGGATCTGGAATGGGTCATGGTTGCATGGTTTAGAATACACGTGTTCTAGTGAAAGGGATTAGAGTTTCCATTGTGAGCTGTAGGGAAGGAGGGTGATACTGCTGGCTTGGGAAGGTGGTATTAAATTTGCTCGTATTAGAACTTGCTTTGCCAGTCAAACTTCCTGATGCAGCAAATGGTCGGGAAAACTTAATGTGAATCGACAGTTTCTTCGGATAGGTTGTCAAGTTAGACATTTCGGGGTTGAACGTGTGACTATTTGAACTTTTGTTCTAGGAGGGTCTTTGTTTAGGCTATTTGTTCCATTGAGTTCAATTCGACGTTTTGTTCCACTATCGCCTATTTTTCAGCATGTAAGCTAATTATAATTCAGCTCTAGAAAGTAAAGGGGTTTGGCCGAGGTGTTTGTAATGTAGGTATTTTAGTGCCAAACTTCTAATATTGATAGCCTTGAAGAAAAACGTTGGTTTAGAATCCTTAGTCAGTCCCTTTGCAATTTAAGAAACACTCAAAAGGAAGCCAACTAATCACGATCTGATTACTCATGGTTTCTATAGCAAGAATAGCTGGAGTTGGTATTTCTGGGGGCTAATATTGAACTCAAAACTTTAAATTAATTAAGTTATGTATAGTCAAACTTCTGTCATGGGAGACTAAATTAGTGTAGTTTGATTCTTTTTTAAATATTAACCAACCTCTTAGAGGTGCTTGTTTCAAGCCTAGTCGCAAAGCTTAAGTCACTTAGAATCGGAACGCATGAGTTAAGCTCTGTTTCGGAACTGATTATCGGAATGATTTTGTTACGTTATATGCATAATAAAAATTGTCTTTGTTAAAAAAAAACAATTGTGAATCCTATTAACGACTCCGCTTTCAGCAGTTGAAAATGAAGAATGAAAAATTTACCAACAAATAAAAAACAAAACAGATTACCTCCAACGAAACGACAGCTGTTCACTCAGTTATTGTGTTTTTAACGAGCATATGCTTGCTTACAATTTGGAAAGTTAAAAAGATGCAATTAAAGCTCGTTGTGGCTGAATCCTGACGGTTTACTGTTCCAAGTCGAGAGAAAGTTTGACATCTTGGTTTATTCACGCTAGAGATTTGATATTTGATTTTTTCATTTTACTTAGAGTTATATAGTGGGTACCCTAAAGACCATGGAATCAAATATACTATAGACAATATAAGTCACTTCCATTTTCCACATACACTTGTTCGGTGACCCGTGTAGTGCAGCTAACAGCACATAGTGATAAAAAAGACAATCAAAATATATTTTTACTTTGTTGATGCCAAATCAAAGCTATGAAATCTCAAAATAATTGGTCAAAATTTCATTATGATTGGATAATTCTTCATGGAGATATGACCAAAACAATACTTGAGAGCACATAATTGTGAGATGAAAATATACATACTCGTTGCAGTGCAAAAGTGCAAAACCAAACAAGACCAATCACACCAATCGATGCCGCTTGCATTCTATTGTGTCGCATCTGGTGCGTTGTATAGCACATACAGCGGACTAGCCACACTATACGACTCTATAGAATTAGAGCAGCATCGATTCGCTCGAGTAGTCTGGTTTTGAACTGCAACGAGTATATTCGAAAATTACACAAAGTCTCCATTTACTATTTTCAACGAACATGTACTTATTAAGCATCTTGAATCCATATCGATAATCAAAATTGAAGCTCAGGATTGAAGCTTTGTTAACGCCAAATTAAAGTAATAAAATCTTCAAAAAACTGGTCAAAATTTCATTATGATAACTTCCCCTTTTTACCCTTCTTACATCAATAGAAGGGTATTACGATCGCTTGAAAACTCGACTTTTTATCCGAGGCCCACAGGGCCGAGTGTCATATACCATTCGACTTAGCTCGACGTACTGAGCACATGTCTGTGTGTATGTATGTGTGTGTATGTGTGTGTATGTATGTGTATGTGTGTGTGCGTTACAAATAATGTCACATCGGTTTCTCAGCCATTTGTGAATGAAGCCGGATGAGCTCCCGCCGGTGTAATTGATCATTTGCTTCCCTCATTTTGCAAGAGGGTATTTTAATAACATAAATCATCAGAATGATATGTAACGATGCAACTTGAAACCAGATGGTAGTTTGAATCTTCTTGTCTTCTTGAAGAACAAAACAATTAGTATGCGTTTTACATTTGTAGTTGTTCTATCTATCCCGTCCAGCTAATTTATCGGAACATACCAAGCGTATTGAAACAAAGTCTCGCTCGGATTTGGTAAATCGAACGTTCGAACAGTCCTCCCAACTTTACGCCAGAACTTATCTTTGTTTTCGACGTTAGTTGAGGAATTTCAAAGCCTGACGCATTTCTGCATTACTTAGATAAATTGACACAGCTGTTACACAGTTTATAAACTTGCCAATCTCATAGAAAACGGCACGGACTGTGCAACAATTGTAAATTGATCTTGCCGCAAACTTCCTAAAACCATTTATTTTAGAACTACCTGGTGATCCGGTCGCTTCGTCCCAGGTCGCCTACAGCATGCACTTTTTAAGTCATGTTAGAACAACCAAGTGATCCACACCAGAACAGGGCGGAGTAGAGTTTGAAAATCATTTTGTTCTACAAAAACAGAACGTGTTATTGCATTTTAAAACATCGAGAATCGTTCTGGGAAGGAAAGGGTTAAGCTATGAGAAGCTCATGAGTCGGTTTAATTAATCGATAATTAAACCGTAAATTCGGTATACATTCTAAGACTGCTGTGACGTCACCACTCACTTGCTCAGCAATATTTACACACTCCCGTTTCATTCTACTCAGTGACTGAGAAGAATTTTATTCCATTCTCATTTCTTCACACTAAAATGTTATTAGTTTTTCGTGAAAACTGGAGCTTCGCAAATATTAAGCAGTTCTTTATTACGAAAATTTAGTAACTTTAGCCTTCACAATAAAAAGAGCAGTAATACAAATGAAAGAGTGGATGTATTGAGTGTGTATACTAGCGTAGAATTGCAAAAATAAGATAGTCACGAAAATGCGGTATGAAGCAAAATTCATAAGCGAAGACAGGCCTAAGCTATAAACACAGACACTGGTAAAGAAGACAATTTAATGCATTTGCTATTTTTTTTTTGTTTATAGGGTAAGGGGATGTAATGTTAGCCTAGCTCCTTCATTCGGCCTATGTACCAAATGTGTCATTAATTTAGCGATAATCAACAAAATCATGTTGCTATTAGGATGACCGATGTAATTCGAAGCAATTGAGACAATATTAGTTAACTTATAGTTGTTCACTTCCGCGTGATTTTTGATTTCTTGAACTTTTGAGGCATCATGATTTCACTGGTTAAGCTGAACACCCGATTTTCAAGTGATCTTAACTTGGCTTAATTGAATCGATAAAGCAAGTAATGCAGTCTGAATGCACAGCAAATAGTTACACGTTGCAAACTAACAGTACACATAGCTAAAATAACAACGATTTAACAAGAAAATCGTAGACCCAATGTTGGGGACATATTTTTTTGTATGTTCCCAACTATGGCCTGTTGTATCAATAACGTAGAAAAAAGGTTGTTATTGGTAAAATTTCACGTGAAAATGCATAAATTTGCAGTTGTTTGTATTCAAGTGGCTCATGTGAACACAAACCGAAGGAACAAATCGTTGTATAGTGAAATATAATGTTTTCATTATTGAATGGCTGATAAATCATATATGAACATCCCTCAAGTGTTTTGAGGCAGTTTTACTTTAGTTTGTTTTGTGAAATGTTGTATTAAGTAAATGGAATACAGCTAGCAATGCCTTAATTCATAAATTTAGAAAAAAAAAACCGTACAAAGACTGCATTTTGTAATAAATCCATCGAATGGGACGAAGTTGCATCCATGAATAGACCCAAGTTGGTGCCTATAGATCGACATTAAATCCATATCCCTCGAAAGTTTCTGACTTTATTAAAAGAGTTGTTTAACTTTTCGTGATACATACTACCAAATGTCTTATCAAACATATCTTAGCAAGTGTAAAACTAGTTGAATCTCGCGTACAGCTTAAAAACTTTATGAGTTATAATACAAAATGTAATCGATCATTGCATAATAGGCTGAGCTAAGGGACACATACCGTATACAAATTTTTTTGGGAGCAAAAGTAGGTCATTTTCAAGTAAAAAATTGAACTACCTATACCAATAGCACATAATAAACGGCACGGAATTAAAATGACCATAACTAAGAAAATATCCAACCAATTTGGAATATGTTTACTGTTTTGGTTTCAGAAACTCAACCACTTTCTGTAAAATATGACCGATCTGTATCCGAAAATACCGGATATCCGGAACCATGTTCCGAAAATGGTATACTTATAACAGATTCCAATATAAACCAGCAGTAATGACACTAAAAGTCATTCAAAGAATACACAGGAATGTGTGTGATTGCCATATGACAATCCAGTGACTTGATTTTGGAACAGCCACCACGTAGCAGGTTCCCATGGGGTCACGGATGGCCCGAAAATTATTTGAATTGAACCCTAACAATATGGATGTCAAAATTCTTGAAATCGTTCCAGAAGCACGTTTACCATAGTTATTGGACCATCCGGTCAGTTGGTTTCAGATTTATCAGTTAAGTAAATCAGAGCAGTTCAGAGTAGATTCCAATGGGTCGTGCTTGACACCCATATTTTTAGGGTTCAATTTAAATAATTTTCTGGCCATCCCTGACCCCATGGGAACCTGCTACGTGGTGGGTGTTCCAGAATCAAGTCACCGGATTGTCATACGGCAATCACACACATTCTTGTGTATTTATTTCATAGTTTTTGTATCATTATTGTTGGTTTTCCATTCAAACATTTAAAAGTATACCATTTTCGGAACATGGTTCCGGATATCCGGTTTTTCCAGAGACGAATTATGTCCATCGGTCAAGACATCTATAAAAACCCGCATTAATCCACCGATGGTGAGACTGAACTATTCTTACACTTAACCAGAATTACGAACTCAAATGTGGCCAATATGGTACTGGATACATATTTTCATCAGAATTCATCACAATGAATTAGAAATCACAACTGTACCAAACTCCCTGCGTATAAAGACAAGATGTTAAAACATGTAGGTATGCTTAGTTTAATCCGCTTGGTTGTGTTGAGGCATGCCTACAAAGCTTGCTTAGATAATTTGCAGACACCCTGTAGGGAAAGGGGATTTCAGTGTTTGACAGTCGCTCTCAGCTGTAGTTCGGACAGGACTTTGCTCACCCGTCTCATTTCGCTTGCTTGTGATATTGGAGACAAAAAACTGAAAACCTCAAGGGAAACGAACGGGATTACGCGTTACTGTCATCTTAATGGACTCTATCAACCCTGGCGTTCTCACAGATCGCTTCCGACCACTTCCGGGGTTTCTTGATGCTGTTAGAATTCCGATTGACGCATTGACTTGACATACAGTAGCTCTTGAACATTTACAAGAGACATGATATCCGTGACTAACTTCTAGGCGTGAAGTAATCTTAGAATTTCATTCTTGTCGTAGTTTTTGTTTTTATAAATGCTTCCTTAATCCCAACTAGTTTAAATACACTTATTGTAAAACTAGGTTGAACAGCTTGAGAGGTTATATAGTATAGAATTAGTGAGAGCCTCAAAATTTTCTTATGCATACGGTACAAGGAAGTCCTTAATAATGCTTGAGAGTTAGTCTCGCCCATATTAGTATTTTTTTTCTCTTTTTTTCTAAGGACAAATGCCCATTTTTGTAAATTCGTATGAGAAAATCACTGTTGAAGAGTTTCAGCTTCTTTGATTGTATCCTGTGATTACGCTTTTTGACTTAAACTTGAGAATTTAGGCTCAAGTGTGCGAGAAAAGGACCTACCTTCACTAATTGCATTGATGATGCAATTAGTGAAGTTTTCAGCAACTAAACTGATTTGTAATTTTTATGAAGCGTTCTTCGTTAATAATGCCACATGCGCAATTGTCAAAAGCACGAAGCATTTGTTGACATATATATAACATTCGTGCATTGTACAACAACAACACAAAGAACTACGCATATTTTGTCACAAAATAAAAAAAAACCGTCTCGCTGGTAGTAGCAGAATGACTGACAGATCATGGGATTCGAACCTGTATTTTTGGAATGAGTTGTCATTGAATCCGTGGTTGTTCTCTTGAGGCCACGGTAACTCGTGAGAAGATACTTTCTTAATCGGTATTAAGTTATAAATCTAGATCGCGCTTTAATTTTTATTTTGGGATAAATAAATGATCCCCGTTCATCACAGCAACGCCAACATGCATGAGTACGATGAAAGAGAAGCATTGATTGGCTGGTCTTCACGAAATTTATTTCAATAGCCTGCCATATGCCATTTTCTTTTTGAAACGATCATACACTTTGAATTTATCTTTTCCGGTGATAAATTCCTGTCCGAGCATTTGTTGGAGCTCAGTTTTGCTCACATCAACTGTATATTGTCATCATCTCCTTGTAGAGCATCCTTGCACGGGCTTGGCAACAGTTTGCTGCCGTTCGTCGTGGTTTGTGACGTTATAAACCTTGTATACATGTAATCCACCTCTTGCCTTGACATTCTGGGCGTAGGCTACTTTTTGGAAACATCACGCGTTTGGGTTTTCGGGGATTTGATATTTCCCATAACCTTTCCCTCCGCCATCCTACATACTGCAACCGGTTTCCTTCCTGAGCCACGCTTGTGATCCATAGTCAACCAATCGTTGAACGTTTTTAGTACTATTGAGACGGTTTTTTTTCACGTGTCTCCACTTGACCCACTTATTGGCCGCAACAAACCACACAGGTACGCAAATCACAGAATGCAAACGATATACTTCAAAGAGGAATTGTACCAAAATTTAGTTTATTACTGTCTAGTGGAAAAAAAAGTTACGGCCAGTAGTAAGTGTTGCAATACATTCGTATTGGCCCTTTGGAAATAAAAACTTTAAGTACTTGCCTATCGAATGCAATAAGCTCCGACTATTTGAACAGCGTCAGAAAAAAAATATGGTCACTTCGTGTATCCCTTTCAACGATCACAATTCAACTAATTTTTATGAAAACAAGGAAAGCAACTCTAGTTGATAACAATGAAGCACGTGTTTACGTTGATTCATTCCACAGCCATCTTGGATACACAGAAAAAAAGAAACACTGAATTTTCTGCGTTATCTAATGCACATAAAGGGAATGCTAGATTTGGCAGAAAATAATGAGATATTTCATGTAAATTTAAGCCAGATAACGCCTAAATCGAGATAGTTGTATGAAAGATTGCAAACAATATCGTTGTTTACGCTCCTTTGGCTTGGAATTACACGAGGGGAAATTTTACGTGCTTGTTTAAATTAATTATTTTTTTCTGTGTAGAATATCATTCAATTGTTTTATTTGCGAACACCATTTTTGTCAAAATGCAAAAGCAATCATACATTCAAAGGATAATATCTTAGCAAAACAAACTTTAACCGTAATGCGGACTTGAGCAAAATTGTTTCCCATGGTTTGAATTATTAAGAGCTTATTAGAACGAGCTCATTAACTTAAATGAAGAGTCCTAATGTGAACCAGATGCAATTAGTGAATGTAAGTCATGTTCCCATAAATTTAAGCCTAAGTCCCCCAGTACGACTACACCCAAAAGCGCCAGTTCAGGTTACAACCGAATGAGCTGCAGTTTTGAAGAGTGTTTTTATTAACTAAAAACACATAACTCGGGGTTGGCCGAGGTTTGCAAAAATAATGTTCAAATTTTTCTTCATGCTAATGTGGACCAGTCTACTCGACATCATGCTTCCTACTTAAAATTTATGATAGTGGCCGCCAGTTATAGTATCAGATGGTTGTAACTCTACCTGGATTGTCAGAGGGTCCCCCTTTGTTCAGTCCATGAAATATTTAGATTCGAATCCTGGTCTGATCTAGGAATCGATTAGAAAAGTATCTAAACTTCCATGCATAAACATGATTGAACTTACTTCACAATTATACTCATCGAACAATAACTTTGAAAAAGTAATAAAAAGTAAACTTGTCACGTCAGGAACAAAAAGAAGTAGGTACATGATTTTGATTCGATTTATTTTTTTTCTCATCGATGCAAATATTTATTCAACAAGCATTCCACTATTACATCTGCCGAACTATATCATCAATCAGCACTGTATAAATACATCACAAAACGATTACAATAAAATCCGACTCAACAGAGGAACAGGGTGTAAGCCCCATCATTACCAACAAAAAACATCTTCGTCTGCCTCAGTCAGTGATTGCAATATATCACTGCACAATGTCTGTAAATAATGAAAGCAAATTGCTCCCCAAACATGCACAGTGTTAGATTGATATGAGCACATGCAAAACAGAAAGGCTTATCCTAAAAAATAACACATCTCAGATCCTATTCCTTCACTCCGTCCTTTTGCTCATTTCTTCTCCTGGCCGAAAGGTTATGCATATGCAAAATGGAAAACACTAAGCCTATCTTCGCACTTTGTATCCATTCGTCTATCCCTCACTCTCCTACCTGCCAAAACTTCTACCGCAAGCTTCTCTTTTGTACAAATTTTCATTATAACAGACCCAGCTCAACAGCTATGACGATACCAACTGGGGCTGGCCAGTAACCGAACCTGCTGGACTCTTCAACCGCTTACCACCGGCTACCATCGGCCAACAACATCCTACTTCTGGACCGACAAGGTGGCCCACTTTTGCGGTGGCTCCTACGCCAGCTTCTTCCGCTCCCACTACTGCTTATCACTATCAACATCACCCCTCTGCTTCCGCTTCTGCTCACCGCTCCCCAAACGAGGAATTCCTGCCCATAAAAACCCATCACGACGACTCCGACGGAGGCAAGAACAAGGACTTGAATGACATGCAGCATCATCATCGCTTTCTTGCCACCGGCTTGGCCGTCGATGATAGTAATGACGTCGGTTTGAGCCGAATTAGAACCAAGAAGATTGCTCGTTTGGGATCGGGACGACAACGGCACCAGCGCCAGGACCGATGGGGTGGAAGGAAGTCTACCGACCGAATACGAAATGATTTGGATTACTACATGGCATCGTCGTCTTCGTCGGCAGCCCGGTCGTAGGAATGGAAGGAAGAAGCCCGACACACTTACCCACTTATACAACTATATTCAAGTGTATGGAAGAACCCGACCAGTCCCCGCAACAGCCCATCTATCCATCTCTCGTAAAATTGATGGATTGAGTTTCATTGTTTTGTGTATACACTTACTTACTCGGCACAACATATCTCGACGGGTGGCAGACACTCCGCCCACTACGGAAACGTCATTTGCCGTTGCACTATGGTTCGAAGGGACAGTTTAGCTGGAAGAAAATAATTAATGTATTTCTGCTTCTTTTACATCCTGATTACAAATGCTGGTTTATACTTATACAACAGCCATTTGTTATTCTATTTTAGAACTATTGTATAGTAGTTACTAGCATTATCACACCATATGCTTTCTGATATAAATCTAAAATCTAAAAACCTTCTCTTCACATTTTGCTCATGTAAACAAAGCCCCTGTACTCTAAAAGTCTACTGTTGTATTATGTCCTACTACATATATTTCTAAACGATTATAGTATATGAGCTGGTAGCTCTGCTGAACCAGTACTAGTATTAACGCAAATTTAGTTTTTTCATGGAACTTGTTGCTACAAAAATGTGCCTTATGTATTTCTCTTTTGAATTATGATTTGTGTTATTCTAAGCTTCAATATTATTCGTTTTTAATACATTAAATTTTTTATTCAATCCTGCTTGTTTTGTTGTTGGTTTATAATTATGAAATCCTCCTATATATCGTTTTTTCTTTCTTTAAGGTTTGTTATTTTATTTAAGGGATTGTGTTACTTTTTACAAATGGGTATTTACGTATTCTTCGCAAACTGAACAGAGTCTGCGCTTTTGTATGTTTTAACTGAGAATTGTGCACATTCACAAGAGCATTTTGCAAATACTTGGCTTTATACACCCTGCAGGGCTTTGTCTGTCGCTCAAGTTAGTGTACCTTTAAGCGTATCCACAGTTCTTAATTGAGGGTTTTCTTTGCCTTTCGAAAGCCTTCATTGTGTGGTAAGCATACTTATTAGGGTGTCCCAAAATTGCACTATGTCAGGAAACTTGGGGGCTCACCCTTCAAATGATAGGTATAGGTGTAACAAACTAACTTTTGTATGACGACAACTCTAAAAAATGTTGTTTAGAGGTCGCCCCGATGAGTTTTTTGAAAAAAGACCATTTTTCATGACTAATATCGTAAAAATATTTATAATTCTCAGAAGTTTAGTGTAACCTTACCCTTTTATATTTTTACAGCTTCCTTACGGTCTAAACTACAATATAAAAATTGTTACGACATGTCTTACGTCAAATTTGTTTGTCACATTTTTTTAATTCTGTCAAACGATGATTTCTTAGGTGCATTCTGGCGTTCAATCATTAAAAGTGGGTATCAAACTTACAGCTATTGCCAGTCTTGTATATTAGAAATACGGGAATTTTATAAAGAAAAACTTTGCTGAAAATAGTATAGTCCTACTTACATCCGTTATTCAGATATTCTTTATAAAGTGTGGAAAGAAAATAGCCATTTTTGCATATGTTCTTGTATAGCTATATTTATTGGTAAGGTTTCTTATTAATATTGAATTGATAAACTAGGTTGTCAAATAATTGAAAACTGAAGTTTTCAAAGAATTCGTTTGGTTTTTCCGGTTTTCTGCTACGATCAATAGCAGCTGATGCTTCTCTTGGTCAGACTTTGGACCAAATTCATTATAATCTCCTGCTACTCCAAGAGCACGTTCTGCAGGATCATTTATGACACACAAGTTATCGCATCTGGTTTTTGCAGCAAGATAATCTTCGTTTTTATTCCAGTTTCGGGGATCTTCCTTAAACAAGAAACTACAATCCAGCCGCAAAATTTCAAAAAACTGCAACGAATTCTCTGTGACGTATTCTTCCAATCTTTTCCGGCCGAAAATTTCTTTACTCTCGTCATGTTTTTCCCACGGCTCTTTTTCTTTAAGTTTAGCACCATTTTTCTTTTCACTTCCTCATCAACGTTTTCATCGAAAAAAGCGAGACTGATGTTGAGCTCCGATATATACCACAAATGATTTTCAAATTTCTGAGAAGTACTTTGGCTTAGCTCCTCGTCAGGATAGTTTTTCAAACATCGAATGAACTTCAGATCGTTTAATGGTGCGTTTGTTGCAATGGGAGCTTCATACCACCCTTTAATGTAAACTTGAATCACAAAAAGTACGAACCTTTCAATCTGATTGCAATCTGTCATAAATTGCTTCCGGAAAAGGTACATTTTGAGACCGTAAATGGCATTCGCCATCCATCTGGCATGATGTAGCGCCCCAGGACGTCGAAATTTAGCTGGTTCGCCATCTCCTACGCACATAAGTGTAAGTTCAAGAAGCTCTGAATAGTCTTCACGTATGAAAGTTCGCAGCAGCATTTGCTTGCAAAATGCAACGAGGTTTGCCTTTTCCGCTTCACTGAATGTACCTTTAAATCACAAGAAAAAATAGTGATGTGGTGTCGAAAATGTGGTGTCTGCAAGGAAAATCTAGCAACTTTCTTCCAAGCATCCTTTCCAGGATAACAGCAGCGCCATTTTTTTCTCCAGAATTCACACTTGTAGTGTCATAGCATTTGCCACTGATGGTGCCATCAAGATTCCAGCATTTCAAGCTTTTAAAAACTGCTTCCGCTACGGCTTTTCCTGTTCCGGATTCAAGAAACGTGCTGTTAATAATTTGTTCAGTTGCATCCAATCCTGTTACTACAATGGCTATCTTTTCGCTCTTTCGTCGATTGAACAGCAATTGCTTGAGTCGAAATGGACCACCAATGCTTTGTCCTTCGGAAACTTGTTTTTGATTCTGTTGGAAATTTCTTGGCGCACCTTAAAAATGAAAAACAAATTTTAAACATTATTCCAAACATTTTAGATAAGATGACTCACCGCTTTGCGTTTTCTTTGAAGAGTTGATTTACTCAAACTCAACTTTTCAGATCCAACACCGAAAACAACAGCTGTGGCTGCTAATACACCAACTGCTTCACGATTCGATACCTGAGCTCGATCTAGGTGCTCGATGACAGTATTCGTCAATAGTTCATGCCTTTTGCTTCGACGCAGTGTTTCTCTTGTCTCGTCCACGATAGGTTCTCGTACTGTTCTACTCAGTTGTCTGCTGGATTTCTTGTCAATTTTTCTTGTTTTCTTTTCGTTGCTTTCCTTATAAATTGATGGTACAATATTTTTGAAGCTTTCCGGGAACTTAACCGGAATTTTGTTGATCACCTGTTTGCTCCAGAACTCTGCACGGACATTATCATTTCGTAGCTCTTCTTCGATGTGGTTCACGCTAATATTGAAGAAGTAACTCAACCGCATCTTACACATCTTCAACGCTGGTCTTGAAAGTTTCTTCTTTGGGCCTTTCTGAGGCGTTGCCATGTCCTAACGAGCTTGGCAACGCGCCTAACAACGTTCCGTTTCAATTGATTTGAAGACCGGCTTGGTTCCAAATCGCCACAGTATCGGTAGCCACAATTTGAATGCTTTGTCCGGTTGGAAGTTTCTGGTTTTCATGCTGGTATCGAAAGAAGCTGATGATGTCCATCTCCGACGGCAAATTATTTCTGAGTAGATTTTTCTTGCTATACCGGTAATGATATCCGACTTCAGCTTCGTTTTCGGCGACATAGTTTTTTCTTTTTGGTACTGTTTTCTATGAAAATCGAAGGAAAACTGAAGAAATGTTCGATCGTATTCCGCTTATATATCCTCTGATGGCATTCTAGAAGCTTCTTTACTCACGTTACCAAGGGACACCACAAAATCCACATTCAAAACAGCGTAGGCGATGTCATTTCTTCGATGCGTTGATTCGCTGTTGAAAATACTTTTGTTATGAAATGCTGAGCTTTTCTTCCAACACTATATAAAGAATATCTAAATAACGGATGTAAGTAGGACTATACTATTTTCAGCAAAGTTTTTCTTTATAAAATTCCCGTATTTCTAATATACAAAACTGGCAATAGCTGTAAGTTTGATACCCACTTTTGATGATTGAACGCCAGAATGCACCTAAGAAATCATCGTTTGACAGAATTAAAAAATGTGACAAACAAATTTGACGTAAGACATGTCGTAACAATTTTTTATATTGTAGTTTAGACCGTAAGGAAGCTGTAAAAATATAAAAGGGTAAGGTTACACTAAACTTCTGAGAATTATAAATATTTTTACGATATTAGTCATGAAAAATGGTCTTTTTCAAAAAACTCATCGGGGCGACCTCTAAACAACATTTTTAGAGTTGTCGTCATACAAAAGTTAGTTTGTTACACCTATACCTATCATTTGAAGGGTGAGCTCCAAGTTTCCTGACATAGTGCAATTTTGGGACACCCTAATACTTATGCTCAAGGGCAGTCGAAAGAATGTCCCACGCGAAAAGACATTCGACTGAATCGGGAAAAGAATTATTGACCACTAGTTTGAAAACCCTTCGTGATTATTGGGAACACTGTCCATGGCAATACAAGATAAAAATTTCAGGGCTGTCATATGCTACAGGGTGTGGCAGTAAATAATGCGAAAATTTGTTTTATATCTTCCACATCGCATTTTCAACTAATTAAAGCAATAATATCAACATTTTCGAGTGCAGTTATCTTTATAAAGTCCTTTTAAACAAATTTATTCAATGTGTCCTCCATTTATTAATAACATCCTCGAGCCGACGCCGGAAGTCAAAGTATGCCTTTCGGACGTAGTCCTCCGACATTGACTGCCATGTGCGTGTTGGGATTGACTTCAGGGTTTTCACACTAGGGTGTGATGTTTTGCAGGCTCGTGCTTCAAGATATGCCAAAATCGAATAATCCAACGGATTATGATCTGGACTGCTAGGGGGGCACAAATCCTTTAGCCAAAACTTTATGTTATCGCTCAACTATTGTTGGGTTCGATTGGACGTATGAAACGGCGCTCCATCCAGCTGTAGGACAACGTTTTGGTCTTTGGAGAAGTTGACCTTCACCTAGGGAAGCACTTGGTCCTTTAAAATACCAATATACATTTCGGTATTGATTTTAACTCCAGCATCAATGAAAACAGGCGGCATTTTCAAACCGTTGGACGCTACCAAGCGAAACATCATGACACCAGCCGGATGTTTGGTTTGAAATTTGAATTTCACTTTTTCCGGAACGTTCTCCATTTTGTGCGGTGAAATGAACCGGTCCGTGCGGCTGTCGGCCACAGCATCGATCCTGAAAAGCTTTTCGTCAGAGAACAGGATTATCATTTATTTCCTTCTTCAACAAGGAAAGCAATCACTTGGAACGAGTCACTCGTAGTTCCTTGACCCGGTCCGTAATCAAGTGGCATTTCACTCTGGCTCTGGAAGATGCATGCAGGTCTTCTTTCCCCTGCATGATGCCCCGCATGGATTTCTCCGAAATATTGGCTTCCTTTGCAATTTTTTTTTTGTTTTTTTTTTTGTATTCTCCCTTGCGCGGAAGTAACGATCTTTGATGAAGTTTGCAGAAGCTGATAATTTCTCATTCCCATGCAAAGCGCTAGGAATGGACAGTTATATTATTGCTAGAATGAATACACATGAAGAGAAAGTGTAAAAACGCTTAGTCAACAATTTTATAGTTACACCTTTTTCACATAGCCAGATTTCAAAACCTTAATTTTCACGTCTCTTTCAATGTGGAACGTTTGGAAAAAATGTCATGCTTATTGTATTTCTTCGATTCAATATGATCGCCATTTTTTTCCAAAAACGTATCATATTCTAAAAATGGATTCTTTATCCTGCACATCAGCTTTTGCTAACTCATCAGCTTGAACATCAAAATTCGCTACCAATCAACCTGCATTTTTACATCGTTAGCTAGTTCCTTTCCAGTCCTAGGTATTTTTTTCCTAGTAGAAATATAGTTAATAAACTAGAGTACTCTATTATCATCGCCTGTTTGATCCATTATTTAAATAAAGTGCTCATTTACCACATGAGTTTCTTCTATCAACATTTCTTGAAGGTTAATAATTTGTTTACCTACCAACCTGTATTATTTGATAAAGTATTTCTTCACCCACTATGCTTTTTATTTGAAGTTCTAGTTTTCCAGTTGCATCAGTAGAAGAAAAAAGTTTGAAAAGGACTGTATCGGAAATAAGTTATCCACATTTTTTTTTTTCAAATCTTATAAAAAATTATGTACTTTTTAAACTAATGGTCGATTTTTAATCTTGGAGAATTTTTGATCGAACACTATTTTTGAAGATCCTCTTCACAATCGCCCAATAGTGTTCGATGGGCCGAAGCAGAGGGATATTTGGCGGATTTATGTCTTTCTCAACGAAATCTGGATAACCGTTTCCATGAGCCAATTGAGAGTTGTTTTGACGTAATGCTCTGAGCTACATCCGACCAAAACAGTGGAGAGGTATTAAACAGTGGAGGGGACATAAAGGTAGTAATCTCTTCTGCAAACACTCTGATCAATAAATTTCCACATTCCGGTAGTATGGAAAATTCACTTCATACCACAGGAACTTATTGGTTGCCATACCAGCACTTTTCGACCAAACTTCTTCCCTTGATTCGAACTGTCTACATTGCTTATATCCTCCCCTACGATGGCAGTTTAATATTGTGGGCCTGGAAGGATTTTTGAGGCCTCTTTGACAAAGGTCTCGTCGACCATCAAAATATATGTATCCGGTCGCTGCAAAACTCGCGAATACAATTTCTAAGCTGTTGTTTCTGTTTTGCACTTTTTTTTGGCACTTTTCTGCTTATTGAAGGTCTTTAGGTTGTTCCGTTTCTTGATCCGATGAATCTTTCCAACGCTGGTTGCTGCTTTGCTGGCCAAATTCAAACGTACCGATATTGATTTGTTCTTCCGAATTAGAGCTACCCCTTTCTGATCCAGTTAAGGCTTAGAAGATCCCAGTTTTCTGCCTCTTCCCGGCAGTTCGTTTAAACAGTGTTCCCCGAACTTGGCTATTTATTGCTCTATTTATGTATCAAAATAATTCAACAGACAAAAAATGTTTAAAAAAAACTTAAACTACTTGGTTACGGCCAACAGTACAAAAAGAGTCAAGTAGCTGATGACAAAACACGTCAGCAGATAATTTGAAGTCGAACATGTTGAAGAGCTCGTTCAAACGCTGGCTGATTGCTGATCGAAGAGGTCTCTCGGGGAGGCGGTACAATTTTAACTGTGACAGCAGTGCAGGACAATTTATTTCACCCCTGAGCAGCATCCCAGCAAACAAAGCCTGAGCGGTTTTTTATCTCACCTCAAGTGGTTCAATGTTAAACAGACAGCAACACTCTTCGTACGGAGGCAGGTTCGTAGGATCACGCCACCTGAGAGAGCAGTGATCGCTTTTTACGAACTTTTGTTGATTTTCTTCGATTCTGACGATCCATATGGCCTGGAAAGGGCACCATACAATAGTATGGAACGTAAAAGTGAGCAATGAAGTGACTTGAAGCAGAGTAGATCGCGAAAATCGTCAGCAATTTTAAAAATAAAGCCCAACTGACGATAAGCTCTGGACACAATATCGTTGTAGTGAAATCTAAATGTTAGTACATTATCAAGAATAATCCCAATTATTGTGATGGATTTTACATTCACGTGATGTAATCACACGCGCTTCGCCAATTGTTGCAAAAAAAAAAAAACACTCTTTTCACGTAGCCAGCTGTTCAAAACCTTAATTTTCACTCTTTTTTCTAATTTCCAAACAAACGAAAGATGACAATCAGATGCACAGCATGCTATGATGAACACATTAAAACCATCACGAAAACACGCGTACAACGTAAATGCACGTGGATAGCTTATTTTCGATACATTCCTTCTTTAATATCAACATTTTATATATACCTTAATATAACTTCTAATTTGGACGCCATATTATCCATTCCGTAAATACCTTAAAAATAAATCACATTACCAAATTTGAACATCATTATGATTTTTCACAAAAAATCATTTCAAACAATAGCAAATCCATGCTCAAATAGCATTCGATGTCAGACTTGACAACTGACACAGAGATGGCAGCAGATACTGTAGCTTGAAAATAGTCAGAAAGTTCCTGGAATTCAGTGATGCAAATCGTTCTCGTTGTCGAATTTCTTGTTGAACGTCTCAAAGGAATCACGAACGACAAGTTTCTGCTTCATCAAACAGTCAGCCATTTTCTTCTCGGGTCTCGACATCTTAGCTCACAAATTTTACTACTTCACTACCACAACAAATTGGAAAAAATACGGAAACGAAATTGGAAAATCGGTACGTAAATCGCAAAAACGGAATCCTTCCCGACACGTCGTATCATTTTCTATACGGCGCGAGGTCGGAAAATGACACAAGTTGATACAACATATAACTCGTTCCCGTCGCGGTATGCCATTTTCTTCACGGAAGAAAACCCGAAAATGGTTTGCAAATCGAACGTTAAAATTCCTTCCTGACATGAACGTGCCACCCACGTGACTCTACTTGCCACCCACAAACACCAAATGTAAAAATTTCAACTTAATTCCTTTGCGACCCACCGATTTTTATTTTACAATCTCTCGTGCCGAACACACCGTAATGTTTAGCCAAAGCGAACGGGTCGAAAAAAAACTGCCTACTATGTGGGTTTTTATTCAACTTGCGCTTGTTCAAATGGCATAAAATAGCTTCGCTTCCCTAGCAGAACACGTGTTGCAAAGCAGTTAAAGTTACTTGAATGCAACTCAACAAGTCACTATCAAGTAATTGCAACCAATTATGTCAGGTTCGTGGTGTTTGGGTTGGGTTAGCCGTGATGCTATTGATCTCGAGTACAGGTCAGACTCACCGCACCTGACCTTCTGGTCGAGGGAACCTTCGATCCGATTCGAAGGGCCAAATCATGAGGCTTATCCGTTTCTTTTCAAAGGATTTTCCACTGTCGAGATATCGACAGCCCAGAAGTTTATTTCGCTGAGTCCAAGGGTGGAAAAAACGATAAGCCGATAATAAGTTCTCTCCGGTGAACTCAGCAAAAGAAACTTCTGAGCTGGCAATATGATACGTCAATTGTTTCGTAGTTTATGAATACGATATGAATTAATGAAGATTCAAAGATCTAAGCTGAAAAGGTCGCCTGGTTGAATATATTTCTAGGCTATCCAACATTTTTTGGAGTTCAGGTCTTCGTGTAGGCTTAGCCACAACATCTTTTTTAGCAACATCTCTGGCCGACTTATTAGGCGTTTTCGCCTTTTTGATTGCGTAGTCTGCTCACTGACTCATATGGAACGATGGAGACTTGCCGTTTTAAATTAAAATAAAATATATATGAATCCTAGAGGGTTTGAGCTGATTAGTGGAATACCTGTAACTAGAAATTAGAAGAAAAATATGTATTTTCCATTTAATTCCAACTACCTTTGCTTATCCTGATAGATATGCGTATTTCGTCTACAACGTGCAGACTTCTTCAGTGTCTCGTACTAATAACTCAAGTCGGCCACTACACAAACGGAGCATACGTTAATTTTGGACGAATTAAAGTTCTATCCAGTTAGAATCTAGAATCACTTATTGTGTTGCAGTGGCACGAAAAGTGACCGCTGCAAGAATTATTTTACAGCGGTTTTTACCTATTCCAGGCCAAAGAATTAACATATATCTTCGAAACTGCCAGACCAATGGGTACGAAAAGAGGACAATTCAAGCGATCATCAACAAAAAGGAAAAACATCTTCATAGGAAATCACTAACAACCCTCTCAGACTCACCTGAACCCCTAAAACGTGCATCCGTCCCCTTCGATAAAGACATTACACAAAAGCTTAAACCACGACTTAGGGAATTTGGCTTAGACTTAGTTTTTTTCAGTAGGCACAACCACTTAGCATCGATGTTAGGCTCCACCAATGATTCAGTAGACACATTAGGCAGAGCAGGGGTATACAGAATCAAGTGTAAACACTGCAGCAAAATATATGTAGGTCAAACAAAGAGAACCTTGGCAACAAGGTTCAAGGAGCATCTAGCGGAGGTGACTAAGGCTGTCAAACAGAACGAGAAAGGAATTTCACATAACTTCAAATCAACAGTCGCAGAACACATCTTCACGGAAAATCACGACATAACGACGAATGACATCACAATATTACGGACTACATCTACACCCTGTAAATTAGACGTCGCAGAAAGCTTAGAAATAAATAAACAACAGAACACAAATCTACTAAACAAAGACCAAGGCAACGGTTACACATGGCTCTTCAACTTACTACCCAAACGACATCAAACCCGACGAAGCGGAGCACCCGCTGCTACACAATAAGTATGTTAGGTATAGATGAGAAGGAAGCGAGGTAGATATTAAGTACACTTGTTTTTGACTCAGGATAGGTACAAACAAACTAATAATAAGATAGGTATAAACAACATAATGATAGGTAAACGATTTGTATTTAGAAAATAGTATAAATACGGCAGGTGGCGAAGGTTTTCATTCAGTCGAGTTATTAGTACGAGACACTGAAGAAGTCTGCACATTGTAGACGAAATACGCGTATCTGTCGAACATAAGCAGAGGTAGTTGGAATTAAATGGAGATTACTAATTTTTCTTCTAAATTATAGTTACAAGTATTCCACTAAACAGCTCAAACCCTCTAGGATTCTTATTTGTACGTAAATCCGTTACCGACATAAAGATGATTTTATTGAATCCTAGAGGGTTTGAGCTGTTTTATTAGCTGTTGATTTTATTATTCCGGATTCTAAATGGACATAGCTTTAAGGATGTATAAATCCACATTATCGTTTTTGGCCTTACAACTAAGGAACACATTAGTGGTGAGAGTACAGTAATACAGTACAGTAATAGACGAACTTCCCAGGTGTGTGAAGTGATTTCTTTTTTTGCAAGCATGGTGTGAACCCAGTTGATTATGTTCATGTCAAAGTTCTTTTTCTTCATGGCACAGCGCCATAGGCAAATGTGGTCGAAAGATCCTTCAATATCTAAAAAAGAACAAAGTGCTATTTTTTTTACCGAAAGAACCAAATGGAATATGGTTGAGTCTCAAACTCAAGACATCAACACTGCTTCGCCGTTTTGAAGCAATGCTGGGAATATTTCGTCCATTCCTGCTGATTTGAAAGGCTGAAACGATCTCAATGCATTTTCTACCCTGGCTTTCTTAAAGATTATATTATGATTTTAACAGACATTTGAGGTGTCCTTGTACAACTTCGTTCCCCTTTGATTGATCTATCCCTGTTTGGATCTACACACAAAACTGATCCAGTGAAATGGATTTCCATAATCAACGTTAAGGTTCCACTAGAAGTTTTTGTAAAAACTTCATCCTCATTTTTCATATTTCCAAGTTAAATCGTATGATCCTTTGCAAGAGCCGTCTGATTTCTTGCGATTTCTGGAGTATTGCTTATGTTTTCACACGTTAGAACCCATGATATTTGTTTCGATTTTCTTATTTCTTTATTGTACTCTGTAAGTGCACTCCTATAGGGGGTCTAATATGAGGTTCTTTTTGCTTTATTAAAAAAATCTACGAGACGTTTTACGCAGATGTTCCAATTTAGAGTTCCACCACGGAACACCCCTGTTAGAGGACAATACTTTTATGGGACTAGTAGTAGTGAAAGAATTTAAAATCGTATCATTTCCCTTTTGGGAAAATTATTTCAATTTCTGATCTGAATCAACCTTCTGGTAATAACATCGAATTCAAATATTGTGCACATTGATCCCAGTTAGTTTTTCTTGGATTTCGAAACCAAGTAGTTTCCCCCATTCCATTCATACACTATGTGTCTATGATCTGACAATGATGTTTCTTCAGAAACTTCCCAATGTGCAATTCTTTCATAATTTTCACTATTGCACAATGTCAGATCTAACATTTCTTGTCTTATAGCATTCAAAAATGTAGACTTATTGGCGTACCTAAACTGTCTGATTATGGTACAAATGGGAATGACCACTATACAAAGAAAAACAAAGATTACAGAAAAGCATCTATCTTTAAGCTGACCCATCCTGTCCAAGATTCGACCAACTTCCCTGAAGACACTTTATCCCTTGTTTTAAGAAGAATCGAAAATCTTTTTTCTTCCCAGCTAAATCTCCGCCTCGAACCACAGTGCACATTGGTATCTAAGGCCACTTACCCAGTCTCATATGCATGCAAAAATAGTTTACGTCGGTCCGTCGAGTTGTGGCTGCTGTTCGAGTGTTTTGTACAGCCATTTCCAGGACTAACAACGGTGATCGAATGTTGCCAGTGTTTTGTTGTTTTATTATCAATATATTATCCGCATTTGCATCACATTGTGTTGTTTGTTCGAGTTCAATGTTGAGAAAGTGGTTTCGTTTTGTGGCAAAGAACTGGAATGCATCGGTCGTAAATTGCGGCGCAGGGATGCAGAGGTCATTCGGATCAATAGTTTGTGGAACGTGAATGAAGGATGGCTTGGGTTAATTTTTTATTAAGAACATGGTAGCAGGTGAGTTGATTGTTAGCTTAAATATTATCTCTCTCTTCAAATCTTCTGAAATAGCATTCCAAATTGGCCTTGTCATTTTGGAAGACTACCAAAGCACTTATTTTGGTGATAGGTTTAGTGGAATAGAAAGAGAACCAACTGATGCTAATTAGGGATCTTATTCATGTGCGAATTATCCGTTTTGCTGGAATCTGATTTTCTTTACTCCCACCAAAAATGACAAAAATGAAGGGTTAAAAGGTTGATTCGAAGCAGGGCTCCCAAATAAATGATAAAACTAGATAATGTCATATAATTTTTGCAATAATTATTTTGATTGTGGAATGACTAAATAGTTAATAGAGGGTGTACTGTTTAAAATCCACACACAAAAAATACATTCCCAAAATTCCGATTATCACCAAATGTTCAGGGAGTAAAACGAAACAGTTAAAGTTAGGTTTGGCATTATTCATTAAATTTATTTCGCCTTTATATCCAAATGCGCGAACCTTGGCCTTAACCCCAGCCATAAGGTTGTACATGACCTCAGAATCCACATAATAACTCATGCTTTCTCCATTTCTTCTACACCGTGTCCAATGTATTCGCATACAAAATAAAACTCTATTTATTTCAAATCGATAATCCAGATTTTATTGATAACTTTACCCATTATATTGCAATATAATACTGATCAACTACAGCATATGTTTTGGAATAACACCGAAATATACCTTCTTGACCAGCTTTAGACGTTTTTCGAAAACGTCACAGGCGGCACGCACGACTTCCATCGGCATTTCTTCCCAAATTCGTTTGAATACAGTTTTGAATTGGTTCATATTAGACGCCCTGTGGTCATTTACCTTTGCCAGCATGTATGATCATACGAAATAAGCCAAGGGATTCAGATCTGATGAACTGGGAGGCCATTCATTCTTGTCCAAAACAGTCGGTCAAATTTTCTCGGCACCAGCCCTGAACAAAATTTGCAGTATGCGATGGCGCTCTGTTCTGCCGAAACACTTAGTCATTATCTCCAAACACCTCTTGTACATATGGCTTAACAACTTTCTCCAAAACTTCCGTTTTATAATATACGGCATTCACTTTAACACCTTTTTCGATGAAAATCATGCATATTCCTCCCCAAACCATCACTGACGCAGCACTTTGGAACCGTGGAATATTTCTATCACTCTTTGGACAGTTCTCGAAGAGAGAGCCCACAATCTGTCGTTCTGGACATTGTGGGATTGTAGCACTATACCAACACATACGCGAAGCATGTTGAGTAGTTGCACGACACCAATGCAAGGAAAAAGTGTATGAGAATTTATTGGACACGGTACATGTTTCACCGTTTCAGGTTGAGAATTCAAAAATAAGTCCAATTGTCGCGATATCAAAAGTCCAGAACTACATTGGCCTCATCCGAGTTAATACTCTCGCGAAAGTGGCCAGGTTCAGATTTGGATCAAAACCCATCATGTGACACATCAAATAATATGAGAACTCAAAAATAAGTGCAATGGTGATGATACCAAGTTACCAGGACCATAATGACCACATCCGGGTTCTTATTCCTAGAAGTCTCAGGAAAGTGTTAAAAGGAAAGATATCACGATAGGTAGATACATTTAAGTGATTGTTTTCAAATAAAGTTACGTGTACTGTAAGAACTAATACACTGTAGTAACCAATTTGAGGTTTCGACTGGTTACTGCATGGTCTTCCAGATCAACCGGAATGTACAGAATATCTGAAGAGTTGTGCATCTCTTTCATTCTAGAGTGACTCGATGTTTACTATACATTTTTACAAAGGAAAAATATAGATTGCTTAGAAAACCGATTGCTGATGCAATGCCCGGGATTCTTAGAGAGAAAAGATCCTGCATCCTGGCTCCTTGGAAAGATGCACTGTCACTTCGCATTGTTTGTTTTCCAGAAGTTGATTATTAAAATCTCAAAAATACAATCTTGACTAGCTGAGTCGAATGTTTTATATCACTCGGAACTCCGGGCCTCGGACCAAAAGTAAATTTTGCAAGCGATCTGTATACCCTTCTTTTGTAAACATGGTAAAAATAATGTACACACATATTGGCATAAATTATTACAATTATTATAATGAGTTAACGTTATATCGTCTTAATTTAATTCATTGAAATAAACATGAAATTTGTAGTCGACATAAAAACTGGACATTTCTATAATTTCTACATTTTTGCTAATTCTTAAAACAGCAACTCAGTTATACGTTCATCAGAAAAAATTGAAATCGCAATGGTTCAAAAGTTATATTTCTTTGAGAAATAAATATTTTCTAAAATTTCGTTTTTTAACCACCCTATTTAAAATGAAACACCCTAATGACAAAATGAAAAATTCGAGGCATATATTTTTCGAAAAGGAACAAACCTACCTAGTATTGCAGAATTCTAAGATCCTCTCCATCTTTTTTGGTTTCGAATTGCTGAATTATCAAACTTTACGGATGTTCCTTCCGGAAGACCATGACACAGCCACTTAGAGCCGTGCATTATTCTCCACATCGTTTTGCTTCTTAAATTTTATGTACAAATGGATTTGAAACGAGTCGTATTGCTCTTGGATGAGACTAATGCATTTACTATTTTATTGGATATTAAGGATACTCCAGGAGGCCATAAACTGGCAATATCTTGAAAATGTGGTCTAATACGACAGTTTAGATTTGCAATCCGCGGCGCAACGTTACTTGGAAACACATAACTTAGCTGTGTAAACTCCAGTTTCCAGTGAACCTTCAAGAGAGGGAGAAGCCGCTTTTGAAGACACTCTTCCAAATACACCTCTCCATTCATGGTGCCTGCTGTACCGGAAATTGTACTCCGCTTTCCGCAAGTACAAATCGCTTGCCAAATTAAAAACTTCTTGGTGAACTTCAAAATCTTCTGCGGAGGTTGGTAATCTGGTTGAAGTCCGCCTTCACATATGTTAACTTCTGGTCGTACAACACCTGGGCACCGCTTTTTGCGACAGTATTCTGTTTTTGGTCACGGTTTGAGGACTTCTGAACCTTAAACGTACGTTCAGGGTGCGGCAGAAAATAATGCGAAAATTTGATCTATATATTTCAAATCCCATTTTCAACTTATGCAAGCAATAATATCAACATTTTCGATTTATTCAATGTGTCCTCCATTTTTATTAATAACATCCTCGAGCCGACGCTGGAAGCCAGAGCATGCCTTTCGAACGTAGTCCTCCGACATTGACTGCCATGTGCGTGTTATGGTTGACTTCAGGGTTTTCACACTAGGGTGTGATGTTTTGAGGGCTCATGCTACAACATATGCCCAAATCGAATAATCCAACGGATTAAGACCTGGACTGCTAGGGGGCCACAAATCCTTCGGCCAAAACTTCCTGTTATCGTTCAACCATTGTTGGGTTCGATTGGACGTGTGACACGGTGCTCCATCCTGCTATAGGACAACGGTTTGGTCCTCGGAGAAGTCGGCCTTCACCCAGGGAAGCACTTGGTACTTTAAAAAACCGATATTCACTTCGGTATTGATTTTAACTTCAGCATCAATCCAAACATCATGACACCAGCCGGATGTTTGGTTTGAAATTTGAATTTCACTTTTTTCGGAATGTTCTCCATTTTCTGCGGTGAAATGAGCCGGTCCGTGCAGCTGTTGGCCACAGCATCGATGCTTAAAAGCTTTTCGTCGGAGAACAGGATTATCATTGTTTCCTTCTTCAACAAGGAAAGCAATCTCGTGGAACGAGTCACTCGTATTTCCTTGACCCGGTCCGTAATCAAGTGGCGTTTCACTCTGGCTTTGAAAGATGCATGCAGGTCTTCTTTGATGATTCTCCGCATGATTTCTCCCTAATATTGGCTTCCTTTGCAAGTTTTCTATCGAACGCACCGGGTGGCGAGCAATTTTTGCACAGACCGATTTTATCATGTTCGGCGTGCGTGCAAAGCACGGACGTCCGCTTCCCGGCTTCTGCTGCTTAGGACCATCCTTCAGGGACTTTTTTATGCGGTAAACTGTTGCCAAATGGCACCCTACCACCTTGGCACTCTCTTTTGGATTCTTCTGGGCGAGCAACAAACTGGTGATCACTTCGTTCGCGAACATTTTGACGAATTTGAAATAAAACAAATAGAATGTTTGGATGCAGCACTTGAAAGTAAACATAAACAAATACACTTTCGACAGAAACTAGTCACTAGCTACACGAATTAACTCAATACTCAAGTTTGAACATTTTCGCATCATTTTCTGCCGCACCCTGTAGCCCACCTCGAGTTTTGGTATTTTGCACTTAAGTCTTGCTTACATGCAACTTTTTAGCCACATCTCGAGCTGAGGCGAACGGTTTCCATTCAAAAGCCCCAACCACGAGTTTGTGATCGTTCTTCGTTGATCTGAAGGCTTTTTTTTCTGGATCTTCGCTTCCGATCAAAAGTCAGACGTTCCGCAGTGGGCAAGAACTGATGAAAACTAAGGAAAAAATCTGTAACTTTTGTCGCTTTTCAGCGCGGCTTGTAAACAAGGCTATTTCCGTTTGGAAATCGTCTGGGAAATCGAATGGAATTGGTTTGAATTACCGCAAGGATATGATTGTGGAGTTATAAAGCTGATTTTACCCCATTTCCTCTTATAT
This sequence comes from Aedes japonicus, assembly GCA_034211315.2. NCBI lineage: Eukaryota > Metazoa > Arthropoda > Insecta > Diptera > Culicidae > Aedes > Aedes japonicus. The sequence continues at coordinate 150,932 of JASCZW010000092.1, read as the reverse complement.
TCTTGAATATTTTTTAGACATCTTTTCACGTAGAGGCTTAAGATCAACCAAATAGTGCACGACCTATGTGAAATTTTCTGGAAAATCGGATAAAGGTTTGTTCAACAACCGCACGGCTCTATGAATGAAGATATGGCTGGGTTTACCCCACTTCCCTTTGTATTTTTGAATAGTTTAAAGATATCTTTGCTCGGAGTGGCTCAAGTTCAATAAAATAAAGCTTATCATATGTAAATTTTTTTGAAAAATCGAACAGAAGTTATTTCATCCACCGGCTCTGTAAACAAAGATATGGTTGATTGTACCCCATTTCCCCTAATTTTATTGAATAATTTATAGATATCTTTGCACGAAGTCGCTCAAGATCAACAAAATAGGACTATTCCAATGTGAAATTTCCTGGAGAATAGAGATAGAGGTTTTTTCAACCATCGCATGGCTCTGTGAACGAAGATATGGCTGATTTTACCCTGCTTCCCCTTGTATTCTTGAATAAATTATAGACATCTTTATTAGGAGTGGCTCAAGATCAACCAAATAAGGCTTATCCTATGTAAAATTTTCTGCAAAATCGAATAGAAGTTGTTTCAACCACCGCACGGCTCTGGGAACAAAAATATGGCTGATTTCACTCCAGGTTAACCCATATAGTTGAATTATTTATCCCAAGAATATAAGAGGAAGTAGGGTTAAATCAGCTAAACCTTTGTTTACAGAGCCGTGCAGTATACAAAACAACCTTTATTTGATGTAGAAGGAGATGTTCGCTCATCACCATGAGGCACCGAGAGTGAACAAAAATGTTTTTGGCTAGAATTAAAGATATTAAGAGAAAGTTTTGATAGTTCCGCTTGTGTGCGGCAGGCTTGGAAATTTAACAGATGTTTTATGAAAATTGAGCGAAAAGGGCATGTGTACAGTGGTACTCGAACCAACGACATTTTTGCCTAACATCCCACTGCGGGGTAGGTCGAAGCACGGACTATGTCCGCCACTTCAACAGGCAAAAATGTCCGGTTGGAAGACGCTCATGTACCACTGTGGCTTGTATAGTTATTCTAGCGATCTATTGTGTGCACTCTGTTTACTGATACCACTGTACACATGCCCTTTTCGCTCAATTTTCATAAAACATCTGTTAAATTTCCAAGCCTGCCGCACACTAGCGGAACTATCAAAACTTTCTCTTCATATCTTTAATTCTAGCCAAAAACATTGTTGTTCACTCTCGGTGCCTCATGGTGATGAGCGAACATCTCCTTCTACATCATAATCGTTACTCCTCGCACGGAGAATATATAACATAACAATTAATGTATAACCTTTATTTGGTTTTCCAGGAAATTCACATTGGGCTAGTCATATTTTGTTGATCTTGAGCGACTCCGAGCAAATATATCTACAAAAAAAATCAATAATATAAGGGGAAGTGGGGTAAAATCAGGCTTATCTTCGTTCACAGAGCCGTGCCGTAGATTAAACAACTTCTATTCGATTTTCCAGGAAATTTCACATAGAATAAGTCTTATTTGGTTGATCTTGAGCCACTCCAAACAAAGATATCTATAAACTATTTAAGAACACAAGGGGAAGTGGGGTAAAACCAGCCATATCTTCGTTCACTGAGCCGTGCGGTAGTTGAAACAGCTTCTATTTGATTTACCGTGAAATTTCACATGGGATTAGCACTATTTTGTTGATGTTGAGCCTCTTTGTGCAAAGATACCTTTGCATTCTTTAAATATAAAAGGAAAATGGGGTAAAGTCAGGGATATATTCGCTTACAGAGCTGTGCGGTGTTTAAAAAAAAAACCTCTATTCGATTCTCCAGGAAATTTCACGTTGGACTAGTCATATTTTGTTGATCTTGAGCGACTCCGAGCAAATATATCTATAAATTATTCAACAATATACTGGGAAGTGGGGTCAAGTCAGCCATATTGTAGATGAAATACCTTCTCTTCAATTTTCCAGATAATTTCACATGGGATTAGCCCTTTTTTGTTGATCTTGAGCGCCTCCGATCAAAGATATCTATAAACTCTTCAAGAATACAAGGGGAAATGCGGTAAAACAGAAACATGGGGTGGTTGAAACAACCTCTATTCGATTCTCCAGGAAATTTCACATAGGGCTAGTCTTATTTGATTGATCTTGAGCCACTTCAAAGATGTCTATAAATGATTCATGAATATAAGGGGAAGTGGGATGAAATAAGCTCTTTAACTCTACAACCCTATCCGTGCGGTGATTGAAACCAGTTTTATTCGATTTTCCAGATAATTTCCTCGCGGAAATGGCCTTGTTTACAAGCCGCGCTTAAAAGCGACAACAGTTACAGATTTTTTCCTTAGTTTTCATCAGTTCTTGCCCACTGTGCTTTCTTCGAACCGATTAATGATACCGACACCCTAATATTCGCGATTCCCACCTTTTTACCGATGACACGATGCGACAGATCCTTGTTCTCAAAGTACTCGTGCAAAACTTTTACGCGCACGCACTGTTCTTTTGTCGCCAGAGCAGGGGTGCTATTATGCCAGATTTATCTGGCACTGCCAGACTTTTTATTGACAAAAAGAGAAGCCATGCATAATGCCAGACTTTTTGAAATTAGAACAAATTAAAAAAAAGCGTCGTTCAATCCCACTCCACTAAAGCATTAAATGATTTGGGTGACTGCAGTTCTCGTCCTCTGAAAACGGTTCGTACCTATTTTGTGCGAATAGGTAATCCGTCAAATATTTGGCATTGGTCAAATAGTGTAATTCCACGCTTGACTGTTACTGAAGAATGCGAGTATACGAGTCAAGATATGACTCATTTAGGGACAACATTTGTAAAGGGCCTATCAACATTTTTAAAACCTCTTGACCATTTTCAATTGTTAGTCCAGATTTTTACATTTTCGTGTATTGACAGATTTTGCCAGATTTTTTATTTGTATCATGCCAGATATTTTTCAAAAACTAATGGCAACCCTGCACCAGCGTGTAAACAATACACATTAAACTATGTCCACGCAATAATTCAATCAATTTTACCCAACGGATCAAAAGTTGGAGTCAGGGATGCCATATTCACAGACATATCTGTAAATTTGCAGACATTTTTACTGATGCAGACATTTAACAGAAATTTTATTTATGTTGCAGACTTTAACAGACATTTGAAATATATTTTTTTTTAATTCCAAATAAAGGTATTCGCTGATATTCAGATTTAAAACGTACGAGGATCCGAGCAGTACAGTAGATACAGTATGAAGCTTTGTTGAACTATGTTAAAATATTGTACACACTTAGTTTTTTTCGCCGAGAATCCAACAGCCGTTCATTTCGGCTTTTCAATTTACTGAGAATCAGCGATAAAATTACCGAGATTCGGCTAACAAATTAAAATTTTACCGATACTCAGCTAACAAACAAACATTAAACAGGGATATCAGCAAAAGTAACTGCCAAATCACTCGGCTGTTGGGCATTTTGCCGAAGTAAATTGAGTGTGTAGGTATCATTTAAAGACATTTAGAAATCCTTGAAGAAACGAAAGTGGTGGGCCACTTGGAGACACAATGGGCCCGGAGATAGGTATCGTATAGGCCCATTCCGAGGGTAACATGAAGTTCCTACTTATGGAAGTGTTCAATCCCAAGCGTGTTCAAACCCATGCGAAAAACAACTGTCAAATCGTTGGTAATATTTGTCCTCTGATATTAAATCACAACGAAAATCAAGGTTCACAACAATACAAATCATATTTGAGAAACTTAGAGACTTCCTCGAAAAAAATCTTCTCCTACGGTCAAGTAGAAACTTTCCAGAAGTATTGGGAGCAAGCAGTTCATGCAAGAAAAACCTTCAAAAATTAATTACCGAAGTTCAAGATCATACTTACCAGAATTTCAAGACAGATCTTCCCCAAGAATCAGGAGAGGACTTATCAGAGCTTCAGAAAGAAATGTAAGGGACAGGACTTCTCTGAAGTTTGGAATTTTTCAGAGGTTTTGGAGTTCTTCCCAGAAGTTCAAAATTGAACTTCCCAGAAGTTCAGGAAAAAAACTTCCCCAAATTTCAGACGGGAGCTAACCAGGAAGGGTAGTACCTATAATTTCTCAAAAAATTAGGAAAAAAATCCTCAGGACGATATGTTATAGAAGTTGAGGAAGGAACTTCTCTAAAGTTCAGGAAATAACTTCCCAGAAGTTTTAGAAGAAACTTCTCGAAAAGTTCGTAGTAGTGCTTAGCAGCTTTTCCAACAGGAAATAAATCTGCATTTCAGAATAAAGATTTCTCAAAATTCTTTCGATATAAAAGAATGAAACTTTCCAGGAGCATTGGGCTTTCTTCTAATTTGAGCACGAATTTCGCAATAGTTCCGGAACAAAGTTCCTCAAAATTCTGGAGAAAACTTCCCAATAGTTTTTTTCTCCTCTGTTCGGGACATAAACCACTGCGACCAGTAATTTGATCTACTGTAGTATATCCCGTAGCCTTTGTTTAGTGCATGTCGAGTTACTTCATCACTATTGAGAAATGATGAAGTATTCGGTGTTGTTACAGTTGTCATTGTTTGTTTTGTTGGCAATGAATCAGGTTTAATTGAAAGTTTCCGCTGTTTAAACCCTTTGTGAGCGACAGCACTCTTCAAAGGCGCGCCCCTTTATCAGTCAAAACCGGATTCATTGCAAACAAAACAAACAATAACTCCGATAGTGACCATGCATCAGAACCCTAGTCATAACCAATTCAAACTATAGAACATCAAATAGAAAATAAGAATTCACATAAATGAAGACTAACCATGTTTTCTTAATTCCAAGCTCATCCTCGGTGGCGCAACCCGAGTATTGTCACTTTTCACAAGACATAAAATGTAATAAGGCCAATTATACGTTCCTTTGACTACAAAAACAAATATGTTCCCTAGTTTGAATTAATTCGGACAAGGGTTCGGTGGTAGATACCCCGTAACGCACCACGAAAAAGTGATCTACCAGCGTTACGGGTTTCCCAATAGTTCAGAAGAGGACTTTTCAGAAGTCAGGAAGAAATTTCAAGAACAAATTTAACGGAATTTTCCAAAAATTTTGGAATAATTTTTTTTCTCGCGGTTCCGGATGGGACCAACCAGAAGTTTGGAAAGAATAAGCTCAGGAAAAGACTTCCCTGAATATCAGGAAGAAACCTACCAGATACGTCACTACCTGTAGGGTCAAGGAGGATTTTTTCAAAAAAAAATCATTTAAGAACGCCTCAGAAGTTCAGAAGAGGATTTCTCAGAAGTTGCAAAGAGGCCAAAAGTTTAGCTGGAACTAACCAGAAGTGCTAGAGAGCTTCCCTAAAGTTTCGAATCGAGCATTCCAGCATTTCAGAATGAGAACTTCTCGAAATTCACGAAATCCCAGAAGTTATGGTAAATTCTTTTGATAAAATCAGGAAGTAACTTTTCAGAAGTATAGGAGAATACTACCCTGAAGTTCAGAAGAGATTATTTCGGCAGTTTAGAAAAGAACTTCTCAGAAGTTTGGGAAGAAACTTCTTACAACTTAAGAAGATTTTCCAAGAAATTTTGGAGAGTACTTTCTCAAAGTTTTGCAGAAACTTTCCTCGGAAAAACATTACCAAATGTTTCTGGAAGGTAAGGTTGGGTTCTTAAATGTTAATTTCGAAGAAAATGAGGAGTAACTGCCATGAAGTTCATGAGGAATTTTGCCTGAAGTTCAGGAGGAACCTTCCCAGAATAAAGCAAAGAGCCTTACAGAAGATCAGAAGACAGTTTCCCTGAAATTTAAGAGATAATGACTGACTAACCCAGTAAGCAGTCTTAACAAAAATCATTCATATGACCATAATGAAATTGATGATCATGAGCGATGACGACACCTTTTAAAATATAGTACACACCATCAATGGTTATTGTTGAATCAAGAAAAAGTCTGTTAAATTTAAGAAATGAAAACTAAATTTTGAATTTGAAATACAAAACTGGAAAGAGCGTTACAGGGAAAAAAAACTAAAGAAAATTGTGTCATCTATGCTAATGCTTCAAGCTTAAGTGTCACTTTAAAAATATGAAACAATAGTGTAAGGTTCCATACAATCCAAGAAATAGATGCAGACATGTTAACATAATCACAGAAATAGCGATAATGACATAACTCGCGCTCTTATTGTCTTATTACGTCTTTTCGTTAAAAGAAGTCTTATTTTCTAAACAAAAATTTACAGACTTTCAAATTTTGATCACAGATATTTGAAAAAATACATCTGGCATCTCTGGTTAGAGTAATCTAAGTGAGTGCTCAAAATGCACAAACGGTTGGAGCCTCGAATATTTCATCTAAAAAAAATAAAAACATTTGAGTTTATTTGGTAGAGCCTGATACCTTTTTGTTATTTTTCTCGCAACCAAACCTGACCATAGTTCGTTTTGGCTGCTTTAAAGTATATTTGGTCTTCACAACGTGATATTCTGCATCTTTCTCGTTATATCAGTTATTTTATCCTTGAGCTCGATTGCCACAAATGACTTAGACTAAATGTTTTGGAAATAGATGTACTAAGTTGTATCCTTCCACTNTTATACCAGTTATTTTATCCTTGAGCTCGATTGCCACAAATGAACTTAGACTGAATGTTTTGAAAATAGATGTAACTAAAGTTGTATCCTTCCACTGGCGTTTAAACATTATGAGCAGTAGCAGAAGTCGATTTGTTTGATTTTCATTTAGACTCACGTGTATCATCATCCGGTAAACGTAAGTACACCGTTCTTATGATATAATTAAAACTATGGTAGCTATACTAACGATCTAGAACACAAGTATCCGACTAATGAACGAGTGCAAACTCGCTAGATTGCTAGAATTCTTCACAACCCATAGTTCCTAACGTAGAATGGGGCTTCACCAAGGGAAAAATTAAAGGGAGTTGTATGTATGGCTGTGTGTATGAATGTGTCTGGTCTGTAAGTAGCAGCCCCCGTTGCTTCCTATCAGTAGTGAAATTAAACTTTCATCCTATTTATTCACCACATCGCATCACCACCAGGCAACCTTTGAGTCCGTTCCAATTGCAAGCGCTGCAGCAGCCGATTGCTGCACCTCGCATACACACACACACACACACACACACCCTCAGCAATATCTTTTATGCATATTAAGTTTTATGTAACTCGATTAGTTTTACTGCAACAACTATCGTTAGTTCTACTTCTACTCACCGCCACCGCCGTCGCAGCCAAACGATTCAGTTGCTCCTTACTTATTTTTTATTCCAGGGCGAAACCATCACCACCTCCACCAACACCGTCGCGACACTGAAGCACGTTTGGCTATTTCTATCCGCCTCTATCTGCTCACTCGTATCCTTTCTCGCCGGGAAACTAGCAAGTTTTTCAGCGCCCTAACTTTTATTCTGTCTCTCCACCTCTCCGTCTGTCGAACTATATCTTACCTTAATTTGATTCAATTTGGAGTACACAACCACTTGAAAAACACTGAAAAAACATAAGTTGAACCACACTCACGAGAGTCAGTCATGCGTCGGAAAATTCATTTTATGCTTGAATGACGCCCGACGCCACCCCCTTTCGGCGGAGATCCGTATTGTACATATAATTTATACTTACCTTTAAACGATAATTGTGCTTACATCTAGACGCTTCCTTGAACTTGTTCTCGTTTCTCTAAACCGATCAATACCGACTTACCTGCATTCCTTTCAGGCAAAGGTTAGACTTGAAGGCCACTCTTTGCTAACGAATGCTAACGCTTCCACCGCCTACACCAACACCACCACCGCTGCCAACAGCACCTTCCACCACTCTTCCAGTGCGGCAGCAATCGCTAACGAAATAGATGTCGACAACGACGACGACAACGGCGAGGAGATTGAAAAAGAAGATGAAGAAGTCGTCTTGGGAGGAGAGTTGCTGCTCGACCGTGGCCATCCTAGTAGACAAATGATGGATTCCTCGGACGAGACTGGCAATGAGAGTGGAAGTGAGCGCGAGGTGGAACCAGTGGCCGCCGGGCTGACCCAGAGTCGCATCGATGTGGACACTCCGAACCACGTGCCATCGGTGACCGTGTCGATCTTCAGTGCCCTCTCAGAGATCCTCTCGCAGCCAACAGAAAGTTTATCTTTTTTGTCTTCCAGCACCGATGCACCGGCACCTCCCTCTTCTTCTAGCACTACGACGACAACTACTACGACCACCACCACCACTACCACCACTACCACAACCACCACCACGCCCAAGCCAAGCACTTTGCGAAAACCTTCAACCAAGGTACCGGAAGTTGGTAGCACCTCTACTATGCATACTCCATTGGGCACTACATCTGTATATACTAGTGACCCAATCGATACTACTACTATTGTAAATAATACTCCTACAGAGGGGACCACTAGCGTCCAGCCCACTACGGCGGTGGTGGACAGCGTACGCCCCGAATCAAGCATGTTATCCGAAACGGGTGAACTCATTAACACCAATGATCTAGAAAGTGTTTTCCAATCAAGATTCTTGGAATCCGAAGAAGTCGAAGTCCAAATCCCAACCTCCACCGAACGCTCCATAGCCATCAGTGCTAGCGATCCTTTTCTGAACGACCTATATCCTTTCTCTCAGCCCCCAAGATCCCACGAAACAACCACTGTTCCTACTACGGTCACTGTTCAGGAACCTACAACTACAATGACCACTGCCGTCACCGAGAGCATGCTAACGAAGTCGCTCACTAACATGCCACTAACCGAAAGCGCTGATCCCTCGACCTATCCATCAACGACTCCTCCGGTCCCCACAACCATCACAGCGGCAACGACGTTTGCTTTGGACGTTCGCAGTAGAAATTTGGAAACACAGCATGCGCCATCTACTATGCCCAGCGAGCTTGAAAACACTTTTATGCCTAGCACTGCTACTCCCAGTTCCATTGATACCACCACCTCCATGATCACCACCACTACAACCGCCTTCGCCACCATCACCAGCAACATCAACTACGGCAACAGTAGTGCTATGCTTACAAACTTACCATCTGAGGAAAGTGTCTCAGAATCGCTCGCTTACACTAACGTTACTAAATCACCACCACTGACCCACACCGAATTACCGACGAGTACTAGTATGACGACCACCGAGCCACCAACGACAACTACGGAGTCGGACCCGACAACCATCACCATGATCGTGACATCGGCCCCAATGACCGTAAGTAGGACAACCGAATCGTTTCAAATATCCTCCAATGCCACGACGGCTTCCCTTCGGTCCCCCTACATTGTAACCCCCCGTGTGCGAATCCCAACATCCGAAACCTCCCCTGAGTACCACCCGAGATTTATCGTGCGTCCTCCGATTGTCGGGGTTACACAAAGTACCACCACCACCACCACCACCACCACCACCAGCACCCCAAGCACTAGCCTCAGCACCAGTGCACCGTCTCTGGCTACAAGCACCATTCGCACGACCGAACTAACCACGCCGAAGCCCAGATCACGTGGAATCGTAGTCTACGGAATTCTCCCGAACAATACAGTCATCCGACGAATCATCGGAGGCGAGGACGACGAGCCATCTACGACTACCGAAAACCCTCGCATTGTCTTCGGCATCTACCCAAACGGAACCGTTGTCCGTAGGTACCCAAATGGCACGATCGTTCCGGATCGTCCTCGTCAACGGGGACGCGTTGAAATCACCGATATCGATCCTCGCCAACTACGGGATCCCAACAGTGCTATCTACCGAGAATCATCTACAACCACAACTACCACCACCACCACTACTGCACCCCCAACTAGTACCACTACTACCACTTCCATTCCAAACGAAGCTACGGTACTTACGGAAAATCAACTTTATGAGCTAGTCACTTTCTTAGACCGCTTGGCGCAATTCAGTAGTAGTCGTCTCAACGTTTCCGTTTGACCTGGTTTTAGCTCCGAACAGCATGATCGGAGTAGCATGCCTAAGAATCACCATCCACACCAGTCGTTAATCCACATCCACATTGATCGCATGTATACTAAATCTCCAACCAGCATCTCGCTTCCGCACTCACACCAAATCACCATTCAGTAGAATGTTAGAAACGTTGTCTAATCATAGCCGCTTCTCTTAGACTGTAGTGCACATACCGTAGTGTTTGAGGGTAGATTGTGTTAACCGATTTTTTTCTTGTTTTTTTGGGATCACAGGGGACTACAGCAATCATTGAGCTATTGAGAAAGTACAATGATGAAAACCGGCTGGAAACCAAGGTCAAGTCGGACAATGTTTTCAGTCTGGCGATGAGTCGATCAAGGGGTGGTAGCTCAAAGAAGCCCGATGGACCCACAAAAGTACCCCTGGATATAGACTTCACGGTGAGTTATTTTGGACTTTACTGATAGTTTGGAGCGTCTACGTATTGTTTGCTTACAGACAACGACGGCAACAACAACAACAACAACAACGATGAAGCCTTCGGATGAAGTTCGTATCAATCGGCCAAACGCTCCTGATTTGATCTACCGGTGGAGACCGTCGTCGGAAAGTGAAGAAACCATCGCTATAGTTTCAAGTACGGAAGACATAGCTATCTCGGACAATACAGTTCCTGACAATATTGTCGAGTTCAAGAGTGTACCCATGCTGAGTACGGAGTCGTCGTTAGAACGCATTGTTTCTACGTCGCAGTCTGATTTATCCACCCAAATTCCCAGTGACGTTGAACTGCGAATCTCATCTGATACGAATGCAAACGATCAGTCGATTGCAACAAAGACGGAAGTTTCAGAACTTAACAACTTCATAACTTCTACGTTACTTCCTGTCACAGAAAAGCCTACGATGACTAGTACGGAACGTATCACCACAACTTTGCCCACAACAACAACAACAACAACAACAACAAGCACAACGCCGAAACCTACCACGACCAGAAAACCTACAACGACTACGACTTCAACAACAACAACGACGACGACTCCCGCTCCCACTACCACATTCAGGAGCTCGTCCTTTGTAACGACCACTAAGCCATCACGGAGAAACTCACAAGCTGACCAATTGGAAACGAATCTAAAACTGCTTCAGCAATTCCTAGCAGCAAATCAAAGGGATATCGCAGCTACTAGAGCAATCACACAACCTACGACAGTAGCCAAAAGCTCCCCAACTACCACGACAAGCACCACGACGACGACGACGACAACTCCGAAACCAACGACTACGACAACGCCTTCAACGACTTCAACGACTTCAACGACTACTCCGAAACCAACAACCACTGCCACTACCGCACGCACAACGATTCGTCCGAAATCCTTGGACAACAGCCGTCCCAATCAGAACTTGCTCTTCGTTCCAACTACGCATCGGCCCAGAACAACAACCCATTCCGATCAAGACGATTTGGCATTCCTGGTAAGTTCCCACGATTAACCAGCTGCTCTCCAACTATTCGTTGATTGATCATTCGTTTTTCAGCGTCAATTGGCAAAATTCCTGAATGGAGGTCAACTTCCGGGCCAAACTACCAGGCGGACTACGAAGAAGCCCAAACCAACAACCACGACTTCTACCACTACAACCACAACGACAACCACGACTACCCCAAGACCGACAACCACAACTACCACCACAACCACTCGGCCAACAACGACCGCACCATTAAGCACAGTAATTGTCGATAAGGACGATGACGATTTCCTGAACGACGTGGTAGGTTCAAACAGTCACATTTTCCAAACACACTTCACGATTGATCGATTCTTTCCTTCACAGCGTAAACTACCGAACTTTGCCACCCCTAATCCATTAGTGGATAGTTCCTTGGCAAACCGAATCCTCCAGCTGGCGATCAACCGTGATCCCAAGAGCATCTCAGTTGGTAATCAGTTGAACGCTGTTCCTACGACTCCGAAGCCACCAACGCTCTCACCCGTCGAGGTTGAACAGACCAAGAAACAGCTCGATAAAGAGCTGCAGTCTTACAACAATGACCTCCGTCTATTATCAAGCCTTTTGGGACGCCCCATCACTAGTAAGGATCTACCTACACTCACCAAACAACTAGCTCCGGTTCCCAAACCAGCCACCACAACTTCAACAACCACAACAACCCGTCGCCCCCCATCGGTGGACCCCCTTGTACTCCAGCAGCTCTTGCAGAAGCAACAGCAACAGCACAACTCTAGTCCCGCTGTAGCTGATTCCACCGAACTGTACGGAAAATCCAACGAAGCTATCCTCGCAACCGTCCTGAAGCAACGGGGCATTGGGCCAGCAAATACCAATGCCAACTTGGAGGAGATCTTGGCCAAGATTTCCCCTCGTAGCAAAAGCAACCAGCTGCCGACTGTGCTACCAATCATAACAACGGCTCGGCCAAGGCCACAAGCTGCTCGACTTCCAGAGCCACCACCACTGCGATCGTCCCGACCGGTTTTGGACGGTCTATCCTGGTTGTGGCGCGAGTGGCAGGCTACTGCACCGCAAACTCGACCCCGAACTCCTGGATCTTCGCTCATCGCTTCTCCACCACCAGCCAGTACTTTTGGACTGAGCGGAGGTGTTGGAGGAGGTAGACGACCGCCGCAGTCACAAGCTTTCCGCGACGAAGGACTCGATCCGGATGCCGTAAGTCTACTTAATACTTTCAACTCATAATTGGATTCTGAGGAGAGTGGTTTTGATTTTCTAGAAACCGATTAACCCCAGCGTCACGGAGGAACCGCCTTCGTTGTTCGGAGGCTTCGGGGCGATTAATCCAGGTGGGCAGTTGTTGAACGCTGCCATTGGCGTGACACGAGCCGTTACGCAGTTCCTGGGAGTGGCGCTGCAGGTATGGTGTAGAGAGATCTGCGTTTTATGAAATTTCTAACACACATTTTGTGGTTTGGTTTTAGGGAGCGGCCAAGAGTTTCACGACCGCGTTCCAACCTCCGACTCCACAGGTTGATGATCTGAGCTACTACAGGTTTAGCGGTAGATGAGCGGCAAACGGGTTAATAACTGGTTAACGGGAATCAAGTCATATATGTTTAGCCATTAGCAAGTTGTTGTTATTACTATGAGATTTTGCTCAATGCGAAGCTTACTTCCAACGACGCATCGGGGAAGCGGGGAAGAAGCAGTACGAGATTGAGCTGATGGAGTACGTGAGTGACTGTGGCCGAATGTTTGCGATGAGAGATTGAGTCCCTTAGGAAGGTGTACTGATAAGACTGTGAATTTTACGATTAGGTCCTATTTATTTTTGTTCTTGGTCACAATGCTTGCTCGTAAACTGTTTTGAATTCCACGTGTAGAAGAGAAAAAGAAAACTATCAATCGCTAACGCCTTAACACCTTGCCGTCAACGAGGCGAATCCTAAAATGTGATAATCCTTGAAGTACACGCCACATGAAGTTAGTTTTGGAAAAACATCGTTTAATTTATATCATTCTCCTACGTATTGCTGTTTTAATCGTCATTCGGATTAATCGCTTCGACAATCGATTGTGCCATCTACGCGAGAGGATTGGCTAGAGAGGCACGTCTTGATATTTTAAATTTTACGTGGTATAGTTAGACTAGGATGCGTTCATTTCGTTCGACGACGGGATGCGCAAACAGGCACCTCGTACTGTGGTTTAGAATTTTGTAAATAAAGAACAAATAAGATGAGTTTGAAAATGAGTATGGATGACAGGAATTCATTTATCAAAATCCGAAAACATTCGTCAGAGCTGGATGCCTCTTTTTTTGGTGTTTCTGGTTCAGTTGGTTCATGTTATCATAGTAGCAATCGCACCCTCTCATACCCGTTAATAACATAGCAACCATTGCTGCAAATAGTCATTTGGTCTTATTTTGTCAAATTTACCGCTAACTTGTTTCAGCTGAATTTTTGAATATGGTGTAAAGGATGGAAATCTCAAAACTTGATCGACTCAAATATTACGGAGTTTTTTAATTGAAAGCAATCTTTTGGAACGAGTCATTCGTAGTTCCTTGACCCAGTCCGTAATCAAAGTGGCGTTTCACTCTGGCTCTGGAAGATGCATGTCAGTCTTCTTTGATGATTTCGCATGGATTTCTCCGAAATATTGGCTTCCTTCGCATAGTTTTGCTTATGGAACGCACCGGGTTGCGAGCAATTCTTGCGTGAACCGGTACAATCACGTTCGGCGTGCGTGAAAAGCGCGGACGTCCGCTTCCAAGCTTTCGCTGTAGGAATATCCTGCCAGGGACTTTTATCATGACGGTAAACCGTTGTCAAAACGCACCCTACCACCTTGGCGAATCTCTTTCGGCTTCTTCTGGGCGAGCAACACAACCTGGTGTCCATCAGCTTATCGCGAACACTTTGACAAACTTGCAATAAAACAAGTAGAATGTTTGGATGCAGCACTTGAAAGTAAACATAAATCCAACACACTTTCGGCAGAAATTAGTCACTGGCTACACGAATTAACCCAATACTCAAGTTCTGAACATTCACATACTTACTTTCTGCACACCACTGTAGGCACACAATGAAGGCTAGCGCTCTACATTTTGCTTGTGCCATATTCTATTCGAGTTGCCAAACTGTCATAGAGTAGCAAGAAGAGCAAGGTGTCGAAATTTTGCTCCTCGCATTTGCAAAATCCAAATTGATTCTTAAGCCAACTTGGCACAATCACTGGATATGGCCAAGTCAACCATGACGAATGTTATGAAAGTGTTCGGAGAACATCTGACGACAGTGGAAAATATCCACTAGAAATTCACTTAACTTTAATGTGATTCATGAAGTGGGAAATGATTTCTAATATCAAGTGAATCTGATGTGCCCAATGGAACATAAATGGTAAGTCAAGTAACATTTCTTTTTGTATGTGATATTGATGTAAAAATCACTTATTTTAATATTAGAAAATATGTACACGTGTTTCCAGTAATAGCTAAGTGAAATATTTTTGCAGTGTAGTAATGTACGATGAAACGTACGTTAAGGCTAATTTCAAGCAGCTCCCAGGTCAAGAGTTTTATAAGGCTTCCGGAAAAGAAAAAGTTCAAGATAAGTTTAAGCAGAAAAAAATGTCAAAGTTCCATAAACAATACTTGGTTTAACAGACGATTTGCACCAGCTTCAAGCAGTTCAAGTTCCTCAATTGGTTATGGGCACCACGCAGAAGGACCTAGCTCACGGAACACCGCAGTTTCATGGAAACACTGGGGGATTCGAAAACTGCAGCTACCGTGCTATTCTTGGAAGCGACAGGAGTCTAAAAAGTGATAACGGAAGATGTGCCGGAAGTGGAAGCTGAGAAAACCAAATATTTAGAGAAGGAACGCAAAGGAAAAGCGCTGTTGGTAAGCTGTCTGGCTGACTGCTGAATAGAGGTCGTTCGTGTGAAGACAACGAAGAATCTAACGTGATAAAGTTCGGAGGCAACGTTTGCTAAGAAATCGGTTGCTAGCCAGACACTTATCCGCAAGTAGCTAGCGCGACTACGCATGAAGAGTGGAACCGAAACGAGAAGCCATTTCTTGGAATTTTAATTACTGGTGACGAAGTTAAGGACTGCTGGTGATACCCTGGTCGAGACAGGTCTGGTGTCGCAGCTCCTCTTAGGGTCTGTTAATAAACCACGAAGACTCACGTTTAAAAATTCTACCCTCGTAGACTTTTCTCCATATATTTTTTGTGAATTTTTGTATGGTCGACTTTGGTCTAATTCTTTATTTTAAGAGTGTTAGTGTCTTTTTACTTGGAGCCTTCAATCTATTGTTTATTTTTTTAACTATTTCTTTCCTATCCCTAATGAATTATGATTTGGTAACTTTTAAGGTTTTCGCTAATTCCGCATGAGGGTAGTTCGAATTGAACGAAGCGTAAGCAGAATTTTGATGCGTTGCTTCTCTAGTCTGGACACTATTCTGTTAGCTGGAGAGCAAATGTCAAACGTTAGGTGCTCGCGCAAACCTTCGCTGTTCGGGGTTTTAAACGCACGAGAAAAAAAAGAGTCATTCAAACTTCGATCGTAACACTCTTTATTTGAAAGGACGCTGCAAAACCAAGACACACTTATTGTGGATTTTCTGTGGAAAGCCATAAATAATTAGCAGCATTTATCACCATGGTAGTTATCGTTCGCCAAAGACAATTTCAATGATTAATTATGTAACAAGTGAGATAATTTCTATCCTTAAAATAGCGTAGTTTTTTCTGGTTTGTCTAGTTTCCTTACCATTTCTGGATTCAGAAATAATTAACGTTGACCATGAATCTTCTGCTCGGGGCTCAAGTAATTATTGATAATTGAATGGAAATTTTGGGATTTTTTTGATTTGATACGTAAGTCCGGTCATTTGCTGATTTTTATCCATATTTCTCTCTAGTGTTCGTGAAGGAACTTATCCTTCACGAGAAGATGCACTTGACGGATTGTAGGTTGCGGAAGATTTATAATCTCTAAGTGGCACCGAAGTATGACGGCTTGTAAGCTCACCCTCATTATCCGTTCAGTGGTTCACATTGCACCAACTGGCCACAGCAGCAGAGTGTAGAGTTTTCTTTGGTTGATGTTATCAAAATATGTTGTTTATATACTTTTTTTTAACATTTCGGGATTAACTTTACAAAAGGGCTTAACTTTCCGTTGATTTAAAAAAAACTATAATATCTTGAAAACGGATGTGACCAAAACTCTAATTTCAAAGGATAAATCATGATAATAATATTTCAATCTTTCTAAGGGAACATCCACAAATTACGTGATATATTATGGGAGGGGGGCTCAGAAATAGAAACGTACCATGTATTAGGTATGGCATAATATGCTACGAAGTAGTTCTGGAAATGATCAATATTATGCTACGTCATTTGTGGATGGTCCCAAATAGAGATATTGCCTTTTCACAGAAAATTTAGCATGCATAGAATATTCAGAAAGAAGAAGAAGCAGCATCCGCAGCTGTTGCTTCCTTCAATAATTTAAATATTACCAAGCAAACTCGATGCATAGGTACAAGGTAATCGCTGAACAAAATAGCTGTGGTTGTCAGTGATGATTGTCAGTTTCGGGTATTTGAATCTGACGCCTGATGCAATTTTTTCTCTGAAACGGCAATAATAAGAATTGATTTTTGGTCCAACCATCAATAACGTAATTTATTTGTCGAAATTGTTCCATACTGCCTTCCCCTTGTATGATTTTTACGAATAAACCTGATAAACGTTTCATGACGCGTAAGAAAACACAAGATCCCTTTACCCGTCTGCCCCAGCAAAATTAATAGATGACTTCTTTGTATAGAATACGCAACAACAAAAAAATCATAATCTGCTTCAGTTTATTTATTTACATAACGGTAGAAATCATATGTATTTTTACAAAGCGAATATACAATAACAACTCCAATATTTTTTTTGTCGATTTGCATTAATCTTACTATGTTTCTGTTTCATCACAAACAAAATCCTCATCAACTTCATCGACAGCTTTCATAAGTTCCTCCAACGCATCGCAGTTATCGGTGTCGGATGTTGAACGTGTTTCAGAATCTTCAAAAATCATAAAACTTTTCACGATATCTGGATAATCTAGAACATTTTTTTCTGTCGTCTTTTCTCCATCCAAAGTGAGCTGATGAATGGGTCTGATTCATTCATGGCACGAATGAAGACATCATGTAAGTTGTCCAGCCTTGAGCGCTTTCTAGCATGATGGGTTTGGTATTTCTTTAACTGTTTGTGCTGGCTTTCTGCTGCCTCTTCTGCTAATATACCAAGCGGCACTGGAGAATGCATAATAATTTCTCCGGCATGAGCGAGTACTTTATGCACAGTTGCAGGAATTTTATACCAATCGTACAATTCCAGATAAAGTCGGTAAGTATCCTTGCAATACGAATCTATTTTTTCGGGGTTAATTGGGTCTTGACAGTTGATAGCAATTAAAATATTTCTAAACCTCACAATCAATTCTTCGTCGATGCTCAGAATTCTGCTTAAAAGCTGAGGATTTGCCAATGTTCGTCGACACACGTTACCTGTAGTACTTGTACCTGCACCACCAGATCTTGGTTAATCTACTCTGACTCCAAAATGCTCATGAAGCTGTTTCGTTATCAGTTTTTTTCTTTGTTCGTATAATTCTTTAAATGGCTGTGAAACCTGCCATTTTTTAAAATCCATTCTATATGCAATATGCAAAAGGCATTCGAAAAATCGAATCCAAGCATGAAACTGAGATATACCGTAATATAGAACATCTTCGTTTGTTAAAAATCCTTCTTCAAACTTTTCTTTACTGTTCATTATATTAGGCTTTGCTCCACCGATTGGGCAATTTTGCATTGATGAACTTCCTGTAATATACGTGAGGACTTTTCCATCTATCATGCTAAGTACAAAATCAAAATCAACAAGAATTATTTTGTCATTTAAAAGCTCGACCTTCACTGGCGTCAGTTCATTCATTTCTTTTTCAATGTCATTTTTTGTGGCAAGAATTACCGCCTTACTCTCTTTGATAAATTCAAGGATGATGGGCCTACAAAATCGAATACTTTGAGGCATAGCATTGAACCACATAATCATTTTTCGATCATTATGCATGAATAACTGAATTGGAGTAGGTGTTGATGAAAATACATCAGAATCATTCTGACATCCTTCTGGCAGCTTCTGGTGGTACTGAGAATACCCGGTTGAGTCATCCATACCCCAACTACATAATAGAATTAGTTCAGCACTATCCAGCTCGTTAGAATCCATGTACTCGTTCAGCTCTGCGTCGATTATTCTCACGGTTCGATGCACTGTATTGTCCAGAAGCGCCTGCAGTTTTACTCTAATTTTTGAAGCGATTGCTTCGATGAACTCGTTGGGAGGTGCGCATTTCTTTTTTACTTCCCCAATGACGCCGTAAGGTGGAAATCGTGACGGTGATTCTCTGTGTATTAGTTCGTATTGGAATCGACTAAATCCAGCTTCGATGAAAAAACTAAAAGCTTCCTCGGGTGACATCATTCCACGTTGATCAGTTGATTGCGACAACATTTTTCTAAAATCTCCTCGTTTTCTTAGAAAATGGCCGACGACTTTAACTAAATTTATCTCTTTCCTATTGTAAGCTGTCCTTCTCGCCATTACTAGAGCCTTTTCGATGCTGTCTACTTTGGGATCCAAGCTTTCGTTGTCAATGACACGTCGTTTTTCTCTTTCGCTCAGGTCAGCAAAAGGTTTTGATGGTCTCCCACGCTTTGCAGATGACGCCGAGGTTGAAGGAGCATCTTGTTCTTGTTCGATGAACTCCGCAATGCCGAAGTCTCCATTTATCCAATCCCGAGAATATGCCTCGAATCTTTCCTATTTTCATTGAGCTTCATTCCACTTTAGCTTGTATTTACAAGCGGTCCTATAGAGTTTATCCTGGAGACGTTCACGTTTTTCCTCCGATATAGGATAGTTTTCACAAATAAATTTAAAAGCTCTTTCAACATTCGCATTATGCGTCAATTTAGAATCAAACAACGAAATTATAACTCTATTATCCATTTTTACACTTGCACTCAACCGTAGTTTATGGGATTTCAAATAATACACTGTCAGTATAAATACCACTCCTGGTAATAAATCGTACTCTAGGTACTTACAATGAGCCTCAAACATTGAGTACCTAAGCGAGTCGATGGCAGCAAGGTCCACATACACGTAGGTACGAATTAACGAATTTACGAAAATTAATAAAGCAACACCAGCAAAAATTCAGGAAACACATTATTCAAAAACAAAAAGAACGTAACTTTAAACTTACATTGGAAAACATGTAAACATGAAGAAGCCCTTTTATGCGATAATAATAATACCGATTTTATTATTTATAACCAATTATAGCAGAAACTGTTTTAAACATATTTTTAATAATTTTAAATTTAAAATAAGTTCAGCCCTTTTAAAAAAATGGTCGAAATTTTCTGTAAAGTGTTAATTTATAACTTATTTTGGTTAAACCATCTCCAGAAATAAACAAAATCGCCCAAAAAAGTAAATACGTTTTCATCAACCTAAAATAATGGAATTGCACCAAAGTGGTCATATTTTTAAACCACCTGATTTCAAAATGGCGCAAGTTTGCGCAGAGTTTTCCTTCGTAATTTGTTATTATACATCCCACACTTGATTCAGAGCTGCTGGGTTATGCGGGGATATGCGGGGATATGCGGGGAAAAAAAGTTGCTGATCAAAATAGTTGAAATTTCTAATTTTTAAATGTTTTTTCTTCTCTTAAAGATTTTTTTGATTTTATTTCTGAATGACAACCTATCGTATTATTATTTTTTAAAGCTAGTTTTGTTACCTTTTCAATCATGTATAGTTATAGATAGCTAGGGGTTATCTCATAAAAACAGGTCAACATTTAACTTGAGATAAAGCGTATTTTTTCGGCAAAAAGTACGTTTTTTCACTAACTTACAACTTTGACATCTAATATCTTAGGAATGAAAAGTGCTAGAGGCTTGAAACTTTGAAGAAAACTTTATATGTTTACTTTTGATAAAAAAAATTGAAAAAAAGTTTTGGTGAAGGTCACTTTTCCGATTTTCGTCCGCCTGATATCTTTTAGTGCAATCACTGGAACGTTCTGTATTTTTGTAAAAACCAATAACCATGATCAACACCAAACAGCATCTTCACCATCATCACTACCACATACCAAGAATCAGTATCACCGTCACTACTACCCGAGTACGATGCAACAACTTATGAATACCTAATTTTGATCTTTATAACTGGCCTTCGTATTAAAGAGCTCAGATTAAGAGGTAAAATACCTAAACAAAATACATAAGAATTGCAAGCAAAATATCTCTCGAATAACTAAACTTGTTATTTCGATACCTGGGAATACCTGAGAGGTACTATTTTGTTATTATCTTACCTCAATTTGGTATTCGCATAACATTGTGGGAACAATTTTATGGTATTATCCTTAGGTATTTTACCTCTTAATCTGAGCTCCTAAATACCAAGGCCAGTTATCAAGTTATTCGGTCCTGCTCGGGTACCAACATCAACAGAATCACACCCATCGTTTGATGTCGCCTGAGCTCGAAAGTTACACATGATAACTCATGACAACAAACGTTACCAGAGTAATGAACGTTAAAATTTCAAAATGCTTTGATATTCATTAATATAAACAAGTTCATTTTCAAATCGAATTTCGAAATGTCAGAAATGAAATTCAATCAACCACAATGAATATCAACTTCCCGTCGGGATCGGAAAAATTCAAGGGCAGCTCAGTCCAGGTATTTTTGCACAACATTGCTACCATCTATTCCTTTGGGACGATGATGACAGCCCTGGTTTTTCCATATTTGGATTAGGATTCAAAATCACTTAATATTAAAAAATCATCACAAAAGATGATATTCAGATTTCATCAAATGAAATTCATGCTTACCGATTGATAATCAAAACAACAGTGACAGCAGATTTTTGACCCGCACATAGAGCCGACTTCATTCATTGCAGCCAGGGAGCTGGCGAGAATTCATTTTGCTTTAGCCAACATCTCTAACATCCAAACGTCAAAAGATTCATTGTTTGTAAACAATACTGGGGCTCTTACCCGTAGAAACAGACGGGCCTTATTCAAATAAGGCCCGCGATATGTTGCATACTGTCAAACGTTAGTAACAAGGATAGGGTTGCCAGGCCCCTGATGCCAACTGAATTTTGTTTACTGCAATCATAGGCATAGAAATGACAGCGGTAACCATGAAAACCGGGAAAGTAAACATCATCATTACACCGGGATAAAATCATTTTCACTTCTCATGGATATTTCATGAAAATTCAAGGCACTGCTTGTAACTCGTTATGAAATTATTTAGTTTGGAGATATCATCACCCAGAAAATATTTTATCACACATACATCAAACTAAAATACAAATTATTTCTATGATATTTTTATATTTTGTAGCAAATTCACATAAAAAATGACACTTTTTTAACAATAATATTTGCAATTTTTAATTATCTTGTTCTTAATTTTTATAGTTTAATCAATTTACGTTTTTATGTAACACATTGAGATATACTTGGTTGTAGATTCTTCATCTTCCCTGCTTTTTATTTCGACGCTTACACATAATCGAAGCGTATCATTGAAACGACTTAATTTTTTATTCTTCCGAAGTCTCATAAATTAACATGTTTTCGATATTTTCTCGAGTAACGGGTGGCAACTAAAATTTTGGAATTTCTTTCTCAAGCTGTCAAAAAAAGACAAACATAGTTGAAGAAGATCTGATTTATTCAAATAAAAGATACATTGTCCATTGTTGAAAAAAATTAGTGAACATTTGAAAACGGTCCGTAATCGGATGTTCGGCGAAGCTTCCGTTTGATGTCGGAACAGGAGCCTGTTCCGACCTCCATGCCACCTGTACGGCCTCCATGTCAACTTTGCGAATGCATCTCTTGACTCTACCTATCAACTGTTTGCAATTCGTGGCTCTCCAGTTATTTTTGTACACCAAGGAACTCAAAACCCCGAAGAAATCTTCGATTGGGCGACACTGAGGCAGATTTGTCGGGTTGTGGTTTTTGGGTACAAATGGGATCGAATAGGTATTCAGGAACGATTGTGTTTTTATGGCGTATTGCGATGACGCTTTATCCGGCCAAAACACGTATTGTCCATCAGCATGATGTTTTTGTAGAAACGGGATCAAAATTTTCTTCAAACATTCGTTCTGGTACACATCTTGATTGATTGCCAAACCAGAGGGCTTGAACCATGGCTTAGAAATGCCTTTCTCGAGAATGGCAATGTACAGCATCACTTTCTGTTCAAACTTATGTTTAAACTTATATTTTATGTTTGGAGGTGTAGTAGAACTATCCGTTGAATAATATCGATCGTTTCCGGGAATCTGCGTCTTCGAAAGAGGGAAGTAGCTTTCGTCGTCCAAAACAAAACTTACCAACGGCATTGGGATTTCAGCGTTGAAATCTGTGCATCAGTATATTCTGGGGCTCGTGTCTTCTTTCGGCCCTTTATTCCGACTCTTTTCAATGTTTTGCAGATGTACTGGTGAGAACAGTTGAACTTTTTTGCGGCATCCCGTTGGCTCAGTGAATCCATGTTGTTGAAGGCACGAGAAAGAGAACGAAGTCCTTTTGCGTCCATAATTTTGGCTGGTCTTCCACTACCTTGCTTGCGAGCAGTTGTTGGGGATCTTAGGATATGGTAAACAGTCGAAGTCGCAACATTTTCGCTTTGAAAATGTTGTACCGTATACGTTTTGCCGAGATTTCTGTGCAGTTCGTAGAACTGTACAACGCGCTTGCGAAATACTTCTTGTTTCGACGGCATTTTGAGCAAAACTGAGCAAGCATAAACAAAACAGAAAATACTAGCAGAAAGAGGAGAGATAGAGCTAACGCATACACACTCTTATTTCTCTCTGAGCTCGTTTGTTGTTGAGAAAAAATTCCAAAATTTTAATTGCCACCCGTTAGACAAAACTGTTCCTAGAACATAACCACTGCTTGTAGAATCAATGAAAAATCGATGAATACTTAGGAGTTGACCATTTAGTAAAATGAATATATAAAATTTTTACATAGATATTTGGTGCAAATTTTAATTCCTTTGTAGTAATACTTTCCGATTTCACAAAATTCGTCATCTCCATAGTTCTAAATCTGCTTTAACATTATTAAGGAATATATATTCATTTTTATTGCTATACTAGCTGATCCCGGTGCAAGCGTTGCTACGCCTGCAACTAAATGAATGAACATTACATAGAACTGACGCTTTTTTTAATGAGTTTTTTTTTTAAATAATAAGGAGTTCGAACTTCTATTAGAACATTCTTCTTACCCAGACAATACACAGTTTGTGGCTTAGTTACCTGGATAATTCTCAGGATTGGTTGAAATTTGTGTTTGAATCCACCATAGAAACATTTCTTGCATTCAAAAAACCCCGCATACCATTTTTGATTCCATTTGCTTGATTAGTTCTCAAGCTATGCAGAAATTTGTGTTTCATTTGTATGCGAGCCGGAAGGGGGAAGCGGTTTCAAACAATCATAAGAACCTTCCCCAGCCCCAAAAATACCTGCATACATATTTTCACTCCGATCGGTCAGACAGACAGTCAGACAGAAATCCATTTTAATATAAATAAAAATCCTGTTTTCAATAACCCCCACATGCCAAATGTGGTCTCAAATCATCATAGAAACATTTCTCTCCTTCAAAAACCTCCATATGCCAAATTTGGTTCCATTTTCTTGATTAGTTCTCGAGTTATGCATAAATTTGTGATTCATTTGTATGGGAGCCCCCCTCCCCTTCAGAAAAGGGAGGGGTCTTAAATAAGCATTGAAACAGTATTCATCTACAAAAACCTCCACATGCCAGATTTGTTTCAATTTGCTCGATTAGTTCTCGAGTTATACAGAATATTGTATTTCATTTGTATAGGAGCCCCCCCCCCTTTCAGGGCGAAGAGGAATCTGAAACCATCATAGAAACCTTTCTTGCCTTTAAAACCTCACACATGCTACATTTTGTTTCTTTTGCTTGGGGTCTCAAACCACCGTAGAAACATTTCTTGCCTACAAAACTTCCACATGCCATATTTGGTTCCATTTGTTTGATTATAATTCAAGAAATGCAGAAAATAGTTTTTCATTTGCATGGGATCCCACCCTTTCTAGAAGCGGGAGGGCTCTCGATCTATCATTAGATGCTTTCCCGGACCCAAAAACCACTGAATACAAATTTGCAAAGCAGTAGGTATAGTTCTCATGTTTGGTTGAAATTTGTTTCATTTGTATGAGAGCCCCCCTTTTTAGAGGGAGGAGGGGCTGTGAACCACCATAAAAACATTTCATGCCTTAAAAAACTCGTCCATTCCAAATTTGGTTCCATTTGCTTGATTATTTCTCGAGTTATGTAGAAATTTGGGTTCCATTTGTTTGAGAGCACCCCCTCCCCCCTTCCTCCACATATGACGGAAGAGTCTCAAATCACCATAGAAACATTTCCCTCCTTCAAAAACTTCCACATGCGAAATTTGGTTCCATTTCTCTTGTTAGTTCTCGATTTATGCAAGGATTTGCGTTACATTTGAATAGGTCCCTCCCCCTCTCAGAAAGGGGAGGGGTCTCAAATCAACATAGAACCATTTTTTGTCTTAAAAAACTACCACATACTAAATTCGGTTCCATTTGCTTGATTAGGTCTCGAGTCATGCATAATAGTGTATTACATTTGTATCGGAGCCCCCCCCCCCTTTAGGATGGGAAGGGGTCTCAAACCAACATAGAAACATTTTTTGTCTTAAAAAACCACCACATGCTAAATTTCGTTCCGTTTGCTTGATTAGTTCTCGAGTTGTGTAGAAATTTGTGTTTCATTTGTATGGGAGCCCCCCTTTCCAGTAAAGGGAGGGGTCTCAAACCATCATAAGATTATTCTCCGGCCCCAAAAATCTCTGCATACAAAATTTCACGCCGATCGGTCCTTCCGCTCGCAAGTTAAATCGTGACAAAGGATACCCCAACTCATTTTTATTATATAGATTTTGATTTGGAGAACTCCAAACTTTCCAAATTCAATAATTGATGGGTGATTTTTTTACTTCTGCATAATGACGTATACTGTTCCAAAAATTCTTAAAAGGGTTTAGAGGAAGGCGTTTCTGTATTCATTTGGATTTAATGATGAATTCTATAGCTCAACAAGGTTTCTAACGGTTTGTACAAGGTGCGAAGTTAGATGTATGTTGTTTACCATATTTTTCGTTCCGTAATGTTTTTCCAATTCTCTTACAAACAAATCTAAGTGTTTTTCACAAGTCAAAAGTGTAATTCTGGAAACTTTAAATTCGAGAAGCTGAGAAATACTTGTACTCCAAAGCATTAAATGATCCATATACTTGGAAGGGAGCAAATCGTTAAAACAAGGATAAGGGCAACAGTCAAAACTTGATGAGCTTGACGGAAACCCTCACTGAATATGTTCTCGGAAACTGACGTAGGGAGAGATTACATTTTGATCAAGCTGCTAATGTTGGAGATTGGAATTGCCTGAAAATCTCCACAAGAAAAATAGTATCTGCTTATAAAAAAAGATGTGTTTGTTTCTTTGTGAAAATTTGTTATAAATTTATTCAAATATATCATTTTCCAGTAACTCAGGAATTTGTTATTTCTTGTAACATAATGTATTAGAAGCCTGTTATGTTATATCATGGAAATGTAGTATAGTTTGTTATATTTTTTATGTAATTATAACATAATGTGTTATTCTTCTGATTAATCAAGAGTTGCTTTTGTTATAAATTCTGATATTTTAACAACATCCTGCACCAAGTTTATAACAAAGCTTGTTAAAGAAAATAAAGGTAAAATATTAACTTAAGCAGATATAATGTTGTTATATTTTTCTAGTCGGGTACCGTTAGATTTTCTCGTTGGATTACGGGAAAAGATCTAGTCACAACGAGTAGTTAAGACCTTCGTGCTCGGAAGTTATTTTGTGAGATTCTTAAGAAGTACCCAGTATGCATACTGATGGCAACGAACTGTTTTTAAAGATGGACTTTGGGCAGCTCCATGGGCAAATGTTTTATATGACCAAGGCTCGAGAAGATGGCCGCAATATATATAAATTTGTTTTTTTAGTGAAATTGGTGAATTGGGAAGTTGTTTGTAGCTGTTGACAAAAATATCAAGTTTTCGTTACACATGAACTCAAAGATCTATAATGAAGAGTGCCTGAAAAAACGCATTCTACCATTCATCAAACCACACAAATGCTCTGCATAGTTTTGGCTACATATGACTAGCTGCCACTGCAGTCGAGAGACACTTTAGTGCTACTGTGACAACAGGGTGGAATTTATGGAAAAGGGCCGCTATTCTCCCAATTGCTCTCAATTTCGATCAATCAAAAAATATTGGGCAATTGTTCAGTGGAAACTGAAAAATGGTAAGAAAAGTGACTGGGGATACTGCAGAGATGATCTTGCGTCCAGATAATATGCACAGATAAAAAGAAACATTGAGTTTTCTGCGTTATCTTATGCATATAAAGAGTATGCTACATTTGGCATAACAAAGTTGGATAGTTCCTGTAAACTCAAGTCGGATAACGCCTGAATCCAGCCTGCTGTATGAAAGATTGCAAACATTGTTGTTTGGCGCATGAAAGATTGTATACAATTTCGATGTTTACGCATCCTTTGGTTTGAAATTATACAATTGGAAATTTTACGTGGCTGTTAAAATTTATTTATTTTCTGTGTGTAAATTGAGCTTGAAATAACAGGAACATTCAGTTATTTTCGAAAAGAATAATCTTACTGCATAGAAAAATAGAATGAATTTTAACAGGCGCGTAAAATTTCCCCTCGTTTAATCACATGCCAATACAACAAAAATGTCGACACCGTAAACAAGGATATTGTTTGCTATTTTTCATACACTATACAGACATGTTTGCAATCTTTCATACAACATACCTGATTTTAGTGATTTCTGGCGTAAATTTACATGAAAATCCCATTAGTTTCTTCCAAATCTAGCTTTCCCTTTATGTGCATTAGATAAGGCGAAAATTTAAATATTTCTTTCAAACTTTGTGGACTAACTCGAACGAGAAGGTATCTAAAACTATTACGTATGCCCTTGTCGAGTTATTCTACCTGGAACAGTTTTCCAGCTAGGGAAAAATATACGAAATTGTGATTTTTCTGATATAGTTACCTACGCAAAAAAAAGTTAGCCAGGTAAATTATAAATTCACACATTTCTTAGTTTTCGGATTTGATGAATTTCCACACAATTAATTTATGTTACATTTTTATTTGATTTGTTCTTACATTGTAAGTAGTTTTGGTAATAACATCTGATTACGTCTCCAATCGTAGATTCTACTGACTATATTCCACTTTTCGCGTAGTTGCTATATTTACAAGTTGTACTTTTTATCTATTTAATAAATATAACCTCGCAATAACATATGTTTAGAAACTTTATCCGAGATGCACTCGTAAAATCAACTGACATTCAATAGCTTAACTTAAATTCCATTCGCCTCTGTACAAAAATTGGTTCATTGTGCACCGCATCGAAATATAAACCTTATGACATACAATGCTCATCCTCAAGTTCAATTTGATAAATGCCTTGTACTTATTTCCTGGCGGTTGGCCGTCCATCGCTCACCGCATGCCATCAATCTGGCGTCATTTGGGAAGGGGGGGGGACTCAAATCGTTTGGTCGTCGTAGCCGTAGATGAGGCTAATATTATCTGGCAGCGGATCCATTAGTTCGACTATTGGATCCGCTGGCTTTGTCAATCGAGCACATCCTTCAACTTGACGTACAAGCAGCAGGACAGTATCATGCCGAACACCTGAATCACGCAAATCCCCAATCCGATGGCGCCCAGCAGGATGAGGTGATGCTTAAGCTCGTCTGCCATCTTGTAGATGCATCCCTGAAGGGTGAGAGCGAGAGATGAATTGAGTTAGAAATTTTCGCCAAATTGACTGGTTTGAAAAATTGCAGTGCATTTTCTCCGTACCGTGTAGGGAATGTTGCTTGGGCCATCACTGAGGCCGCACTTGGGTGTCATGCTGAGACAGCATGAATCCGGTACCCGACGGCCTTCTGTGGGTCGGATCAGGTCCTTCCGGCGAGACCGCAACCACACGCTGTAGCGCCAGTCCTCGAAACGAACGGCACCGCAGCAAAATGCGTATTTTTTCACCCATTAATGTGTTTTAGCCAGTAACCGTGTAGAGCTTCCATCCCGGGATGTCGCGGGATTCTCTCATTTCCCGGAATCCCCAGATCCCTTGATCCCAATTCCAAGACAGTAGACATATTTCCCATATTGGTGATTCCTTTTCTTACTGGCAAGGAATGGTATTGGGTTCGGATTCTCTGTCAAAAAATAACCTACGTTTTGGCGAGTTTGAGTGACATAAACTCTAAATTTGGATAGTTTTAAATAGCCGTGTTGCGTTATTAGTTGCATTTACCCAACATTACAAGCTGAAGCTAACAATATTCACGGCCGATGCAAATCACTGATATTTGTGTGCCGTTGTAAGTGATGTAACTTAGTGGTTGAGTAACTTTTTCGGTTTTGACCGTCTATGTTTGAAGATTAATGAGTATCGTTCTTAATGTTATTATCATATGTTATCAGTTTTCCCGAAAAGGAAATTTACTTTTTTGCGTATTTGAGTTGTATGTACTTAGACTTGAGTAAGCTTCAACGCCCGTGTATGTTTTCAAAAAAAAAAAAAAAAAAACATTGACAACCGTTCAAAGTTTCATCGAAGCTTTTGCAATGTTTGCTGGGATTTGATATGCATGTGTTATCAGATGGTTTTTTATCCGTCTTTTCCACTCTTCATTCACATAATGCCTATTAAGTGGCGTGCTCGCAAAAAATCATCGTGAAAAGGGAGCCCTGATTCTTAATTAATATTTTGAAATTCGCAAGTAAATTATGTGTAATATCCAACCGAAAAAAAAATTATTTTCAAATTACCAATTGACTGCAGAAATGACTGACGTTCGGCAGTATTTTACGAAACTATCAACTAATGGTGAAAAAGTGCAATGCTCAAAATGTATACAACAGCTTTCGTGCAAAGAATCATCTACGTTTCGGAGATTTTCAAAAGCAAGTTTGAAAAGTCGTTAAAATTTTCAGACAATCGCCGGTGGAAATTGAACCTTGCAAGATAAAACCATCGCAGCTCATCAAAAACCGCCGCAATTGTTTATCAATATCACAACAAGGTGAAACAGCACTGAAAGGATGCTCGAACGATTTATACGTGTCTATGAATGCATTGACGGAGCTTGAGCATTCGAACCCACTGAGTGACGAAGAAGTGCAGAGTCCGCGAACAAATGCGACCTTGCTGTTAAAGGCAGCTTGAGTTTTTTACATTCTAAACTTGAGCAGCAGATTAGCACAGCATTCGAATTTTCAACGAGCTATATGACGCAGTTCGCGACAGAATCATTTCGCGTCGAAATAAGGAAGTGATTTCAATGCTGAAATTTTTGAAAAATAGCATATGGGTTCAACTAGCGAAATAATAACAAGCTCCAGGACGTAGATAATGGAATTCCTGAAAGACACTAACTGGTAACTAGAAATGGTAGATCATGAAACATGTGTGTCATCAAATTCATGTAGTTTCTTTGGTGCGTACGGAGGAACTTTCTCTTCAGCAGGAAGTGGAAAGAACATTCCGAAACAAATCACTCAATTGAGTCAGCAGATCGAGGCAAAATTGTCCATACGGAACCATGCTGTAAAAACTAACCGGAAAGTTGACGAGCAATCTGCAGAAAACATTTTGACAACTTGAAGTCCATCTAACCGACCTCTACTGACAGCAAGCGAATTTTCTCCGAATTTTCTAATTGTAGGCACCAAGATGTGTTTGTTCTGATGAAAGTATCAATGTAGTTGCATTTTTCAAATCATTTTTTAAGCTGAAGTCGTAGTTGTTCGCGGTTTTTGCATAATTTTTATGTATACATCGCAATTTTTCTTCATATGTTAATGTTTATTTCAAATGACTAATGCTTCAACATTGTGTAGAAAATTTATTATTTTTCCGGGATCTCGAGATTTCCCGGGAAGTAGAATTTAAACTTCCCGAATCCCGGTATGCCGAAAACCGATTCTCAGCAACACTAGGAGCGACAAACATAAGTCAAATTTCCAACGATCTCAGCCTATCTGCCGAAAGTTCGGTTTAGCAGTGTTGTAAGCTGAGGCTCGGCTTTTATCTGTCAACCGCCATGTGCCATATTGTTTTCATTCGTAAGTGGAGTAAGTCATAAAGATTTTTGTGAAACGGTGAATAAACGGTGGAAATAGAGCAACTTCCAGGAGGAGGAGGATGTAAGACTGCACGATATTTTGATAAAACTTCGTCAACAATTCTACGTCAATTCACCCCGCCCTCCAAGTCTTAGTTTACCTGATCAGCCCATCTAGCTCGCTGTGCTCCACGCCTTCTTGTACGAGCTGGATTCGACGCAAACACCTTCTTTGCAGGGTATCGCGTATAGGCATGAAATATTTAATACTTAGACCAAAATCTAATTCTAAATCTCGGATATTTTCACACTATTTAACCAAAATCTCGGTTAACCTCATTTCTGTTTATTTCGAATTTTATCCGATATATCAGTTTGTTCGTGCCAAGATTCCCAGCTAACTATATGAGTTTTCAGTTTGAACCAAACCGAGGTTATCGGTTAACATAAAAAAGCCGAGATCGAAACCGAGAGGTCGGCCGTGCGGATCTCGGTTTCAAAAAGCCGAGACTCGGCATATAATTCTAAGTGTGCATGCAATGCAATTTATAGCCCCGCTCGTAAACTTCAAGCTCATGGTTCTGTTTTTGTAGCTGAATTGGCGGTGATACTTTCTTTGTTAGAAACTGTTGCCTTACTTATATCAGATTTATATTTTATTCGTAGGAATAGTCTCAGATCAATAGGACTTTTCGTTCCTTAGGCAGGTAAAGCAAACTTTTTATTATCACCTTTGTGTGGGTCCTATCTCATTGATCGATTCCGGGCAATGAGAAAGCGGACTCACTTGAAAGATCTTTAACGACTGTTTTGGTATTATAAATGTAATAGAGGAGATTTGGAGCGATAGCTACATTCTATCACTCCCAAGGTGTTGAATAAATGTTAATACAGAGGGTTGGATGAAGGTCGAGACTTCATTCGTGTGTTGTCTCGACTAATGTCTGATCGTTATTCTTTAAACGCTGATTTGTTCCGTGATGGGCTGAGAGACAACTATCTTTGTGAATATGGACAAGGTTACCAGAATGCAGATCACGCAATTGGGTCTTGTGCTAAGCATCGTAGAGTCAGATCTGAGCTTTATGGTTGCCTTTGGGCTTGAGGTAGACAACCAAATTTACCGATTTGAGACATTTTAGCAAAACGCGATGTGGAATTCATGAAACTTATGTAAATGTTTCTGACAAACATGTATCCTGGATTGTTGGTTGAATAACTTACATATTTAGGTCAATTACTCATTTTGCCTATGCATGTGTGTGTTCTTATTATTTGAAAATGTTCAATTAAAAGTTGTCAGTTGATGTTCTAGATATCAAAATGATATTATTTTTTAAACTGTATTCAAAACATCAACCTAAATTTTGCCAATACATTTCATCGCAAATTTTGTAAATCCTTGTTTAAGGCTTGTTCACGACAAAATCTGGACACCCCTATACACGTATATCTCTTGAAATATTTCATCAACGCGTGAAATATTTCGCAGGCTGGTGAACGTATGTCTTTTCATTGTGGTGATTTTACAAGCTTTTAAATCAAAGATGGCGTCGAAAGAAGAGCAAGTGCGCAAGGCAGTTTTGTGCGGTCGCAAAGGAATCCAGATCTGCCAGTAAGAAAACTTGCAAGAAAACTTGGTTTTCCTGCAAGCACTGTCCATAACGTCCTTAAATCTTTCGATACACTTTTTAAAACAGCCAGGAAGGCTGGGAGCGGAACAAAAATGGATCTCAGTAACCATCAGAAGGACGTGAAGGTGAAGCAAATATTGAAGAAGAGATCAGATCTTTCGGTACGTACTGTGGCAAGAAAAATAAAAATGTCCCCATCTTTCGTGCATACTTCCAAGCACTGGCAAGATATGAAGTCGTTCAAGGTGAAAACTGTACCGATCCGTAATGATGAACAGAATGTGACGGCTAAAACCCGGGCGTACAAGTTGTATCGCGAATATTTGACGAAGTTTTCCTACGTGATATTGTACGATTGTGTGCTTATGTTCCCGGAATGTCTTATTATACTGCCATGCAAGGGAACGGCGTAGAGGAGCATTTCAGGACGAATACAAAGGCCAAGTTTCTCAAAAAATATTTGGTTTGGCAGGCAATATGCAGCTGTGGTCGACCAAGCTTTATTGAACAAGGAAATATACCGTGAAGATTACCTAACGAAGCGATTGTTACCATTCCTAAGCAGCCATGACGCTCCCTCGCTATTCTGGCCTGATTTGGCATCTTGTCACTACGCCAAAGATGTTTTGGAATGGTATAAAGCAAATGGAGTCAATGTTGTACCGAAAGAGGCGAATCCACCTAACTGCCTGGAGTTGCGACCTATCGAGTGGTGTTGGGCTCTTGTGAAGAGAGAACTCTCTCAATATAAACAACAAGCTATAACTATAGAAAACAATCGAAAATCTTGGATGAAAGCAGCTAAATCGGTTGCAGAGAAGTCTGCACAGACCCTAATGGCTGGAGTAAACTAAAAAGTTCGTAGTTTCTTAATGCAGCCTTATTAACTGTTATTGGTTTGAAGATGATAAATAATGCACAATTAATTGATAAAAAAATGCATCTTGGATTGAACTAAGAGCAAATTTGTTATACTCCAAATTTAACCTGTCCAGATGTTGTCGCGAACAAGTCTTACTAAGCATATTATAACAATTCCAATATTTACCATATTTTTTATTGACTTGAAACCAATTTCAACTGAGGTATTGAAAAAAAGTATGTTTGGTGTATTGTTAAGTGATTGTATGGTTCTTATTACGCTCGTTGGATAATTATACCAGTATCAGGGGCCATTCGCCCCGAAGCATCTCTTTATTCAGTAACAAGAAAAAAACTTTAATTAGTTGAAAATGAATAGTTTTGCAGTGTTTAATTTGAAATATTTACTTCTGAAATCGAGAAGTAATAGTGCATCACTGTTATTTTTGATTGGGCCTGATTTGTTTTTTCGTTCACTCTTAAAAGCAATAATTAAAACGGAGTTGCTGACCTCACAAATATCTCTTCACATAAAATGTTGATCTAGCTCTGGCGATATTTGCTGGCTTCGACGATCGAGCTGCTGCAACGGTACAGCGTACGCTTGAATAAAATTTCTCGTAAATTACATTTTTTCCATAATTTTTTCATTTCACATTTGTTTTTTCATGTAGTTCTCATGAACGGAAACGCCCCAATGATTAAGATAATTGACAATAAAAAAAATATCGAGCATGAAAATATCTCCACATAGATGACAGAGACGATATAACATATCATCTCCTAATTAAAACAACAGGTTCGCAACAAATATTTGTCCTAAATATTTAATTCAAATGCAAATAAAGACCATGACCAATCGGTTAAAATACGATCCAGGTGGATATAAGAAATCACCTCTGTAGCGCATTCTTCGGGAAGAATATAATATGCATTTGGTTTGCTGACAGAAAATCGCCGAGGTGGCGATATTTTTAGCAATACTACCTCAAACAAATGATGGCCACACCACGTTTCATTGGATTTGCTCAACGGGCATGTAGTAAAGATGTTTGGGAAGAAAAGTAAACCAACTGCCTCGAAGCCGAAAGATAGCTTTGACTCTGCTCCAAAAATTAAATATTATTCAAACATTTCATCATTGTTTTCCTTATGGCCATAGTATTTGTTGTGGTGAGCTGACTGCGGGTAGCAAAGATGTCTACTATGGCTGTTTCAGTGTTTCACATTTGCTCATGGCTCCACCGTTCTCCATCGTTTGGCTAAGCATGTAAGCTGAACTGAATCTTCTATCAACTTAACAATTCACGTCTGTTTTAATGGACTAGCCGCACGTTGTTTGTAGGGCAAACATTTTTGACAATACCGTGATTATTGACTTTTTAGGACTCAGCATCATGCCAGTTTTTTCTGCCATAACTTCGTCTGCAGAGTATATTTTGCAAATCAATATCATCAATTAAAAATTCTACACTTTATGTTTCTTGGTAGACATTATTTTTCATATGATTTTTACTTTTAATGCAAAACCAAGTGTCAACATTTTTCTGTAAATTAGTATATGTATGTAACAAAATGTACAGCCAGAAAATTATATATTACTGTATAATAAACAGTGATCAATTTTACCTATAAAACTAGCACGCTGTATAGGAAATCTGATATGCTTTGTACATCGTTTGATATAAAGATCATACAGAGAAGTATAGCAAACTATTAATGAAATAAAACAGCAGCAATCAACTCCTGAAACAATATTGAATCGTTGGTAATTAACCTCGTCAAGTGGTCTGCGCAAAAATAGAGGATCAAATGCACAAGTATGTTAGTATGCAATTTATGCCTTATGAATGGGATATTGTTTATCGATTATGTAATGTACGTAATTTTGAATTTCGTTGTGCTTATTTTCAAGCTTTTTTGCATGAACATTTTGCACGATCATTTTTAATCAACATGCAAATTCACTAATCTAGTATCATTAATTTCATCATTCTTTCAAAATATG
The DNA here is from genome assembly GCA_034211315.2 of Aedes japonicus. Lineage (NCBI taxonomy): Eukaryota > Metazoa > Arthropoda > Insecta > Diptera > Culicidae > Aedes > Aedes japonicus. The sequence goes on along the minus strand of JASCZW010000092.1, from coordinate 115,553 downwards.
CACTTTTTCTCTTGGTTCAGTTTGTATCTCACAAATTGAGACCTCTGCTCGCAAATGGATGGATGGAGCAGCCGTGTAGTTTTCAAGAAACTCAAATATTTAAAATGTGGTAAGGATGGAAGAATCTTGATAGATGAACGTGAGGTACTTGGGATGTCCCCGCTAAGTTTGCAACTTGTGTTCATCAACTGATTGGCAGGATTTGGGATAATGATCAGCTAACGAAGAAGTGGAAAAAGGGAGACAAAACAAAAAAGAGATGGTTGGAATATGAGACCTGCCGGGCGAGCACTTTTTAAAAGCGATCTACAGAGTGCGCAGTTCATAGATCATCTTCCGCCGTCTATCGTCGCTAGCAAGCAGCTTTGTGGAAAGTTATCAAGCCGATTTTGTTGGCAAGTGATCGACAACATACTACATGAAGCTTTGGAGTTATGATGTTGCAGATCCTCAAAAAGTTCCGCAAACATCAAGTCCCTATGCAACACCTATTAATGCATTTCAAGACCGCGTATGATACTTTTGCTATGTTGAGCTGTGTTTGATTATGCGCAAGAACGATTTTCTCAAGAAACTGGCCAAACTGATCAAGACTACGATGAATGGTGTATATTGCTGTGTGAAGACATAGAGTATTGCTGGCTCGTTTTAAACAGGCAAAGGATGTCAACAAGCTATCGGATTTATGTCCCACTGTTTATGATTTCAGTTAAAGATGGTATGAAACGGGCGGACTTTAACATGTGGAGAACGGTTTCAAGAAATCCAGCCAGTTCATTTTTCCGCCGGTGACGTAAATATTGTCAGAAAACGATTTTAATGCTTGCTGACCACTAACTACGTCGAAAAATAAATATCTGTTTACAGGAGCAACTGAGCGTGATAAAACCGATGACCATGGTTGATTAGATTTGTGCCATAAAAAAATCGAAATAGCGATGCAAATCGGCCATGATATTCGCATTTTTGAATTCTATAGATTGTCTACGAAAATCCAGGCCAGTCCTACCTTTGGATAGTAAAACATTTGGGAATCGACAATGCGACTGTTTCCCGTGTGGTAAAATAGACCAAGAAGACCCATATGGCGGCGAGCTGACAGCGAAGACTGCCGACCCCGTGAACGCAAGGAAGTTGAAGTACCGAAGCGATAAAAAAATACGGTAGCCAAATGCCGCTGCCCTTCCGGCCCCACGAAGATGACACTCTGTTTCGGATCTGACATCGTGCCATTAAGCGAAACCGGTGATGGAGCGGTACGAAGCCAACGATGTTGTTTTTGTAGCGAAGGAAACAAATCTGCCAAACTCGCCTCAACAACGCCTTATTGAAAAATTTTAGGCGATTATGAAGGGCATGCTCCGGAAAATAGGGAAGGTCCTCAAAATCGACAAGGATTTGGAGCGAGAGTGAATAAAAGTGTGTAAGAAAGATAACGCAAATTTTGCCCAAGGTGCGGCAATGTGGCCTAAGAGTGGAGGTTGAATAAACCAGGTTTGCAAAAACATTGCTAATATGTGTATATTTACTTCCTGAGAGTTTCAAAAATATCCGACTTAAAATGAACTTTTGGTGGTCATTTTTGTCTGTTGCAATTTTTCGAGTACAATCCTTGGCAAACGCATTTCAGGCACTGTAAATTTTCCGTTGCTACACACTACCAACCTTGATGTAGAATTCATTGTCTAAGACAAACACAAGTCAGCGGCCTTTGTGACTTGAAAATCAGTTGAAACAAACGAGAAAAGCAATTCGGTCAAATATACAATTTAATTTAACACGAAATCTTTGTAGATAGAGCAGGAATAAGGTTGAATAAAACTTCGTCGATTTTTCTTCATGCACCTCCCCTCATTCAGGCCGTGGTCCGGTATCGGGAGAAATAACACTGTCGAAGCACACGGCCAGCCGTTTTAACTCAGTTTTAAGTCCTTTTTTACTCACTTTTGTCAAAAGTGGAGAAACTCAAATTTGAGTAAATGTTACTGGTATTGACAAGTCGACAAATCAAAAACATCGGCTGAAATCAGATGGAAGTTTTTGGTTTCTCGACTTGTCAATCCCAGTAAAATTTACTGAAATTTGAGTGACTCCACTTTTGACGAAAGTGAGTCAAAAACGACTCAAAATTGACTGGCCGTGTACTCTTCGTCGGCGTAGTTAAGAACCACCGTCGTGGACTACTCGAGTCAATTGTGTCGAGGTTGAGAGTCAATTTGGTTTTATTATGGTACCAAGAGGTTCCAATAGCTTTTGTATTTTAGTCAGATTTATGACAACCTACACAGCTTCTGGAAACCTTGTATTTTAAAATTCCTTTTACTCCTATTAGAGCTTCTATTTTGACTTCATGAACCTCGTAAAATGCTGTTTTCAAATGCCGTTTTAGGACTCATTCGAATAATCTTATTATGGTCAGTTGAAAAAGCACCATTTTGCCTTCAATAAATACATTAAACGGCAAATTGGCATTAAGGGAGGACACAAAATGACCAAATAGTTTTGTAGTTGCCATTGCGAAGATAAATTGGCTTTTTGGAAAAACTGTGGTCGCCATATTAAAATATAAGAATTTATTGAAATTTGTAAAAATTAATTCACCAAATTTTAAATGCATGGCATATAAACTGTACATCGGAGACCAATTTCGGAATTCTTTTAGATAACCTGGTTGAATTCCATCAATTTTCAGAAAATTCATGGTTAATTTATGAAATTCATCTGTTTCAATTTTGTTTTTGTTATTGTAAGCTCACATAATATCCCATGCGCATTAATTTTCAGCTTTTATCGTGCCAATATGCACCATGAAATTAAATGAGCATTTGATTCGGAGCACGAAACGCTATATAAAACTCAATTTGTTTGGATATTTTGCTATCAAACAAAATTTCCCGCAACGCTTGAACTTTTTTCCTCGATTTTATTCTGATTCCATGAATCAGAAGAGTAGAGAATCGAACAAAGTAGAATAACAAAAACCAACCACGATATCACAGTGAAGTTTGACAACTGTGGCCATTTGGCCCTATGCTGGTTTTGTAGTCAGCCAACAGGTTTTATGAAGGTTCTCAAGTGGTCATAATATCTTTCACTAGAAAATTTTCAAAATCTTTATGATCTTATAAGGCTAAAATATTTACCTGCACTTAGTAATTAAGAAAAAGCACCAATTAATCAAAAAAGTGCCACTAAGTTATTAAGGCCTGTGCCAACAAATAATGTGTGATCAGCAATAAAAAATTAGGAATGAGCAATAAAAGATGACAAAAGATCCTCGGATAATGTAATTGTGAGCGGAAAATCTGTCAAATAAAGCAACAGCTATTAGTATATGTGCAATTAAATATGGCTTGATTTCCACCAAATGATGTAATTTGAGCAATAAACTACTCGCATATGTCTTGGAATTTTAATGGATTTTCCCATAAAAATAGTAAAATGAGCAATAAATAACTGAATAACCACAATAAAAAAAACTCAAATGTCCTAAGTAGTAGATACAGTTACCCATCTTTAAATTCAAAAATAATTTGGAATCGTGAAAACTTTCCCATGAAATAACCAAAAACACCATTTGAAAACTAAATGGGTTCCAGAGAGCAGAAATAAATACAGGCATAAAATTGGGAATAAGCCATAAAAAGTTGTGATGTGCTTTAGGACAAATTAAAAATTTCCATATGGAAGTGGTAAAATGAGCAATGAATATTCAACAATGATATTTTTGCAAATGGACTAATGAACGTGTACATTCCAAATAAGAGTTGTTGAGCTTATACAATTGATATTTATATCAAATGATAAGTTGAGTTTACCAATAACCATAAGACTGTCGCTTGTATGGAAAAAAATATTATGGGTAAGGAAGATCATTTAATGAGGTCACTACCTATAAATACGGTTGAAAAATGTATCTAGGCCAAGGTAAAGTACAAAACTCAACTTGTGATAATTTTCAATCAATGTTAGGCCCACAAATCACAACAGTAACCGGAAATAAAAACTATTTGGGTAATTTTATAGTATAAAGCAGTACTTAAAAAAAAAGCTACTCATTTGAATGGCTTACATTTTTCAAAGAAGGTTGGTAACAACGCCAGTAAAATCTCACCATGATAAAATATAAAAATTTGAAGTTATCATAACATATGTGAAAAAAGTCATTGTTGGACAAAGCAATTTCAAAAATCCGTATTTCTGTGAAAAATTTAGATAGCGTATTAAAAATTTGTCCATAGCTTAAAACATTATAGAAAACTATGTGGACAAAATGTAATGTGCTAATTCCACAGAGAACAGACATCCAGGCTCGAACATTTTTTTCTCAATTTACTGTGTAAATTTTCAAAAGCAAACCGTTGGAAAATCAGCGCCGCCTAGTCTAGGTTTCACCAAACTAAAATTGACAGCCTATCAAATCACAAGGCACGCAGGTGGCGTCATCAACATACGAATCACCAAAACTAACCGAAACAAGCTGTAATTTTAAAATGGCAGTTACAGAAATTTACACACGGAGGGCACTCTAGCTTGGATGTCTGTTCTCTGTGCTAATTCTTAATTAGTCTTTCATGAATTGTGATACCTTGAAAGACACTCAGGTTCGTGTGACTGTCCGAAACAAGATGATTTTATTAACAGAAATCTACATCTACGTAACTTAACTCTACACATGATTTAACTATTTTAGGGGTTGGCCTTAAGAGTCTCCACGCATAGTTATCCAATCACGTTCAAGTAGCAAAAGTGGTGGTAGCTCGCTAAGCATAACACAGTCGACGTAAAAGACGAAGGTAGTCGAAAACGTAAACGAAAGATCTAGGCCATCTGGCACTTTTGTCAACGTTGTAGAAAAATATTAATTATTCTTGACCTGCATTCTTGTTCATTCGGAAAAGAAACAAAAGGTAAACATAAATATTGAAGTTGATATTTTTGGGTACGTTGTTTATGAGGAGGTCCGAAGGTTCTGTTTTCATATGGACTCATATGACAACATAAGTTTATGAATGTTTTGTTGGGTTACGGAAAGTTGCATTTCCCAGCTCGTAAATTAGGAGATCTGAGATGACAGATGACAGAGGATATATTTTACCACAAAAATTTGAACTGTTTCCATCAAGTGGTTTGGACTACAGCTCGTCGTAGTCAACAGCAGCAAGACAGCGTAATGTTCGATAGGCAACATCAGATTCCTCAAGAAGGTATTCCCGGGAAAATTTGATAATCAACAAGGTTTTCAATTTCAGCAGAATCAGGGTTTTCTAAGGCGACAAAAATTTAAAGAATCTACATTAACCACTTGGACATACCACAAATTGAGATTTCCAATAGAAATTGATTTCAATCTTTAGAAAGTGTAAAATAAAAATGTCACATGGCAAGATCCGTTCTGTGCCATTGGCGGTATTTGAGCACGATCAAGCGCACTTTTTTTTGCCAGTCAAGGTGGCGGATCCGTTCCTGCCTTCACCTACCCCCCATGGGGATGTGTGGCAAAGGATTGTGTGCTTGCTTCAAAAAACTGCTTCACAAAAGCTCTACGTGTTTCCTGTTTCGGAATACTACCTCACAATGCCCTCCGCTCAATTTCAAACTACTTCTATTCAATTTTCACAGCCTGCCGTGAGCTAACGGAACTATCAATACTTTCTCTTCACAACTTTGTCCTAGCAAAAAAAAAATGCTGTCTACTCCGAGAGCCTCATGGTGATAAGAAATTATTTCCTTCTCAAAAAATAACATCATCACAGATCGTTACCCCGCGTATGGGAGAATACAAGGAAAGAACAATATCAAGTGTACTTCTATTTAATTTCACAGCCTAATGAACGCTATCGGACTTCGATACTTTCTCTTCACATCTTTGGTTCTAGAAAAAAAAAATGCGGTCCAATACTGGGATTTCATGATGATGGGAAGATATTTCTGACTTCAAAACATTATAAATTAACTATCGTACTTCACGCAATAAGAACATAATTGAGAATGAATAACAATTATAATCTTCAGCTAAATTTCTCAGAATTTAGGTGTGAAATCAACGTCATTACAGAATATTTAATATAAACCAAACGTTGGGGTTAGGGAGGGATCAACAGGACACCGAAGTGAAATGATTTGGATAGTGAGCTTGGGATTGCCTTCCTATTTTTAACATTTCGTGGAACGCGGAACGCGAATCAATTGCGTTTATTCTGTTAATCGAGGGCTCGATTCTAACGCTGTTTGTTTCTTCTGAAGGAGGATTCTCTTGTCTGTTTCTGCGGGTTTCCCGTAAGTATCTCCGCTTCCGCACCACGCACCATGTTTTGGCGCTTCATACAGGAACTTGAAGATCTTAAACAACAGTGCAATCTTTATACAATTGTTTTTTTTTTTTTCAGATTATTCCAGTTAATATTTTGATATGGGGGTAACTATTTGAAAACTGCATGAGTAAAACATCCTTAATTTTAAAGCTTTTATTTTTTTATTTGAAATTTCTTTTCTATCGTTACTAAACGCGCCGGCAAACAAACATCAGAACGTCACAAGAGAGTGCAAAGCGTGAGTATTCGAGCCAATTCTGTTGAGCTACCCTTGCTCCTGGCTAATTTTAGTTAATCGCAGCTAAACAGTCGGCGCGACAGCACGCAGCTGTGTGTATTCTTATTCTCGTGAAAAGCTACAATACGTTTGAAATCTCAGAAAAAAAAATTCTGCGCGCGCGCTTCAAACACCCAAGCAAGCAATCCAACGGACAAGTGATCCCTATCTGCACGCACTGCATTGGATTAAAACGACCTTGGCGGCGGTGTCTCGTCCTTTGCGGATTGGAAAGCAATAATTTCCCAATGATTATACGATGACAGCAACCCGTTGACAAAAGTGAATCATGTGAGGCGAACGGGTGCTGTCATGATGGTTCGCCGCGACTTAAATAAGTGTTTATGATCGTAAAAGTGATTAATGATGCCGAAAAGTAATGTCGAAGGTTTTCAAATGATCTAAGCGAAGAATTCCGAAGAAACGTTTATTCTTCCCCCTAGGGGCCTCTCCAAATTTGCAAAATAATAGTTGTTGCTTTGTTGGTTGTGTGTGCTTCGAGGGTCGCGCGATTCGTTGTTTAGCAGAAGGTCTAATTATATTTTAATTAATTAATTACGCTACATTTTAATAGCGACCGCAGTGAGAACGGAGAGCAACAGAAATTTTATACTGGCGACAAATTTCAGTACATGAGTTCGACCGATTGAGAACAAGTGGATCCAACGATGCAGATCACACAAGTTGTGCGGTAGCATCAAAAGTGTGTGCGAAACTGCACCTAACCCACCAGTTGCAGTGTGTTTACTGCATGAAATTAAAATTTGCTCATACACGGCTACCGATGATTGCAGAAAACCGTTGCAAATCATAGAAAAGGAAAAACCATCGAAGTCAAGTCGAGGGCCGTTAGTCTGTGGTTAATGTTTCGTGTGTTAATCCGGCAATTTAATGCCTCTATGCTAGTGAAAGCGTGGAGCTAATCGTAATCGCATGCAAGTTGCAGTTGATCTTTGGGCGATGAATGTGAATTTTGAACCGACAGTCAACGGTCGGCATGCATTCAAAGTGAATTATTTGTGCAAGCTGGCGAAGGATGATAGAATGATGTTCTTCTAACGGTAATCGGCTACCGGATAGTGCATATGTTTGTTTATCAGTTAGTGTATCGTTGAACCTGGTGCGTTTATTTTGTGGTTTCGGTTGATAGTTGGAATGTATACAAACAATTGCACCTCGTGCAGCCGAGCGGCATCGACAGGACACATCCATGCCGGTAGAACGCTGTTGCTGTTGTTTATAGTTATTTTAGGTAAGCATCAATGATCAATTCATAGGGCGGTTTCCGGATGATTTAACTGTGTCAATAATTCGTATGATGGAACATTTGTGACTTACTGGTTGGTTGGAGTTGTTGTTAGGAAGTCAATTTGGAAACAAAAGGTAAACTACCTGAAGTGGAATCGAGGTAGGTTATGCTCGCGATCGGACGGCTTTTTACAATCTGTCACGATTTTTGCTGTTATTCCGAAGTGGTGAATATAATATGAGGTTTTTCGTACATTGTATTAATAGTATGGAGTGTCCATTTTATTAATTATTTAATAGAAAAATATTCAGACTGACACTGATTCTTTGCTCATATAGTTTTTGATCCTTGTAAACTGTGTGAGGTGGAGCGGGTTTCTACTGAAAGTGTTGTACTACAACGCAATAATTAGCTCTATACATCACAAGCGGCTTCTTCGGATGCCGAACCTGCTCAAATCTTCCTTTTTGTTCTGCTCTCAATTTACTTACACTTACACTGCACTTACACAGATATTGTGTTGTACCAGCGCTGCTTCCACCGTCTTGACAGGGTGTCTCACAATAGGTGTCACTAAAATAAAATAGGATTACAGCAAAACAAATCAACCAAATCCTATTTATTTTTCATTTGAAAGATACATGTTATAGAAATATTAATTCAATTCGAATCTCTCGCCATTTTCCTTGATCACTTTGCGTTAACACTTTGTTGAACCATCGCAGCTGGAACGCACGATTTCCTGAGGAATTTGGTCCCAAATATCAACCATATAAAGTAAGCCCTCTCGTAGGACCTATATGATGAAGTATATAATCCCAAACAAAGTAGTCACGTGCGTTGAGATCCGGTGAATGGCCTCTTCGCTTGTGATGGAATTTTCCGCGCACCACGCTTGTGTCTTCTTTGGCTTGTAAACTGGAGATGAGTCCTGTTGGAAACAATATGGTGTATTCCCATACAGCGTTGAAACATGAGGAAGTAGATGGCTCTTCAAAACCTGCTCGATAGATTATTCAATGTTGATTTCTACGTTAGGTTCAATGAAAAGAAGAGGAAGTTTTCCTTTTCGTGAAACTCCCCATACCATTATTTTGGATACATTCTGATACCGTTCTACAGCTAGTTTATCTCTTGGAATATTGGCAAGACTTTTGCCATACACACGATCATTTTGTTGAATATGACTGTCTTGAAAGAGGAAGAGCTTTTCATCCGAAAATAAAATCTCATTGAAGCAGGAGAAATTTGAAATTGTTTGCGCAATTCACGACCGAAACGGCCGGATTACGTCTTATTCACCCCCTCACACATTTGATCTTTTTCTTTGTCGTGGCAGTTCGACTGGCACCCCCTTTGTGATGAATATGAATATTTCCAGTTTCCTTGAACCGTTTCAAGGTCTGATAATCAAAACGCCTACTCACTCCGAACTGCTTAAGGTTATTGAATATCTAACTCAATCTAAGCATTTGCAAATGTAATTTGAAAACTTGCTCTCGTATGGCTTCCATGGTAGCTGATAAATATAAACAAACGGAATTCCATATTTATCTTCAGCGATAAGCTATCAAAAGAATACACTCAAAACGGGTATAATCAATTCCGCTGTTAAAATTACCCAGCTGAAATCAACCAAGACTGAAAAAAGGTGACACCTATTGTGAGACACACTGTACAACAACCAACTCAGGACATTATATGGTCGGCAGTGATAGAGGGTGTTTTGATCAAAATTTTGTCGACTTAAACTTGACGCATTTCCTTTCGTCGTGCATTAAAAAAATTTGCGCACCCCTCATTTTGAAAATGTGTACGTGCAGCATCATGCCTCTATTTTGATTTTGAGATTAGCACTTCAGTTATCAAAATGTCGTCGAAGGAAGAGAAACAACGCATAATTTTGCGCGTGCATGGCAAAAATCCCAACTACTCTCCCGCCAAGTTGGCGAAATTGTTGAATGTGGCTAAATCAACTGTTACCAACGTATAAGAAGTGTTCGGTGAACGTTTGTCGACCACCAGGAAAACTGGATCGGGATGAAATCGAAAGCCGGAGGCCACAGCGACGACAAAAACAGTTACCAGCAATTTCGAGCGGAAATGAAACTTACGTAAAGGCAGCCTATAAACAGCTTCCTGGGCAGACATTTTATACAGATATTTTCAAATATTTTCAAGGACATTAAACTGTCAAAATTCGCAAAGAAATATCTGGTGTGGCAGGCCATCTGTACCTGTAGCTTGAAGAGCAATGTTTACATTACGACCGAAACCGTCAACCAAGAAATTTATCTGAGCAAATGCCAACAAAAACGTCAACTGCATTTTCTGAAGCGACACAATTATTCCGTTCTATTTTTGCCGAATTTGGCAGCTGTTAAACGAAAGACCCGGCAATTCGCTTTCTCCTGTATTCTGTATTAACTGAACTTGAAAAAGAAAAAGAATTTGATTTATTAATAAAAACCTTGATCGACTTACACTCATTACTGTTTGACCAAATTTTAATCGGAACACCCTTTACTTGGAGATACTGGGAACTACTAGGAGATTTTTATATTTTCATGTAATTCGAGGTATCGCATAAAAGATTTCAAATAGGCTGGTCATTTGAGACCCGGTATTAACAAGCCTGAGGCGGCAAATTCAATTCCTGATGCAGACTGCACATCTTTCTGAATGGAAATTTTCTCGACTTTCCTGATGGACTGTTACATATCAATGAATACAACAATTAATAACAACAGTGACAAAAATATTGTTTGGATAGCACCGTAAAAAAAATTTTAAACGTTGGAAAGTATAAACAGGTTAATTTTATCTAATTCTTTTAACTTTGTCTTCTCTTTAATTCCACTGTGTTGTGATTTGATGTGATGTGATGTGATAAGAAGCCACAACCAATGCAGAACTTTCCATGGCTTACGGTTCCTCCGAACGGCAAGGTCAAACTGAACATTCCTATTATTCTCACTATTCCGTTTTATGAAGGCCTAGAATGGGGGTGTGGATTGGTAAACAGAATCACTTAAATGAAAGGATAGAGTATCTTCTTCTTACGAAACGCTCTTATTACGCATTAGGATTTCCATCTGATGGTTTGTTAACAATATGGTAAGCAAACTCACTGTCAAGTTGTCGGTAGACAATAAGGGCTTCACTGATCTCGATCTGAGAATTTCCATCTATGAAGGTATAATTTATGACTTGGGCCAGATTACCACGAATCTTTCACCTAGCATATACTTCGTCTGGCACTCCGTGTTCCCACTTACCTTTTGTTATTGAATAAAGTGGTATATACGTTTTCAAATATTGGAACTATGGTCTCTTTTTTTTTCTAACTATGTCAATGGATGAAGAAATTATAAAAGTTTTTATTGTGTTAACTTTGACGGAAATACTTGTTCGAAAATTGACATCTACAAACAGTTCTTTAACATAAACCCTTTAATATTATTTGCCTTGGGTCTTCTGAAATTTAGATAGATATTTTGTTTACTTGTTAAATTTGCAAACTCGTTCAATTTAGAACAGTGGTTTTGTACAGAACTGTGGAAGTGGAAGTGATACTAACATAATTCAAAATGAAAGAATAAGTGAAAAGTGAAGATTAAAATGCTGCAAAGAAATCCAAATAATTCTATTTAAACATTGGCATGGAAAACAGGATTCATCCAAAATTGTAATACTACACTAAGAATTGAACTCTTCAAAAATTCCTCTTTGCACTACAATACAAGTCTATAGAAAGTATCACATAATTTTTCCTTCACCTCCAACTTCAAACACAAATTTTTTGAATGAAGATTCGCTAGTTTACCTTAAGCCATGTTTTTTCATGCACCATAGTGATTGCTACAACTCACTAGTGATACTGTACCAAGTATCTCAATTTCACCACCTAATGGGCCTAATCGCCAAGCAAAGTAAGCTGGTTTGGTGTATTGATTGCAGTGATGATCGTTGATTTATCTTCTATAACCACTGATTTGAAATTTGCGAGTGTACAAAATGAAGTTACATGAGATACTGAGAAACTGTATCCAAAGCGGCATCTCTCTAGAGCTTAATTTCGCAAAGCTAGACTGCGCGCCGCCATCTATATGGAAAGATCTGGAACTAATATGGTAATCTCACAAGACGACAAATGACACACTGAGAAACTTTGCCGAAGACGGTAACTCTCTAGAGCTTCATTTGGTAAAGATAGACTGCAACACCACATTTGTGGCTAGATCTTGAACTAATCTGATAATGTGAAAAGACGACAAAAAAATCGAAAAACTTTGCCCCAGCGCCATCTCTGCGGCTAGATCTTGAATAAAACTGATAATGACAAAAGAGCACAAATGACATAATGAGAAACTTTGCCCAAAACGGCAACTTTCTAGCTTCTTTCTTCCTCATTTGGCAAAGAAAGAGACCATCTCTGCGGCATAATCTGGAACTAATATGATAATTTCAAATGCCATACTTTGTTGGAGATGGCAACTGTTGAATGTTACGCCGACGAAGAGAAAAGAGAATAATTCCAAGTTATCAAATATAGGTTATATTTTAATATCCTGTGAGAAAAATTACATAATTTAGGTTAAGGTTACAGGTTTTAAGAGATAGCTTTTTGAAACTTACGTATAGTCAATCCTCTTCTAGTCATTTTTTCATCTGTCTACTACCTTGGGTGAGAGCTGTTACGACTAAGAAAAGATATCCTCAATAAAATTAAACATTTAATAAACTTCAATTATATTCAGCTGTAGTAGACTTCGTAGGTTTCAAACAATTATCTCTAAGTTCAAGCATGTATCAGCACGTAATATAGAATATTATAAATTTGATTTAAACAAATAGTAATAAGATTGAAATTAATAATTCTCACTTCTGGGGTAATAACTAATTAATTAAGAACATATGAAAACTACTTAATGCTTCACTGCACGTTTTTCGCCTACAAAACGTATCTGTCATCCAACTCATTGGCGTGCTGCGTACATAATATAAACGCATGTATATCTTGGAGCGACACAACACCGAGGGGTTGTAACACTTCCCCCCGTATGCCAATTCAGGAACTTGGTTTACGCATTTTCACTACAGATGTCCAGGGCAGCTCATTTAACGGGTGGGCATTCGTAAACTCCTTTTGATGTTTGCGCAGTAGCGCTACGCACCTGACCATCTATCTGCACGATACCGATTACCTTGCCTTTTGGCTAGCAATACCATGGATGATCTGGATCCACGATTACCACAATGTCCCGGCTGCAATCGGTTTTACCTTCCTCGACCATTTTGTTCGTATTGTGATTTCTGGTAGGTAGATTCGCAACCAGCGTTTCCAGAAGATGTTCGCCATCACCTGTGATATCTGCTATCCACGACGGACAATTTGAACATTATCGTCAGCGAGTGTCAAAGGCTTCGAACCATCTGATGAACCCAGTAAAAAATGATTGAGTGTGAGAGCAGGGTCAGACTGGTCATCAACTGGAACTTCCGTCAGAGGGTGACTGTCTAGTATGGATTCAATTTGTGTCTACGCAGCTCTTCGTCAGTCGATCGTCTACACCTGAGTACTTCTGTTAAATTACGCTTAACCGATTGAATCAGTCGTTCCTAGCTACCATGTGTGGGGCTGCCAGAGGGTTGTATCGCCAGGAAGTAGTAGGGGTTGTGAACTCCTCTGTCAACTGGGGCTGGTCTAATGTACGTATTGCTTGACGTAGTTCTCTGGAAACGCCAACAAAATGTGTTCCCCTATCACTATAGGAGCAGATAGGGGCTCATCGACGAGCAACGAAATTATTCAGTGCCATAATACATGAACTTGTGCTTAGAGAACTGGCGACCTCAATGTGAAGAGCCCGGACGGTTAAACAAGTTAACAAAACTCCTCATCGCTTTTCAACTCTACGACCTACAATATCTTCGATGGGTCCAAAAAATCCACACCTACATGAGAAAATGGTCTAGTGAACGTAGCTAATCGCGCTGGAGGAAGCTCGGCCATTTCAGGTGGAACTGGCTTCACATCACGGTTTCGACACCATTGACATTTGCAACGCATCTTATGAAGCGCTCGTTTCAAACGTGGAATACAAAACCTTCTACGTACCTCGTTAGCAACGGTTGCATATTTCTGTGATGATACCATTCGTGGAAGTCAGTAAAAACTAAGTAGGTCATATGGTAATCATCAGGTAAAATAATCGAATACTTCTCGTCTGGGAACAGGAAAATACATTTTGCCGCCCTGATATTCATTCGCAAAATACCCGTCTTGTCCAGAAAGGACGAATCTTACTGCCAACTGCAACCTGCACTATCCGTTCGCCCTCATTATTTGCACTGCTCAAAACCTTTAATTCTTCTGCGTAAACCTCCTGCAGCTCTTGACGGAAGTGGTATTCCAAAGCCCGTTGAAGTTCTTCGTTCGTTAATGTCCCGGTTCGCAGTGGCAGTCGCTTTGACTAGAGGTTGTTCAAAAATCGTTGTACACATGCAGTGACCTTCACCAAATGCTTCCATCGCGAGTAGTTACTTGCCACAATTACCGGCTCTGCAACTTTGCTTTTCTTTATAAAGAATTACACTTGATCGATCTTTATTTTCATCTCCACCTGCCCCGTCCATTGGGTACCGTCGTCAGCCACATTCCACTCGGATTGAATCCAATGCCATGAAACTCTCTAGTGTCCAGTATTTCACTCAGTCTTGCAGCAACATACTGACTGTAATGACGGTGATCGGACCGCAACCCAAAAACGACGTTTTTAGATTCGCACAAAAATAACGTTGGTAAATCTGAACGGAAAGCGATTTAGATATCGTTTTAGCCAACCTCGATCCACTAACAGCAGCCTGCAGCTCCGACCGAGGCGTCGACACCCAAGGAACATTGCTGGTTTTATCATGGTTTTATAGCATTCTTGAAGTCTAATTCATGCTCTTCAGAACCGTTATAAAACCAAAATTGTAACTTGGGCAAGCATTTTAATGGAGCTACACGAGTTTTTGCTTCAACTAATGTATACAACATCATGCTCCTCGGTGCCGAAGAGAATAGCAACTCTCTACAACTAGTCTGGAATGTTTTGTATGCAATTCTGTTCACATTCTATTCGAAATCAAAACCTCCTTGCCTTTGTTGCAGATTCCCGGTGGCCGATGTTACTGGAGCTAGGTTTTTCCACCACCCTGATCTTAGGTCAATATTTGATGATTTACTCTAAATATTTTTCAGCGAGTTAAGTAGTTTATGAGGTGACAATGGTTGGCCAATAGATCAGTTTGAAAATCGATGCTGATCCCAACAGCTCCGATTATGATGTGCGTAAAAAAAAACTAAAAAATGACCGCTGTACTGTGCGGAGAATCCGTCTCCGAAAAGGCTTAAAATGTTAAATCCAGCATGGAGAATGGTTTACAAGAGAGCCATCGGTTGGAGACGTCTCTCGAACAATATTTTTGCTGATCAAAATCCGGACTGACCTTTTTCACAAAACCAAATATCCATCGGTTGAAGTATTCACCGCTCTCATTATAAAATGAACGGTTACGCATGTTGCGAGCCACCCTCCACAAGGTGGTAATTGGGGTTTCTCATGAGAGTCCCTATTAGCCTGAACATTTTTCAATTAAATGAAGGTGACTTTCATTTTCTAACAGCGTGGATTAGACCATTTTCTTTTAGAAGCTCCGGGTGCGTGTAGCACCGTAGAATCAGCTTCATCAGATTTTACGTTTTGAAACAAATTTGAATGTAGTTGATGTACATCCAGTACAATTACAAGATTCACGAGCGACTTTAGAGTTTTTAAAAAAGCCAGGAGTTCGTGTTAAGTCTTTGGAAGTCAGAATCACAACGAGACAACGCCATCTATCTCCACATCTCGCGAGGGCACGTAGATATAATACTCAATTTTGAAAACTGCGTGGTCACATATCTTATTCGCTATTTGATAGTTCAGCGCATCTACACGCAGCCTATTAAATATGCCTTTATGTCCCGAGACATCGGTATGCTAACGCAGCTATTCTCTCA
Source organism: Aedes japonicus (assembly GCA_034211315.2). Classification (NCBI taxonomy): domain Eukaryota; kingdom Metazoa; phylum Arthropoda; class Insecta; order Diptera; family Culicidae; genus Aedes; species Aedes japonicus. Next base: position 99,663 of record JASCZW010000092.1, on the reverse strand, counting down.
AAAATTCCATTGGTCTCAATGGTTTATCCTTGGGCCGAAAAAAGACAAAATCAAATGCTGTTTGGGAGCATCAGCATACAACACCGTATCGTGCTTCTCTCTGAGGTTATCAAGTAAATGACGCCGAGAGAAATATTACCGGTTAATTTAGAAGTTATTGATGGTCCCGAAATTTATCTATTAGATAATTTATTTAAAAACAATTCAACCAGTTATGCAAAACAAAAAACGAACTGATTTCATCTACAGATATAAACTTCTTCCAAAACAGTTCATTTGCTTTACAGCGATATAATTGTGAAAAGCTATTGATGTCAACCACAAATTTTTGCAAGTAGTCCCAGCGATCAGAAAATCCTATTACAATTCAAATCACAGAATCCTGTATAAGGACATTATCAAAAGACAAGCCAATATCCGATCCTGCCCGCTACAGAGTCAATGAGGTTCCAACACTAATGGAACCGCCACCTTTGTGTAATGTTTTTCATAATCTCTAATTTGGAAATTGAGATTCGTTCCGTGCCACTGGCAGTTCACGGATCTGGACAAGGATTTTTTTCCGTGTGGCCAACACCATTTCGTGATTTTTTGCAATAGTTTCGGATGAAGCGACTTCAACGGGCGTACGGAAACAGTGAACTTTTTTACCACTGATGGTGTATAATTTTCATATTTTTTAACAACCTTTGTCTTAGTTTGACATCCCAAATGAGAAAAAAAATGTTTATCGAGCACACGAAGTTCCATTTTTTATTCATTTTCTTTTAAAAATGCACAGTAGACTGCTATCAACAACTGTTAAACACAAACTAATTTACGCAGTTTGTTCAAATTTTGACAGAAGTGACATGACTGTAGCCTGTTGACAGAAGCAGTGTCGCTCTTTCAGTTAAGAGCCGAGAAACCCGGGAAAGCCACGGACTAACTGATCCGCCCTCGTATGTTGACGTAATGAGCGATTCGGAATACTCAAACCGTCTTCATAACATGGCTACTGCATATATTGCGTGCTTCTTTGGGCGCAGTATTGCACACAACCGGCTTGATGATTGCATTCATCTCAATGTCCATACTTTCACCTTTCACTGATTCTGATTGATTACATCAATCAGTCACATAAGCATTAACAGTCTGTCTCAATGGCCGGTACTTCCACCTCGTTTGGCCGTTGTGCATCGTGTACAATAAATTAACGTGAAATATTTAAATAAACATCGCATCATTCTGAAGGACGGACACAGAACCGAGTCACAAGAAAGCTTTCTCAATAGAATTTATATCAATCTTTCGTCGATGAGTGTCGCCCAGAGCGCCGTAACACGATCTCCGTCAAGAAGTAGAAGCTGAAATGTAACATATCGTAAATGTTTTTCGCTCGCCAAACCGCAAAGCAAGGTTTGTTTTTCTTGCTTTTTCTGTCATACTGAATCTGAGGCTGCACTGCCACAGCATATGAACAATTTCATTAAATTTCACTGCCAATTGCCGTAGGGTTCCTCGCGAATTTTCTGCGACATGTACATACCGATAAACACAGTAACTAGGTACAAGGCATAGCCATCATTAGGTGAATAATTACAGTGTGCGTTTTTCTTTTATTAGGTTTTGAATGTCACACAATCATCCTGCGTCGATATTGGTGCTCTGTTTGTGTCGCATCGTTGTCGTCGTCAACCGTCGATGTGATTGTCATTAAACTGTCAGACCCATGTGGTTTGTTTTCGAATGATGTGCTGATAGACGAAGGATTTATTGCAGCTGTTTATGGGCGTGACTCCACTTGGAAGCCGGATTTGTTGGTGTGCCATAGAAAGGTAATGAAACTCTGTGACCCAGTGATTGACGCATAGTCAATCTTGTTTTATTTTTTGGGTTACTTAGTCGGAATAGACGAAATATATTATAGCTATCAATGTTTGTGTAGTAATCATGCTAACAGTTTTATTAGCTTGTTTATCTTTCAAGTTAGTTAGAGAAGTGAAATTATGAGTCTCAGTACTATCTAAGCAGTAAAAATAATTTTTAATTGAGTTCGGGAACATTTATTAGCCGTTTATTTGTATTATTCAGATGTGGCATACAATCTGCCTCTGTGAAATAAGAGTTTCCCGTAGTAACAATACCATTTGAGTGTTTATGCTGCTTTGTTTTGTAATACAAGCCAACACCTCCTACATCATCATTGAACCGTTGAATTACAAGTTACAGCCCCATTGGGTTGTACGGAATGATGACGTAGGACTAGGCAACTAAATGTAGGCCATCCAGGTTGTACAACGCAATATTCATTGAATTTATCCTTTCAGGCTTAAAATTTTCCAAGCGTTATTATACAAGCAATTCGGTGTGTACTGATTAAATTGGCGCTCAATAACATGGAAATGATTGAAAAAAGTAGGATATATATTTTTTTTTTTGAGGAACTAGGTCGTCAAAACCGTCCTGGAGTTCAGAACTTTAGATCTACAGTTGTAAAATTAGCTTTGATCGCAGCAAGCCGCCCTTGGAAACGGGCGTGTTTTGATTTTGCTGCGTCGTTTTCGCAAAAAAAAATCAAACAATAATTCGTAATTTAACTTAAACTAAGAGTGAAATCATGAAATCTTCGCGTGATTTGAAAAAGACGTAGTGAATACAATCGATTCCCTCCCGAAATGTGTGAGTGTCGGTAGTATTTCCACGTTTTTTTGGTTTTTTGTGCACCGCCTCCGCACCCGGAAGAAGAGTTACCAGAGCTTAGTTTGGTTTATTAAAGGGTACGAAGATAACGAAGATAACGCGCAGGCGTTGAAGGCTGCACACATAATTTCAGATACATTCATTACGTGGTGTACAGATTTTTTTTATGCAGGTTGCATATCTAACGGGTGGTTTAGAAACGTCAATTTTTGCGGTTATTTTGTCGCGAGTGCGTGCATAATTACGAATCAACATCGATTTTTTTTTCGAAAGAACAAGCGAGTATCATTCAGGAAGCGGCCATGGCTCACCCATCCATCTTATTTTAACTATATAAAAATAACCTTATTTTTAAATAATACTAAATACGTGCCTGGTTTGGAAATTTAATCCTTCCAAATCTGGAAGTGTGTTGCAGTGCCCTTTTCCAAATGATATCGCTAATGTTTACATACGGGGCTTATTGTATGCAAAAGCAACCTCGGAATGGGCGTGACTCTCTCCAGATCAGTCTCTGGAATGGGTTGCTGGATCTGCAGTAGAGCTATCACTTTCAAGCTCTCGGATTAAAGCTGCTTCCAATAGTCAATTGAGGGATTGTTGTAAACAGATTTGTTCCATAATACCATTGCCAGCCAATGAGTGTTAGAATGTACACAATCACATACTTGTAATAATAGCTTTATCCGCTTTACAATGTTATGATATACATATATTCAAACATATTCAATGAATGCCCTGGAAGACCAACAGACATTATTAGATAATTTTGGGATATTCATGCCAAACAAACTATCTTTTAATAACCCATAAGGCTACATAATCTAACTTTTAATAACCCATAAGGCTACAGTAACAATTGTAGACCTTAAGTTCTGGATGACCTAACACTAACAAGATTATCCTATGATGTCTGTGGACGTTTCAGAAAATTCATTGAATATGTTTGAATAGTTACCAATGTTTCGTATAGCCCAAGAAGCTACAGTTATTACTGTATATCTTGAGTTCTGAACTCAAGTCAGTTTTTATGAACTTGAACATCCCAACATAATCTGATAATGACTTACGGACCTTACGGAAGATTCACTGAATGTGTTCGAATGCATATCATCACCTTTTACAGGTTATAAAACTCATGTTACGATTGTGGATCCTAACTTCCGGGCTCAGGACAGTTAGGAGACCTAGAATATCCCAATATATCTCATTATATCTGTTTACCTTCCAGAAGAAACACTTGAATTGTTTAAATACATATTGTTACTTTGTTTGGTCCAGAAAGTTTCAGTTACAGCTGTAGATTTTCAGTTTTGGATTCCAGGATAGTTTGGATAACCTAGAAGATTATCTCATTATGTCTGTTGATGTTAGAAGATATTTAATGAATAAGTTTCAATACAAAGCGTAGCTTTGCAGAGCCCATAAAGCTTTTGTTGCAGCTATTGGTCGTATATTCTGATCTCAAGGATCGTTTGGATGACCCAGAACATGTCTTTTTGCTTTAAATTTATATGCTTTATATTAATTGAATATGTTTGAATATTTATTGTAACTTTGTATTGCCGAAAGTTACTGTTACAACTGTAAATCTTAAGTTCTGAACGCCAGGACAGTTTGGATGACCTAGAGGATCAGAAAATAATAACTTAATGATTGTTGACCTTCCAAAAGATTCATTCAATATGTTTAATAAATATAGTCACCTTGTATAGCCCTAAAAGCTACTGTTACAACCATAGATCTAAAATTCTGAACTCAAGTGCATTTTTGATAACCTAGAACAGTCCAGAGAGATACAAAAATGTACAACGTTTATCACCAAAAATTTAATAATATGTATGCATAGGTACCATACTCTAGAACAACGCTTTATACTATTGATAAGGCATTTTTCCTGAACTTCTTCAAATTCATGATATTCTAGATTGTCAATAAGGCCATAAACTCATACGTTATTTATATTTCCCAGATAGAATAACTGATCTAGAACTAAAACTTTTATTTAGTCTGTGATTTTATACAGCCACTTTCCTTATGGGATCATATATGATTCCTTAGGCCTTAAGGTTTTTAACAAGGCTTCACATTTATAAATTTTTAAATAGTATGGGGCCCGAAATCAACATTATTCTCTATTAAAGTTGATGCGTAGAAATATTTTCGATCGACTGGTGCAGAAATTTTGGAACTTTTTTGAGAAATAACTGAAATATTAACGCTCTAAACCTGACCACTTTTTGTGACGGTCGTAATTTGATATTTTTTTAAATTTTACCCCAGTAAAGAAAACAAAGACGTTATCCTACGTCAAAAAGTAAATCCCAAGACTGTATCTTAAATAAAATCGTTATTCTTACTATTCAAAACAAAATTGGACATATTGAACACACGCAAAACGTCCACACTAACGAATAAAACATTTATTCAGAGAATTATTCAATCCATATGAAGTTCGATGACGACTAACAAATGACAGTTTGCGTTTACGCAAATGATGGTAGGGGGCATATATGGACCCATTGTACACGGTTTTCGGTTTTAAACCTGGGTCAGGTCTGACTCTGACTCGCAATTACCGAACGATAACGGATCCAGAGTCGAGTCAGTATGATGGTATTAGTGCAAAATAACATAAATCTTCTATTTTGACAGTTCATGTTTGTGTATTGGTGAATCCAGGTTGGACCTCGAAAAAAGTTGAGAGCGAACCTCATCGATGTTGGGTCCGATCTAGAGCGGACCCAGATGAGACCGGATTGAATAAAAAAAACGCTTTAACAGCTATTAGGGCGGACCTAGGGCGACCCCAGTTCCGCACTGGGAATAACCAAAAACGACATAAGTAACTTCGTGATTCTGGAAGAGGCGTTTCTAAGGCAATGAGCTTACTATGGCGTATATAATTGGATAAAGGGTGTCCCAGAAAGTCTAAGCACGATTTTGATGCGCCGATGTTGCTCACAGATGCCTTTAAAGCAGCTGATGATTACTGTGTATCATTTACATTTCAATCTATCACTTTGTGAATCTTAAGTGCCATTGCAGTTACTTTTCATGAATACGCAAACCATTTCCCCAGAAAAGCGCAAACTGATAGTGCAGAAATGGTACCGTTTTCACAAAGTTTTGCTGAGTCAGTAGGAAAGGTGTGGTCTTAGAGCAGTTTGTAACGTAATTACGAAGTATGGTGAGAGGTCATCTTTTCAGGACATGAAAAAATCTGAACGTAAATCGGGCCCTGTGGATCAAAACTGTACAGCTTCGCATTCCGCCAGGCGTTGACGAAAAACATACCGATGCGTGTGCTCGCGTTGACGGTCTAATGAGTAAGGGAGAGAGTGCTCACTAAGACGGGCTTACATCGCTGCTGGTCGTTGGGTAGCAGAGTTGCCAACATTGGTCATCTATTAAGACCGTGCTGACTTCGGGTTTTATAGCAAACAACCGAGACTTCCGTCCTAGGGGTGTTGGTACCACACAAAAAAATGAACTGGAAAACCACGCAAGCTTTTGCCCGTAAAGAGAGTACTTACGTTCGAGATGTGGCCAAAAAGCAGGGAACTTTGAAAAGTAAGGGTGACCGAGCAAAGACACGAAATGGACTGAGGACTTTCAAGAAGCCAAAGCAAAGTGAAAAACAAGCAGCATCTGTCAAACCAAGGGCTCGTAAATTATACAAAAATCGGCATGTGTAATTATGATGATGAATCCCACGTGAAATTTTATTATAAGACGCTTCCGGGTGACCAGTTCTACACGGTCCGTGGTGGTCAAACTATTGATTTTTTTTTATTTACGACATTTTACACCTGTCGGACAAACTATTGATGATGCCGATATGTCAATTTTTACCAAAACAAATCGGTTAAAAAGCAATGGTTTTGCAAGCAATTTATGAGTGTGGAATGCATTCAAATCCGTTTGTAACAACCGATACGATGACTGTTGATGTTTTTGTTCGGGAATGCTTGGAGTTGCATCAGTTCTCCATGGTAAGGAAACATAATAAGCCAGCACAGTTTTGGCCAGTTTTGGCATCAGTGTATTACGCAAACGACACGGTAGCCTGGTACAAAACCAACGGAGACGAATTCGTACTCAAGGAGATGAATCTTCCAAACTGTCCCTAGGCAAGGCCAATTTAATCTTTTTGGACTCTGACAAAGGCATAATTCCGCTTACATGCTAAGGCACCGGATTCCATCACAACTCTTGGAAGAGACTGTAAAAAAGTATTAAAAATCATTACCAAACAGTCTTTGCTGAAGCTAATTAGCAGTGTTCGATCAAAAGTCCACTCTTGAGCGTACGATTAAATGGATCTCGGGAATGTCACGCTGAGCTTTAGAAGACTATTGCACAGGGTGCGGCAGAAAATAATGCCAAATTTGTTCTATTTCTTTTAAATCCCATTTTCAACTAATTCAAGCAATAATATCAACATTTTCGAGTGCAGTTATCTTTATAAAGTCCTTTTAAATAAATTTAGTACGAATGAGTACGAGTTATTAGTACGAGACACTGAAAAAGTCTGCACATTGTAGACGAAATACGCGTATCTGTCAAGATAGACAAAGGTAGTTGGAATTAAATGGAAAATACTAATTTTTCTTCTAATTTCTAGTATTTAATCTATTGAAAAATCTCGTAATAAATGTCTATAAATTTTCAAAAAAAATGACAATTTCCTGGATGCCGTAAGGATTAATTAACCCCAGGTTTAAGTTCTAAAGGAAAAGCATTGATTTTTTTTCTCAATTTTTAGATTGCTGGTTCATAATTATTGAAAATTTTAGTTTGAAAAGAATTTCATCATATATTCCCAAATCGATTTGGGACAATCCTGAACAATTTGAGCTCTTAGATGCAGTAAAATTCACCTAAGTAGCTGTAATGAGAATGTATCGATTAACGAATGTACGACAAAAAATTCAATACGCTCATCAGATCGAGCAGCCCAGAAACAACATCAGCCGTATATTATTTCAACAATACGCTCGGATCAAAGACGTGTCATTACAATGCGTTAAGTGCTGAGTTTGAAATCATTTCAAAACAAATTGAAAATGCCATTAAAACGGATCGTTCCTTTTAAAGAGCTTGAAATTCTCTCAAGCCCCGAGGAATGGCAATAAAATGAAAACAACAGAAACACAAACATGCACCGACAACCTAAGTCATAAGCAAATACATCAAAATATATTCGTTCATTCGTCAGTCATTGTTGTTTTAAATTTAGCTGTTAACCATTTCTCGAAGAAAAGAAAAGTGTGAATGATGTTGATTCAACTCTACGCGACCGATTTGTTATGCCTGTGGCGCTAGTCTAAATTTGTCTCGTCCGCAGTAATTCATGGTGCCTACGCATATGCTGCTTATGTAACAATAAACGCATGGTTATGCTATATGTAACGTAGCGTCGGGTGAGTCAGTAAAACTAATTTGAATAGGACGTCATTGCATCGTGTATGTTTACAATCCTTTTTAGTTATTTTATAATGAGTCATGATGAGTTTAGCAAATGCCATATATTTCTGTTGATTTTTAATTATTGCACCAACAAACATACATCAACACAATGAAATTGTGGTTAATTGAAATTTTATATTGAAATTGCACCTCAAAAGTCTGTGCAAATGAAGCAGGCCACGTGCGTTTTAAACTAGCAGCATTCGATATTCCTTCTAAAGCAAGTACACTGCCCATGATTGCATAGTTGACGTATGAGCCAAAATTAGCAAAATCCTCTTGTTTGTTGCTACACACTCTTTACCATCTAAATCATAATATCTGCTCAGGAACGTTTTGACGAAGGTGCCATTTGAACGCAAGAATAATGTCGCTCCATAAATGTGATATTGAATAAATTGTATTTTTTCTGTTCTGCTATCATAAAAGTGAAGTGTAGTAAAAAGTAATTTCCTCTTAAAAATAAACTAAAAAAATTTCTATCTTAAGGAATTAATATCAAGAATTAAAACTCGTATCATATCCTGCACATTTTTGTAGATCCAATCACATTCGACCAATTTCTGTTACACTTCAATCACCTCAAAATGGTCAAACTTTATGCTTCTATCCGAAACATACATATCTAAAATGCTGTTTGGTTTATACAAGATTGTTGTTCTTCATCGTCTTTCCCAAGCAACACAAAACTGACCTAATTTGTTGCAGTAACTTGATTGTAAATGAATTGAGTTGAATTGAATTGATTCTAGTGGATGTGAATAGTGATGAGTTATTGTTGTTCGACGAGTAAATAGAAGCGAGTTCGCGAAATCAGGACAACGTCAACTTTCCAATACGTCGCGATACGTCATCCAAATTGAATATATTTATCACGATGCATCTTTGGGGATACGAACGTTATCGTGGCCTTTGATATCAATGCGAACAAAGTAGTCTGTGTTTACGCCAGCTTACACGATCAAACTTTCATTAAAATGCCTGTTTGTTCACATTAGATGGCGTGCACAAAGACGTCTGCATTGAGTTAAAGCTCGATTCAAAGTAAATCTGGACGCATGGTTTAATACACCACCGCGTCCCTGGTGGTTGAAACATAAAACGTTTGACACCCATTTGTTGATGTTTCATTGACGAAGAAATTTTCTCGACTGGTCGACGCATCTCGAAATTACGGATCAAGGAGAAAAGAAAATAATTGTGCTCAAACATCTAGAGAATCCTTCGTGGCCTGCCTCTAAAATAGCAAAAGTGTTAAAATTCCCAAAGTCAACGGTGTGTCTTGTAATCAAACGTTACAAGGATGCTCTGAGTATGAATAGAGCACAGCGCATCTATCATAAAAGTGGCACTAGGGACAAAGAGCTGAGGAGAAAGGCGTTGAGGTACGTGAAAGGCAACCCAGGTGACTCCATACGTGATTTGGCAAAGAAATACGATTCCAACTTTTCCACCGTGCGTAACATCCTTTCAAGAGAAGGATATAAGTCTTTTTGTGCCAGTAAACATCCGAATCGCTTCCTGAAACAAAATTTAGTGACCAAAAAGCGAGCTCGATTACTATACAAACGAGTTTTGACGAAATTTGTTGGCTGTATTTTAATAGATGACGAAACATATGTCAAAATCGATTATAGACAAATACCCGGACGAAAATTTTACCTGGCAACTGGTCGTGGGGAAGTCCCTTAAATAAATTTGTTTTTGCTAATAAGTTTTCTTGGAAATTAATGGTTTTGGTCACACAATGACGTCGAAGGTTTACAATGAATAGTGCCTGAAAAAGCGTTGCCAACGTTATGTTTTGACCGGATCTACCCAGCTGCCACTACTCTAAGAAGATACTAGAATGCTGCAAACACTGTTAATTTCGTCCCTAAAGAGATTTTTCCTCCGAATTGCCCTGAGTTCAGACCGATCGAAAAATATTGGGCAATTGTCAAGCGAAAACTTCGAGGATGCGGTAAAGAAGTGACAAATGCACAACAAATGCGTTTAAACTGGAATAAGTTCGCCGGTACAGTGTCACCAGCGATTATACAGATCATGATGGCATCAATCATAAGTAAAATGCGACAACTCGTTCGAAACGGTAAAATGTAATAATTTATTAGATATCGTTTGAAAGCTGACGTTTGATCAACCGTGTATGTTTTTTTTATTTTTGAGTTAGGATCATTTGAATGCGTTCAAATTTACCTTGAATCGGGCTTTAAGTTGAAGAGCCACGTGTACCCGTTACCATGGTTTTTGTTTTGTAAATTTGTGTTCTGTTGTTTGTTGATTTCTGCGACGTCTTATTTCCAGGGTGTAGAGGTAGTCCGTAAGATTGTGATGTAATTTGTCGTAATGTCGTGATTGAAGATGTGTTCTGCAACTGTCGATTTGAAGTGATGTGAAATTCCTTTGTTTTTCTGTTTGACGGCCTTGATTACCTCCGCTAGATGCTCTTTGAACCTTGTTGACAATGTTCTCATTGTTTGACCTACTTATATTTTGCTGCAGTGTTTACACTTAATTTTGTATACTCCTGCTCTGCCTTATACAACTACTGAATCTTTGGTGGAGCCTAACAACGATTTCAATTGATTTTACGTACTATAGAAAACTAAGTCCAAACCAAATTCCCTAAGTTGTAGTTTCAGCTTTTGCGTAATGTCTTTATCGATTAGGACGGATACGCGTTTCAGGGGTTCAGGTTAATCGAAGAGGGTTGTTTTGGATTTCCTATGAAGATGTTTTTCCTTTTTGTTGATGATGTCTTTTTTTCGTAACCATTGAGTCTGGCAGTTTCGTAGATGCTTATGCTAATTCTTTCTTTTTCGAAGATGATATGCAAATTTTTTGTCTTTTCCGGTCTTATTGTGAGGAAGGGTCAATATTTGGTGGATCATGGATCATTTTTGAAGTGTAAGAGATGACTCTTTTTGTGTTTGTGGGTTTTCTGAAGATTTCAAACTCTTAAGACGATGATGACAATGATTCTCTCAATACTACAAGGTCGAGGAATGTAAGTTTCCCATCCTTTTCTATTTCATGAGTGAACTTAATTTCTTTGTAGAGATTTTTGGATTTCTTGAAAGGCAGATCATCTTGTTTCACTACGGCAAAGATGATGTCGACTTATCTCCACCAACAAGTTGGAAGTAATCATTTTGCTTTCAGGATTGTTTCTAGATTCGCCCCAAACAGTTCACAGAGGAATGGGTATAGAGGGTTTCCCATGGGGGCTCCTTTTAGTTGTTTATAGAATGAACCTATGAAAGTGAAGCAGTTCTCTTCCATGCAAAGTCGAGTCAGATTAAGGTACAGCCGCACCTTTTGCTTCCATGTTGTATCAGGTCCTTGTTTTAAAAAGCCAATCTTCTACACAGAAAAAAACTATAAATTTTAACAAGCGCGTAAAATTTCCCCTCGTGGAATTCCAAGCCAAAGGAGGCGTAAACAACGATATTGTTTGCAATTTTTCATACAACAGGCTAGATTCAGGCGTTATCCGGCTTAAATTTACATGAAATATCCCATTATTTTCTGTTAAATCTAGCATTCCCTTTATATGCATTAGATAGCGCAGAAAATTCAGTGTTTCTTTTTATCTGTGTAGAAGTTTAATTGCGTCCTTGATCGGTACGCTTAGGAAAAGGGTCGTGACGTTGAATGATACCATAACTTCATTATCATTTATATGACCTGATGATTAAAGCTGTTGTACAAATTCTTGAAAGTTACGAGCTGAGCTTGTGGAGAATTGCTCGGAGATACCTTCTTTTACTAGCCATTTTGTCAGCCCGTTCGTTTCCGGGTTTGTTGACTTTTTGAAGGCTTTTAGTTCTGGGAAGGATGGGCTCGCGAAGACGTACTGCTGTATCCCCTAGTACACTCCTTTAGTGTTTTATCCACGTGTTTCGTCATGTTTAGTACGGGGTCTACTCGAATCATAATCACGAGATAGAACAAGTTGAAAATACTCGATTTTTCATGCTCATTAGCGCCACATAGCGGTGGAATTCCGAAAGAACGGCCCATCTTTTGAATGCCCATGATCTGCTGAAAAACTATGCCGATGACTAGAACTATCCATCTTATCAGAATCTCGAAACAGAACAAGTTGCTAAAGCTCAATTTCGTATGCTTGCTAGCGCCACATAGTGGTGGAATTCCGAACAAAACGGTTCATTTTTCGAATGCCCTTGACCTTCTGAACAACTTTGCTCAAGACCGCACCTTTGCAGATATTAAGGGTCTCGAGATATGCCATCATGAATGTACTTGTATTATCCCCACTTATCCCCACACACATTCACTCCGGTCCTATTTTGTGTACTGGCCCTGGAGCCCTTGCTTGACTCTTGTAACTTGTTTTGCTATCTGTTTCACTGTTTAGAAAATCTTCTAAGTGTTTTTCATTGCAAAAGACTTAGCATGTTATCAAAGTTTTTTTTTACACGGATTTCGGATCAACACGGTTTTTTTTTAAACGGATTTCGGAATTAGCACGGTTTTTTGCACGGATTCCGGAATTGATACGGTTTTTTTGCACGGTTTTTTCCAACCCGTGTAAAAAAAAACCGTGCTAATTCCGAAAAACCGTATTAAAAAACCGTGCTAATTCCGAAATCCGTTTAAAAAAAACAGTACAAAAAACCCGTGCAAAAAAAAACCGTGTAAAAAAAAAACCTTTGTGTATATCAAAAATTAAGTTTTATTCAATAGCTACAGATCAATGTTCATGAATGTTTATTTGCTTTTTATAAAACAGACATTTCAAACACAGCCGTTTTTTGTACTTTCAGCCACACAGAGATTCCTATGAAGTTTCAAAGTATTCCGACGGAAATTGAAGTAGCAAATATTGTTAGGTTTCCAACAATATCACAGCTATTTGCGATTTATTTTCAAAAACATCACAACGTATGAGCAGCTGAATTAATTTATAATTTTCATTTTTACACTAACATTTCATTTCCCATGAAAAAAATGTAGAAAATGAAGGTAAAGTGCAAGTTGTATGAGGTATGACCGACTGTTGATTTAAATCCAACATTATTTTTCTATGATACACCCCTATCAAGTATGCCATGAATTAAACTCTACTCAATTGGATGGAGGGCAGTTGAGAATACCCAGTCGATAGCACCACCCAGTAATTCTTATTCGGAGGAATGCTGCATGTTATCCCAAACACCAAAGATAATAGAAGAAATTTATGCGTTCAATTAGGTTAAAAGAATTTTCACCACTAAGTGAAATCTTCCCGATATCTTTTTAAAACGTAGGTACCGTTAACGCGGGTAAAACTTGAAAAATGGTTCACTTAAAATTATTTCTAACTACGTCTCATTACGTCGTGTTGCGTACAAACACCATTCATCTCTAACATTTGAGTATCCACAGGAGCACGCTATAATTGATGAGGAAAAATATTCACCGAAAGTCCTAAACGTGACGGATGCGGAGGTTGCCGAACGATACATTCCGTTGCTGCGTACTAGACGAGAAAAACAACAAAATTAAGAACATGACAATACTATACTTTAATGTTCTGCTACTAATTACCGCTCGCTTCCATGTAGACCACATTATTGTAAATGCGTATTTATAGAACTTTGTTGGCACATTATTTCAGCTTTAACGGATGGTGTGAATGTTTCTCACTTATTGTTTATCTTTCGCGAATACTTGTCACCTCTGAACAATACAAGACACTCGAAATACGTCGAGTGTAGCATTTCTCCGCGCTTATATTGTAGTGGAGGTTGGAGATCGGCGGGCAGTCCCGATAATCCGAATCCGTCAGGGATGCTAAGCTTGTTTGGCCGTTTAATCCCGACCGCTCATTCTCGATTGAAATCTCTAGAGACAGTTGGTCACCGATTTGCGTGATATCGTGTTGTGAAACGCAGTGTGTTATTTGCCGCAGCCGGTTGGGCGACAGAGCGGAAAATTCAACGAAATCTCTTGCTGGGTTGTTTTGACTGCTGGTGTTTTCTTTCAGCAGGAATAGCCAGTAATTATTCTTTCAAGTGAGCTATAAAACATGAACTCGATTGCAGCTTTTAGAGAAGACTGATATTTTAAAACTAATAACAATATTTTTTTAATGAGATATAACAATAAATCATTATGGGATACATAAATAGAACAGATTAATCCTATCCTATTCGTGAATTGGTTTGCTAATTGTCGATATGTTGTACACCAAAACGAATGATAAGAAAAATTAGGTTCAGGATGGTGTTTGATCATAATGTTTCCAGAGAATTCCAGAACTCAGCTCATTTCAACGTTGTAGATGTTTTAACTCAAATATGTTTGATAACCGTTCGCATGTTGAGAATTTCATATGAATTATTAGCTAATAAAAGCGTATCTACATGTTGTTACAAAAACAAAATTTAATTGAATGTATGTTCGTATGTATGTCCACGCATCCTCCCTTTCCTGTAGATTCAAAAACTGCATTGTGGTTCAAATCGATTCATTTGAATCCAACTAATTTTACAGAATCATCTTGTGTGGTTAATGTAAAGCAGTAGGCCTGGGCGCTTTGACGCTTGTATCATTGATATGCTGCAAGCTTCAATATTGACAAAAAAAATTGGGCGTTATCTAGCCCAATTATTTCCAGGATGCTTTTTCGTACTGGCTGCTTTTTACTGGTTTTTATTAGATTATAGGGTATGTGTCCCTTAACTCAGCCTAATAGGCAACAATCGATTACATTTTTAATTATAACTCATAAGATATTTTAGCTAGACACAAAATTTAACTAGCTGTACACTTGCTAAGATATGTTAAATAAGCCATCTGGTAGTATGTATCACGAAAAGTTACACAACTCATTTTATAAAGCCAGAAACTTTAGAGGGATATGGATGTAATGTTGGTCTATGGGTACCAAATTGGGTCTAATCAAGGATGCAAATTCGTCCCATTCGATAGATTCGTTATTAAATGTTGTCTATGTACGATTTGTTTTTCTGATTTTGTTATTCAAGGCGTTCCCAGCTATATTCGCTCTATCCAACAAACAATTTCACAAATCAAACTTTACTTAAACTGCTAAGAAACACTTGACTGATTTATAAATATGATTTAGCGGCCATTCAGCAATCAAAGCTCTTAGCTCTTAAAATGCGTAAAGCTCTTATTGCAATTTTTCAAATTATTTCAGGTTTCATATTTGAAATTATTATTATAAATTATAAGTATACACTAAACTTACCAAACTACAGTCAAATGGATAAACACATTATGTGGGGCCGAGTAATTATTGGCCGTAATGCAGAAAACACTCATTTCTAACCCCTTCCTCTACTGTCTAATCTAATTTTGTATGGACATGAATATTTTTAAAATTGTTATAGATTTTAATACCGGCCTTCCTCCTAAAAGTATGAAATTATAGATGTACACTCACTAAATAGAAATGTTTGTTACTAATAATAAATATGTTAGACAACATTTAATTTGTCTATCATGTAACAAATAATTCAAAACTGGTGAAGCTAATGATGTTAATGAATTTCACATAGGTTCTTTGAGCAACAATGGTCTTACTTCGAACATGTGTAGAGATCATACAAACCTAATATCTACAAGATGTCCCATTATGGACTTGTAATGTGCAAAAGAACTTTATAGGTTTTCGTTCTACAAGCTTTTTACCAAGTTGATTTTTTTTTGTAGAAAATTAGATTTATTTTTTCAAAATAAAATACTTTATTAATGCGATTGAATTTTAATCAAAATGCTTATAACAGCTCTGTCCCTTAATTTTAGAATAGATCCGAGCTTTCACAACACTAATAGATTTTTGACTTAATTTAGAGTGATATCGGACGACCCTTCGTATGTACTTATGACCCAAAACATGCACATATTGTGGGTCCGGCAAGGTTTTATAATCGAGTTTCACGTAGTTTTCGTCATTCATGTAGGTGACTCGACTCGACTCTATTAATCAATGTATGCTGAATATTCGTATCGGAAAGTACAAAGTTTGTAATCGAAGCGAGTAATTTTAAGTTTAATTGTTCAATCGAGTGTACCGAGTGGTAATGCAGGTTGCTCCATTAGATTAGTTTAATAAGGCACGGAAAACTGCATAATTTTACAAAAGCAAAAACTTTCGAGGAGTTGTGATGGAAATAAGTGTTTTAGCGGAACGGCATAGTATACGCTTTTGATGACAATATATTGCCCAGAACAAAGATAAAGCCTTTATTATAGCGTTATTCATTGCAGACTGAATCAACATTTCTCATATCTGACAAGTATTGGCAAGTACGTACGTACGTAATATGTACGAAGAAAGACATCCACCAAGCTCGTTCAACTGTGCAAAACATCGAAAACGCCTATTGCCCCAGTGATCGGTATGAAGAACCTGAATCTGAGGTCGAACGGGGCAGTGAATCAATCAACGTGTAGTAGAACGAACACGACACTCCAGGAGATGCTGGAAATTCAGATGAACCCAGCGCTGAGTTCAGTACGAGCGATCGCCTAAAAAAGGTTAAAAACAGGTTGGTCGACCTATCGAGAGCAATTAAACCCTTCCAAACTATGGCATCCACCAAGCCCAATGACAATACATGGGGTGCATCGCTCGCCGTAACTTCGTTGCCCTCCACAGTATCATCCAACATCCGTTGGGACAATATAAAATCATTTCCTAGCGGAATCTGCGCTAACAAAATGTGGGAGGAGTGGAACCGCTATATCGAAAATTTCGAGATAGCGGCTACCCTCAACAATGCAAATGATCCAGTACGAAGATGTCAACTTCTGATCCTATCCGTAGGAGAAAAGCTACAAGGCATCATAAGGACGGCAAAACTAAGACCAAGCCTGAAAGATGCTACCATACTTTTGTAAACAACGTCAAATTCTATCTTCAGTCAATGACTGACTCAGCGGCCGAGCACGAGGCATTCTCGAATAGGAGACAAGAGAAAAATGAAACCACAATGTCCTATCATGTTCGGCTGATGGGAAAAGTTCGATTGTGTGAGTATAGCCCAGCCGATCAGGACCGACTCGTGCGATCCCGATTCCTCAAGGGGATTACGCAACAAGGAGCTGACGAAGCATTCAAATCCGAAAGAACAGTTCCAGACCATCCGGAAGTGTATGCTATCAACCGTCCAAGCCCAAACCGTAGTCTACAGTACAACAGAAAACGTTCAAGTCATGATAATGAAGAAAGATCAGCACCACGTCGGCAACTTTCAAGACAAGATTAAAAACTAGAAATTAGAAGAAAAATTAGTATTCTCCATTTAATTCCAACTACCTTTGCTTATCTTCGACAGATACGCGTATTTCGTCTACAATGTGTAGACTTCTTCAGTGTCTCGTACTAGTAACTCGACTTACAAGTGATCAGGATTCTATTGTTGTTTGTGATCATCAAGCTCCTGTATGAAGCGCTCGTAGACAGAGACACTTACGTGAAACCCGCGAATATAGGGAAGAAAAGCTCCTTCCAAAAGCAAGTTTACACTCACAGGACTACAATCGAGCCCTCAATTGACAGAATAAACCCAATAGATGGGGTCGAAGAGCCCACCCTCGTTCCACGAAATGTTAACAATAAGGAGGAGGCAAACCCATGCTCCCTATCCAAATCGTTTCACTTGGGTGCCCTTGTGGTCCCTCCCTTTCCCGATTATATTTTATTTAATGTAATGTTATATTTAGTATATTTCGTTGTGGTAATTTGATTCCTTACCTTGTGTTAGAGAATTTGGCTGAAAGTAAGGGTTGTTTATTATTCTTTATTATTCTAACTGTCTGTCAGTATAACATTATAATAGCAAAGTTTGTCTTTCTGAGTGCATTTAATTTTTAGATTTCAGCTACTTAAATTGGGAGAAATACTGAAAAAATCTTTTTTTTTAATTCCTTGTCGTTTTGCGTACCCTTTGACTAAATTTTATTCGATTGTTAGTATCTCTTTTTTTGTATGACATGTTTTCTGATTGTAATGTTTTCTGCTATAATTTTTTTCTTGGTTCGTTCCTCATTTTTAATCATAGGCGTGATGTGAAGAAAGTCGATCTGCATTGTAGTAAAGTTAGGAAAAATGTATACTTTTAATAATTGCTTAAGTCTATTTCGTTTATCTCATTCAACCTAAAACGAGAATATTAATATAATATAATAGCCGGGGCTGTCACTGTTTTATATATCAACTTCCCTATTACCCAGGAGGGGTTAAATTTTTTACATAAATCTAGAACTGTTCTACTCTGTCTTATATGCTTTTTCGCATCGTTGTCTATTTGTTGATCGCCTATCCAAGGATGCATTAAGACATACTCCTAAATATTTAATCCTTTTACAAACCTTAAAAGTTTTTCCAATTAGTACTATTTCTTCAGGCATCTGATCATTATTGTTTGAAAATCTCAGTAGTAAATGGCATTTGTCGATATTTAATTCTAATCCTATTCCTATTGATTGACAAGTTCTTTCAAAATGTGTTCTAGTTCTTCTATACTGGTTCTTAATATAAGCAAATCATCTGCAAACGCCAATAGTAGTAGCAATTTGACAACCTTTAGGTTCATTAACTTTACTTGGTGTATTTTTTCAGCAATTTTATGGATTATATCTTGGATAATGTAACTAAATAGTATTAAAGATAACGGGCAACCTTGCTTGATTCCTTTCCCTCTTTTCACCTCTCCAGATAGCGGGTTATTCCATAACACTTGTAACTTCGTCTTTCATGCATGCTATAACTCTACCTTGTCGGTACTTCAGACTGATCAGGATGTCTCTTATATTGTTTACTTTTACAGAGTCAAATGCTTTTTTGATGTCCAATGCCAATACATACGAATACTGCATTTCAATATTCTTCCATAATTCTCCTAGTGGCAAATATATGGTCTTTTGTAGATCTATTGTTTGGAAACGCTGCCTGGTATAAATCTGCCTCACCTGCACTACTTGTTAATTATATACTACATTGCATAAAGATATTCTTCTGAAATGATATGCAGAATATTTTGACCTTGTTCCGCTAAAAGTCCACGCACTTTGAAATAAACTGTTGACAACGATTGAGCCCTCACAAAAGTGGTAAGAGATAATGGCAAACAAGAGTTATCAATGATTGCAAAATGGCAGCGATTTCGAACTTTGTCCATACGTTTGGGGCAGTCTTGAGGGTGCCCTATGATCTCCCAGGCAAATCACTTATTTAAAAAAAAAATCAAAATTTTTTAGTTAGTTGTTCGTTAACGAGGACTAACGTATACGGACATCTCCGTTGCTTTTGATTGAATCAACATTGACATCGCTGTTTTCAAACTAAGCCCTAATTAGGCCAACAAAATATCTGATCATTGTACTATCGGATGTGTAGTGACAAACGTTTTTGAGGATATTCCTTCCGGTATATTTCGACACTCATCTTCGTGAGAGTGAGGTTAAAATTTAATAACGAATTGGCAATTTGTTTGCAAAACTAAAAACTAGTGTAGAAGGAGATGTTCGCTCATCACCATGAGGCACCAAGAGTGAACAACAATGTTTTTGGCTAGAATTAAAGATATGAAGAGAAAGTTTTGATAGTTCCGCTAGTGTGCGGCAGGATTGGAAATGTAACAGATGTTTTTTTTTATGAAAATTGAGCGAAAAGGGCATGTATACGGTGGTATTTGAACCAACGACATTTTTGCCTAACATCCCACTGCGGGGTAGGTTAAAGCACGGACTAAGTCAATTTGTTTGCAAAACTAGTACTATCTTTCTAAATTTTTCTTAAAAGTTTTTTTTTCTAAGAGTAAAATTTTGTGAGCATTTTGTAGTTCAGTTTAACCAAAAAAAACTAGCGATTAAAAGTACGCTCACTATTTTAGAATCCAAGTAAACCTTTCAGCTTGCACTTTGCACTAAAACCCAAGCAGGACCGAATAACTTGATGACTGTTACTTAAGAGCTCTGCATAAGAGGTAAAATACCTGAGTACAATACCATAAAAATGTTCCCACAATGTTATGCGAACACCAAATTGAGGTAAGACAATACCAAAATAGTACCTCTCAGGTATTCCCAGGTATCCGGAATAGCAAGTTTTGTTATTCGAGAGATATTTTGCTAACAATTCTTAGGTATTTTGTTTAGGTATTTTACCTCTTAATCTGAGCTCTTTACTACCAAGGCCAGTTATCATGATCAAAATTAAGTATTCATATGTTGTTGTTTCCTGCTCGGGAAGCTTTGTTTTTGTTTTCATTCGCTGTGTTATTTTGACAGAATATATGAGGGTCTGTACGCGTGAGTTGCGTAATTAGGAGCAAATTCAAGTTTGGGACCAGATTTAATGTAGCAATACGTTGATAAGGCGGCGTTACTGTGCAAGATGATTCTAATCAAATCAGCATTCTTATCATACTCGTAGCTCAAAAAGGAAAAATTACATTAAATATAAACTGAATAAAGACTTTGTTTCTTGTCATATTTGATATCATAATATTGGAAAGGTCTTCCTTACCGGATTGGGGGCCATTCTAGAATTTTGGCAAATTTACGTGTAAATCGAAGGGCTTTCCTAACCGAATATATTTATTAACATGTTTCTATAAAATGCATCTACAGTGCTGCATCCATAAAAACATATCCCATTCCCATGAGTATGGGTCAATCAATTCCCAACGAAGCCAAACGCGCACTATCTGATTTACAAACTTAACAAAAACAACGGTAGGCAAAGTATTATAGACATCAGAATGTTCGGCATGTCTCAGGTTTGCGTTATTGAAGAATAATACTCCTTTAGCTGCCAGTCAAATTCGTTGTACGCAGACGGCAAACCGTGCATGGAAGAGGACCAAACGGTAATTTTTAACGAGCTGATTTTGATTTAAGATTTGTTTGAGTTGGATGCATAATGAGTGCAATTATTACAAGTCAAGGGGGGCGTTTAATTGGAGACTGTTGTCTGTGTTATTATTTTCGTTAAACAATAGATCGAAGCTTATCGCAACAAATATCTACTTTTCTTACGCATTTTTTGTTTTCGATTCAGATAATGTTAGGTAACCACAACGATTTCAGAGAAGAACAAATTCGTAAAACGGACAAGCTCCCTCTAAGTGCTACCTACGTCATTTAGGATAGAGATGGATTTCAATGACTGACGTTCAAGCTCCAACCAACCTCAGTGCATACGTAAACTATTCCTCGTTGATTAACTCCATTGTCACCGAAAGCAACGGTAACATGCACCAAGCTATTATTAATTATCAATTATCAATTCTGATTTAGTGCGTCATCTTAGCTGCGACGATGCACCTGCACTCGGAATGTTCTGAATCAATCTAGCTATCTAGCAGCGTCTAGCTCACATACGCAAATAAGTCACTGTCACGTGCTTGGCCTTATTTGAAACGTTGACCCATCCAACCTGACCAACTGAAATGCGTCACTTATTAATATTGCCCTCCTTTATTTTCTACCGTTGCAGATCTAACCGATGGCATATACTATTCAAACCATCAACGGATAGAAGAGTTTTCACAACCAATTCTAAAACCACCCGAACCCTACATTGTTGCGTCAATGTCCAAGAATGCCACCGTTCGACGAGGAGACCCAGCTTTTCTGAGTTGCAAAGTGGAAAACCTCGGGAAGTATACAGTGTCCTGGATTTCGCAACAAGACCTGCGAATTCTCACCATCGATCGGATCACGTATACCGCGGATGAACGGTTTCAGTCCCTGTACAATGCAGAGACAAATGAGTGGATTCTACACATCAAATGGACAGAACGGAAAGATACCGGCATCTATGAATGCCAGATTTCTACGATGCCCGTCAAGAGTTTGGCGCTCTATCTCATCGTGCTAAGTGAGTTTGACTATAATTTCTCATGCATGAGTTCTGAAATGAACAGTTTAAAACAGGAACGCGGACCGAAATAGACACCTATTTGTGGTAATTTATTTGTCGTTATGCCTAATAATAAGCGAATGGTTCAGAGCACGTAAGCGGTCAGGTGGCAAATGGTTTAATAGGAGTGAAAAGCATTAAATATGATTTTATGTTGTACAGCCGTCTGGTTTGTTTAAGATGTTTTCCATATTTCCCACTTTATCATTGTGAAATAATTGTTCGTGTTTTGATATGACGATTTAACAGAACGTTGGTAACCTATTTGAAAGAAGAGATATAGATTTGAAAATGTTATAGTTCATTACGTTATGTTGTTAGCATAATACGTATGAGACAAAACCTTAGTCAGTTATATATTGGCAATGTAGCGTGGGCAAGTCATCAAGTATTAGAGTTTTTTCTCAAGAGTGGGTGTGATATTTGTCACTTGCGAAGTGACTCTGGGCAAATCAAATGCAGACGTGTTTTTTTTTCACTTTACCAAATGACAAAGTCCCTTTGAATCTCGGAATGATCCCCCTCAATCACTTATAGCTCAACATCGTTTCATAAGGACATATTCAAATTCATGGACACGAGGGTGTTAGATTTTGTAAATGATGATGTTCACCGAAAAACTGCTCCCGAAATGAAATTCACGCGTGCATATTTACAGTACTGACAAAAATAAAGTATACACTCCAAATAGCGTAGGGAACGGCTTTAGCACCCCAAGACCCTATTCCAAGCAAGGGGTAAACGTTAACCTACAACTCTCATTTTTTGCAGTATGGTGCTCCATGTAGTGAAGCACCATACTGCAAAAAATGAGCGTTGTAGGTTAACCTTTACCCCGTGCTTGGAACGGGGTCTTGGGGTGCTTAAGCCGTTCCCTACACTATATTCATCATTTTGTTATTAACTTGTCTGTATGTACGGATTGAGTATAAATTCATTCGTACAAAATGTTGACTTTTGGGTATAAAAAGAATGATGAAAACACCAGCAACCCTGCCCTTCGGTTTAGAAAGGAGTATGGGCGCGTTCTGTCGACTTGGTCGCGGCAGATTTCATGTGAGAACAGGAGGTAACATGGACGTTCAATAGTGCTTGAACCAAATGGACAGCTTGTAATGATCACTTGAAGATGCGATGGCCTGGATGGAAAATTGCCCTGATATGTGTTGCACGTTGTAAAATGTTTCTTGTCTCACATGTATATTCAAACATGATGGAATTGAGTAAACGAGAAGAGACTCATCGGGAATAATCTCTCTTATACATCCGTCAAATCATTCTGAACGGCCGTTGTGAGAATATCACCATGCCAATCTCACATGCGCATAGCATGTTAACAATTACTAATGCTTTCTCTATTTATCCTGTTCTCTTCCCTATCCTATAACCGCAAGCAATACCCTATGACATCGTGCATAGCCCATAGGCCAGCATAACCTTTGTCTAAAGTCAGCAGACACACCGAGACGACACAGAACAATAAGTAAAGAACTGTATATAACCCTAATAAATTTTACTTTCAGTCAAATTTACTAACACAACGTAAGCAATCAAATTACCACTACAGGTATACCTCGATAGTACGTACATCAACTTCATCACTTCAAATCAAAATTGCATAAAAACTACTGCTTACACTAAAAAACTAGTACAACCAAAAGAAAGAGCAGAAGTTGCAGTTCTTTTGGTCTTATTAGATTTCAGATGCAACCAGCAGTTTTTATGCAATTGCAATTTGAAGTGAGAAAGTTGATGTACGTACTATCGAGGTATATACTGTCCATGAACTGTACAAAATATACTAAATATCCATGACATAATACATAACGGGGAAAGGGAGGGACCACTAGGGCATCCAAGTGAAACGATTTGCATAGGGAGCATGGGAATGCCTCCTTCCTTTTGTTAACATTTCACGGAACGAGGGCGGGCTCTTCGACCCCATCTATTGGGTTTGTTCTGTCAATCGAGGGCTCGATTCTAAGGCTGTGGGTGTGATCTTGCTTTTGGAAGGAGATTCTCTTCCCTATATTCGCGGGTTTCACGTAAGTGTCTCTGCTTCAGGGCCCACCCAAACGTTTTTGTCCCTCCATACAGGATTTTGATGATCACAAACAACAATAGAATACTGATCAAATCGTTTTTCAGATTATACAACTGCTATGAAAAGTTACCTTGCTACAATAGATGGTTTTCGTCATCATCATCGTATTTCGTCATCATCATCATAAACAGAAACAAAACACTAACAGATTACCCCAAGCGAATACTTTAACGCATATTTTGTTAGCTGCGGCGCAACACGATATATATTATCGTCCAGAGCCCTTCTCGATCAATATTCCATACCGGATGTGGCTTTGAACGCGATGAATCCGCCGCAGTATGGTCAGAAATTCTCAAAACGTCTTCTCATTACCTAGTTTTGCAAAATCCTGAAATTTGATGTGTCGCAAGCCAGGTTTTGGCAACGATTTGAAAATGGACTCTTTTCCAGAGGAACACGGATCCCGCAGGGCCTCCCTAAGTGACCACTGTGGTCAGACACCCTTAGAATGTCCTCCGAAGACCAAGTTTTGGAAAAATCATGAAGTTTGATATGTCGCATGCCGGGTTTTGGATAAGATTTGAATATTGCCACTTTCCTGGAGGAACTGGGATCCCGCAGGGCCTCCTCAAGTGATCAGTATGGCCAGAAATTCTCAAAACGGCTTCTCATGACCTAGTTTTGCAAAATCCTGAAGTTTGATGTGTCGCAAGCCAGGTTTTGGCAACGATTTGAATATGGCCACTTTTCCGGAGGAACTCGGATTCTGCAGGGCCTCTTTTAGTGGCCAGTATGGTCAGAAATCTTCCAAAATGTCTTTTGATGATCTTTGGTACACTTCTTGATTAATAGCCAAACCACTGGTTCAAGGTTTGGAAATTCCTCTCTCAGATATGGCAATATAAAGCATCACCTTTTTCTCAAACTTATGCCTAAACTTATACATACCTATTTCACGGTCGGAAATGCAGTAGAATGATTATCAGAATAATATCGCTCGTTGTCTGGGATGTAGGTTTTTGAGAGAGGGAAGTAGCTTTCATCATCCAAAACGAAACTCTGTCCGGCGTAATTTTGGGTCATTCAGAGGCATTGGGATTTTACGGTTGACATCTGTTGCTCTGTGTATTCTGGTACTCTTGATTTCTTGTGGCAGACTATTCCTATTTTCTTCAACGCCTTGCAGATGTAAGGTTGCGTATCCGAATAAAAAATTATCATAAGTTTACAATTAAATGTATTGTAACCATACAATAAAATCTATAGTAAGTACAATTAATAGCATTGTTCACAACGATAAGATGATAATAGGAGTTATTGTTCCCACTATAGAATCTAATGTAAACAGCGACATAGACAATAGAAAACGGGGGTTGTTATGTATCTTAACTATAGAAAAAATCACTTTTCCAAACAAATTTGAGTCAATTACTATTAATTGTATTGTTTCACAATTGTTGAATATCCTAGCATATGGAGTGAATTGTAGATCTATCGTGATGACAATATGTATTTTTCATTTATCTGATTCACGAACAATAAGATTTATGGTTGCAACTAGATTTTAAGGTTATTTTATATTATTGTATTGTAATTGTATGGTTATGTTTTCCGGGTAGTCTTGATCTTTCTTGCTGCATCAGATTGACTAATCGAATCCTTGTTGTTAAAAGTACTATGGGGCAATCTTAGTCCTTTTTTGTAAATTATTTTAGCCGGTCTCCCACTATCACTCCTATGAGCTGTTTCTGAGGATGCCAGGATACGATAGCTGGTTGGAACTGGAACATTCTTGGTTTTAAAATGGTTCACAGTGAACTTTGTCCCTTGATTTAAGTTCGTTTGATAGGACTGTACAATCCGTTTGCGTAATGCTTCTTCGACGGCACTATGAACACAACTTTGAACAAGTTGGAACAGAACAAAACATGCAATAATGTTGGAGAGACATAGAGCACTGATTCACATAATCTCTCTTTTCGCTGTGCACGTTTTGGTTTGGTATGAGAGAGTTAAAATCCCCATTATAACTAACTGTTTCTACTGCCACTGTTTTGAACTCCACACTCAAAAAAATCGACACGTTAGTTCCTCGTGAAATTTCACGTAACTTTCACCTGAACACGTAACCATATCTTCTTCTGTAAAATCAGGTGAACATTACGTGCCAGTGAATTGTACGTGAAAAATCACGTAACATTCATGTGATTTTCACGTAGAATGTGGGTTTACGTGGAAATCACGTAGCTCTTACGTGAATTCCACGTGTTTAATACTGGTTTTGACAGTGGACGAAAATTACGTGTGTTTCACATGGAAACAACGTGACGATTTTTTTGAGTGCAGATCCTGACTAAATATCTGGTGCAAAATCGGTGCACCAAGTCAAAAACTTTCCCTGGTCATTTTTCAAAGTTTTCCTTGGCTTTGTTTTTAACTCTTTCATGATACGATTTTATGTTGTCGTCGCAGGTTTCTTGCTGTAAAGATAAAACAGCGGTTGCTGTAAAGACCAAGTCGTGATTATTTTACTAATTGCTGCCTTCACAACGATTTCACGTCGCGGTACTATAATCTGCTCCACGTTTGGTTTAATTACGAGTGTAACAAGGATGCCTAGGATATTGAAATAAATTTAAGAATCTTCTAAGCATGAAGTAAGCATTATAAGAGCTTAGTGCCATGTACATATTATAAAGATATAGCTGTACAGGGTCTATGCAAATTATCCGTACAGACTTTGTTGGCATGCCTCAACACAACCGAACGGATTGACCTGAGCTTAACGTTTGCGTTAAAAAAACGGACTTTTTTTCGGATGGTGATAAAAAAAGCTAGTACAGATATTTGCTTTTGATAAATTTCCCATGGAAGGTAATTATTTAAGCTTACTTGCAAAAACAAATTCTACGCCCTTGTGAGCGGCCTTCCGGCAGTTAACCGGAACATTCACCATGGTGGACGAAAACATGCGTGTAGGCATGTTTTTGAGTTCTTTCTTCATTTTATTTATCAATTCCTCATCAGTTTCCACGACAAAATTGTTGGAATAGATCTTACGCTTCAGCGTGGCCCAGAAATTCTCGATGGAACGCAGCTGGGGGACGTTGGGCGGGTTCGCCGACTTGGGTACCACATCGATATACAGCCGCTCCATCTCCTCCAACGATCGCTTCAAGTAGTGGGCCGACGCCAGATCCGTTCAGAACACCGCGTCTTCGCCCTTATGGTATTTCTTGATGAACGACGCAACTTCCGGCAGGTATTTCGTACTATAAATTTCGCCGTTCACGGCCAGTCCGGAGCGAAAGAAGAGCGGCTTTGACATCCCCTTCTCGCTATTGTCAGCCGCAGCAGCACCTTTATGGGGAACTTGATGTGTGAAATGAACTTCACCTTGGAGCTCACTTCCTTCGTGGGGGAAGTAAAATACGAAGTGCCCTTCCAGTCGTTGCCATCCAAGGTGAGGTAGGTCTTGTCTTTCGTCACCACCGCCACGTCGCGCCTAAAAAATCGAGTTGACCATCTTATTCAGCCGCTGCCGTTGCATCATTGCCTGCAGTGGACGCGACTTCCACTTCCTGACATGTGTGTTCATGATCGCCAGGTACTTTTCCACTGTTTGGCCGGTTGAGCCGACCTCACGGCCAACCGCTTTTCCCTCGGTCTACCTTTTCTACGTTTTCGACGCGACAGGGTGCCGTTCTTTGAACGCGCACACTTCTGAACGGAGTTGCTTCACTGTTTTTGCCATCGCGGTTAGAGTTCGACTGAGCTGTCAAATTTTGTCTGCTGACTCATGAGTTACTATGATTGATGCTGCATGGATAGTTTTGTCAGTGCGGGTGAAGGTAAACCCATGAAATTAGACCATTTTTGTCTATTTTTTTTAAATGCAAACGTTACCTACATGGTTGAGCATCTTGACCCATTGTTTTTATACGCAGTAAGTTTGGTTCAGTTGTGATTACTAATTCATTCAAAAAGAAGTCGAATGAGTTGCACGCAAGAGTAATCGAACTTTTTCGAAAAGGAAAAACTGTTTAGTAATTGCAAAGACCCTGCCAATGGAAAAATATCTTGTAACGCTAGATGACCGCGTAGGGAAAGGAAAAAAGCGCACCGTTCGGACTCCACAAATGAGCAAGATTATCGGCGACGAATCAAGCGAAATTCTTCGATTTTCATCCAAAAGTTGGCGAAATCACTGAAAATTTAAAAATCTTCCGTTGGAGCCATTGTTCACGACGATTTGAGCTTCAGTCTGAGTCAGTTGATAAACTGAACAAGAATCACGACTTGAATGACACCATGAAAGCAAACCGGTTGAGAAAAGCTAAGGTTCTCCTGAACCACTTATCATCTGGTCACAACTTTCACTTTTTTTTTTAAACACTATTCTAAAAAAACTTTTTTGAGCGTATTAGTGGAACGATTGTGATTGGGAAACTAGGAGAATTTAAAAATAGTTATAGCTAGCCGGTTACCGCCACCAAGAGGAGCGAAAAATGGGTGATCAGTTGGCATCCATCTTTAGATAAGACGCAAACATAGGCGTAGCCAGAGGAGAGAGTGGTGCGTTGCCCTCCCCCCACACTTTTGATTTTATTTTTAGAATTTTAATGTTTGTTTGAATTTTTATTATATATTTTTAATGTTTGTGGGATTGCCCCTTTGCCTCAACGAAATAGCGTTAAGTTGTCTTGATTTTGTAACAAGAAGTAGTAAAAATGTGCAAAAAGTGGACATCTATGAGATTTTTTTTTCAAATAGTAACGACTAAAAATTTTATGACACTCATTTCCCTTTAATCAAGCATACAATCTAGCTAACCTAACGTATCCAAAAATTAGATATATTTTACACCTTTAATGTTAACTATTTGACGAGCATTGACTGCTTTTTCCCCCGCTAGCTGAAACTTGAAAAAGCTAAGTTCAAATCAATTTTCAGTTCTTGGCAATCCACAAACTAAACCTTTCGGAAGCCAAACAATACTTGATAACCCAAGTAACACCAAAAACAACTTTTGAAATGAAAATATAATAAACTTGTTGTATAATAGTCTTAAAGATGAAATAAGAAACAACTTCAGTTAAAAAAAGGTTCTAAGGATGTTCTTGAAATACCTTTGCATTTTAGACAACACCTAAAAAAATAATAATAGGTTGATGTTTTAAAGATGCTATATTATCGTAAATATAGCGTTTTCAAGTCACTGCAAGTGACAGTATTCGTAAATATACCAACGTTGTTATTCAAATGCTGTTTAACACATGATGTTTTATTCGAGCAAACTTTTAACATGTTTCAAACATTTTATGGCTGTCTATTTTGATATTTAATAAAAATATGCTCTAGGAATGTTTTTAGAGAGCATTTTCAGTGACCTCAAGTAAACTATATTTTGCTTTTGTTTATCAGCTCAGTTGAACATTCAAGATGGACAAAAAAAGTATAGTTTCTGAAGCGGACGTAAACCTGTGGCGTAAAATTAAGAGAAACGGACAGTTTAGTAAACGTAAAAAACAAATGATTCGTAATATTAACATTAAAAGTGCTTCGCACGGTAACTTCTCACCTATCTCTCATCTCAAAAATAATGATGAAGAATTTGAGTCTCACACCACTTCCTCAAAAAAGGATTGCGAAGCTTCTTTGAGTAATGGAGAAATATTCAACGATGTCAGCAAAGATGATGATAGTGATAGTGATATTGAAACACCCCAAGACTTTTCGAAAAACTTACTGGATCCACAAGAGCTCTGTAACGAGATACGAAAATGGGCAATTGATTTCCAGATCAAACACACGGCAGTCAATGTTCTACTGTCGATAATAAAAAGCAATGTACCCGAAAATGTATTGCCCAAATGCGCTAGAACATTACTACAAACTCCTCGTACAACTGTTATCTCCACGGATGATCGACTTGGTGGGAAATATTGGCATTACGGCCTACGAAAAGTGCTTATAGAGACCTTATCAGGTATTGAACCTCTGCCAACATTACTATCATTGAACATAAACATTGATGGACTACCAGCTTTCAAAAGCTCTTCAACATCGTTCTGGCCAATTTTAGTGAATATCCATGAATTACGGAAAACTCAGCCACCCTTGATAGTTGGCATATTTTGTGGCGGAAGTATGTAGCATAAAATTATAGAATTAGACCAACTTTATAATAAACAAAAACATGTATTTCAGACAAACCAAAAGATATTAATGCATTTCTCGAACCTTTTGTTGTTGAACTGAACAATATATTGCAGCATGGAATAATTATTGCAAACGAAAGTATCCAGATCACTCTACGATGCTTTATTTGCGGTACGCCAGCAAGATCTATGCTGAGAGGTAATGAAGCAGTACTAGACAGAGCATTTTTTTAATGTTTTTTGTATAGCCAATAGGCAGTATACTACTTTGCAAAAAGCTTCTCTTCTCAAGTTCAACCTACAAATTTCTTCCATTATGTATTCCAGGAGTAATTGGCCACAACGGATATAACTCTTGTCTTAAATGCACAACAGAAGGAGAATATTCACATCTATTCAGGACCATGATATTTCCAGATTTTGATGCTCCCTTAAGAAACGACAGTGACTTCAGATCTCGTATTTATGAAGGCCATCACAAACACGATACCATTCTAGAATCCATTGTGGGTTTAGACATGGTGAACGAATTGGCGATTCATTACACCTTATCGATCTTGGCATAACAAAAAGATTTTTGAACGGTTGGAAGTCTGGGTCAATGAACAACTCCAACGCAAAATGGTCTTCACAACAAATTGATGCCGTTTCGAAGTATCTTCAAAGTTGTAAGCTGCCATGTGAGTTTCAAAGACCTGTCCGAAGTTTAGAACATCTATCACGGTGGAAAGGAACAGAATTCAGAACATTTTTGTTTTATCTAAGTCCTATAGTTACAATGAAATTTTCCGATTGCAAGGAAATATCTGAACATTTCATGAACTTGTTTTGTGCTATACAAATATGTTCACGTCATGATCAGACATCATAAAACTATCAAGTTGCAAAGAACCTCATAAAAGATTTTAACACAATGTTTGTATGGATCACAAATGTTTTGTAGTAATATGCATAATTTAACTCATCTTGTGGACGACGTAGAAAGATTTGGACCATTAGATAATTTCGATGCCTACCCTTTTGAATCCAGATTGTATGGATTGAAACGTCTGATTCGCAGTGGAAATATGCCTTTGTCTCAAGTTTCGAGACGTATTTGCGAAATTCAGTCAAATATCACCAATGACAAATATTATAAACAATCTTCGAACACTCCGGTTTTTAAAAAGAAAGTGTCAAAGGCTTGCTCAAATATTTTAGACTCCAATCTATCTATGGATCCCAGCGAAACAGAAATTTATTCGTTCGTGGATTTCGGTAACTTTTGCATTGATGCTGATTCCGAAGTAGATCAATGGGTCCTTACTGAAAAATGTGAAATTGTTTCAATAAAGTTTATTGTTAAAAACACATCAAACAACACTATTGAATTACATGGGAATGCTTTACGTTCTATTTTAGACTTCTTTGTCAAACCGGTAGCATCATCGTTGTTGTACATCTTTGCTTCAAATTTAGAGTTCAGGGAGTCACAGTGTGTCATACAGGAGAAAATATTATGTAAGATGGTCAAAATTGATTGCCATGATAGCAGACTACCAAGGTCAGTTTTTTTTCCTCTTATTCATTCTTTAGTTTAATTCCAGTGGTTTTATATACATAAGTGAAACAATAAAGAAATATTTTTTGTTAACAGTTAACACTTTAAAAACATCAATGCAGTTAAGAATAATTTCAACGAAAACAGTTCACTAATTACAAAATATGATGACTTAACCTGAAAAATTTTCATTATCTATATATTCTTCTGTATAGCTGATGTTTTCAGTGTCATGGTCCATAATCACTTCAATCATGTGCTCTCCTTGCTCTAAGTTAGCTTCTTCAAAAGTCTGAGGATCCTTCTTCGGTTTACGCGTACGGGAGCAGGCGGTCCGCCTATTGTTACTGCCTTCCAAAAAACGCTGAATTTCAATTTTTTTTTGCCGTAAAAATTAGCTAAAGCACTTTTCAGTATCTTCTGCAGTGTGGTCCATATCTGCGGCGAATAAGACACGTTGAAAAAATTGAACCATGCATGGGAATGTACTTCTAAAGCTGCGGTTAGGAATGAATGGGACTAATTCATTTGTTTTTCTAGAATTTCCTTTCCAGGAAAACGGTTTTAAAAGTATTGGTGACAACAGTCTTCGAATAACCGTTTTAAAAAACGCTTTTCCGTCACGCTTCCCATTCAAATTATACTCTGAGTCAAAAAATCTGAAAAATTTGTCAGCATATACTTTGATCTTCAAATTTGTCTCTAGCATCTGCAAGTCATTTTCACTTAAAATGGGACACAGCTCCCTAAACTCCCCGAAATCTTCGAGGTCACGCCTCTTCTCTGTCGATGATGCAGGCTTGGTGGACATGAACTTATCGATATTGGCCATAAATGAGAGGACTTGATTCAAACGCCCTTCAATATTATCCAGTCTGGCATGAACCTTTTGCAGCTCACCGATTACTTTCAGATGATCAGATTCTGCACTGTCTATTTGAATTTCCGGAGCAACCTGAAGAAGTGTTTCACATCCAAGGTCATCATAAGACGAAACATCATTTCTTGAGTCTGTCACCTGGTTATTTTGTTCGTTGAATAGCTCCATATAACATCCATTGCCTAATCCAATGTATTGCCGTTCGTCGCCTTCACAGAACATGTTTGGTTGCTGCGCTATATTAGTAACCTGTAAATGCAAATTGAATTATTGCGTATAAGATCTTTTGCGAGTGTGTTGACTTATTATTTAAATTAGCGGTGCAATGAATTAATACACATTTTAAGTATAATCGGTCAACGTTATGGTGATTTTCTATCATCGAAATAAAAATAATGATTATCAAAAGATTTGGGTGTAATTTAATTATCAAGCCCAACCTTCAATCAAGAATCAATCTAACAACCATAATTATTTTTGTTTTTCATACGCTTTTTAAGCTGTGCTACATTAGCCCTTTTCTCATGTTGCGCTTGAGTTTATTTCAAATCTAGTAACGAGAACAGTAAATTATAATGCTGTTTCAGTAGAAACCCTACACAAATCTGCAACTATGGATCTTTACACTGCTCACTCTCACATAAAATCATAAAAACATCACACTAATTATATTTACTGGTTTGTTCATAATTCAATACAATAAAGCAGAACAGATACAAAACCGTAAAATGATTGACTGCGGAAATCGATTTTAATCTCGTTTTACATACCTTCATACGCGTTTGAAGCTGTGCTATATTATCGTATTTGACGTTGTTGGATGGTGATGTAAACAAGATTTTATGAGACAGCAAGAAGGATGCAAAATAGCCTGTAAAGGCTTTTTGACGTTTAATCGTCTTTCCATCACACAAAGTTCAAGTCGACATGGAGTTTTCATAAAGGCCAATATCGGAAACGTAAACAATGGGTTCTTCCGCAAATTTCTTTCAACTTTGCTCAAGTAAACTACCACTTCCAATATAAAGAAGAACTACTACTCTGTATAATCATCAAAAATTGAGTTGATCCACTTTTTAACGAAAATTGAGTAATATTTCCGTGAGAGAAAAAGAGATAGTTTACAATTGTACTCAAAAACTGAGTAAAATGAAACGGGAATGTTGTAAACGTTTGCGACATTGGCCCTTATGAAAACTGCATGTCGAATTAAATGTTTGTTTTCCCTCAACTTTAGTTCCTTGTAGCTTCCACTGTTTTGATTCAGATGGTGCATTAAAGTGCGAGGATTAATCGTTAGAAGCTCTAAAGGCATATAATTAAAATGAAAGTGAAAATGGCACATAAAATGAAAAAAGAACACGAATCTTTCGAATGGATGGATTGTTCCAATGTTAACTGGCTGCCCTCTAATGGATTTCACTGATTTGCTTAAGGTATGTTAACGTTTAGAACAGTATAGAAAAGGGACGGTGGAATCCAGTTATTTTCGTTGCAAGTTAAAGTGGAATTCATGGGACTTTAAATAAAGATTCTAATAGCTCACCTCTGCAAACCGTCTCAACGGAGTTTCTTGTCCAGCCAGAATTGGATCTCCGGAAACAGACCCCTGTGAGTATATTGTTCTTACTGAATGTTCGCCAATGTGGGACGTTTGGATTGATGGGTGATTTTGGCTGTTGTCAAGCAAAATGGTAGAGTTTCGAAGAGCAGCATAGTCAGTTACTTTAGGTTCTTCCGTTCGATGCTGTTTTAGCGATCTGATGTGACAAGATGATGATGAAGGATTATGAATCGCACTAGTCATTACGATGGGAGAAGTGACTGGTTTGTTCATAGAAACAATCGCTCCTCTTTTATCATTGACATCCTCCGGATTCCTCTGAAATTTGATAGTGTTGAACAGTTATAATAACAAAATATATTTAACATTACCAATGACGGCTTTATTTGCGGCGGCGTCAAATTGTAAAATTTTGCCTCAAACTTCGGTTTCTTCTTGGCCGGTCTTCCGCGTGTTCCCTGCATCATGTTGACAGCATCTTCCAAATCGGTAACCATTTCGAGTCGATTTACAATATCTTCGGCTTCGCGGTAACTTTTAGCACGACCGACGACTTTGCATGGCTGCTTCAGCCATGTATTGCTATCCGGAATACTATACTCATCCGTCGATAATGAAATAAAGTTGCTTGGTGGCCATAAAACATGTCCGCTCTCTGCCCATGTTGATGGAACAATGGTTAAAGATGGTTTACTTTTTTTGGTTTTCCTAGTCTGCACAACTGAAAACGCCATATTTTACTAAGAGAGTTGCCTACGTACGATAGTTTTTCACAAAATGCTAGAGCCTACTATCATTATGTATGAAAAGCAATCCTTTATTCGCTGAGAGAGTTACTATGATGCATTTATTAGGTTGATATGTTGCTATGATAGCTTAAAGTGGTTTGAATGCAATAATGAAGCATGAATTAAAATTGTTGTTGAGATGCTTATAGGATGTTTTTGGGACGTCATATCAACTTCCTTCTCAAATAATACTGTTTTCCTCCTTGAATCTTGGTTGAAACCAGTTCGAATCTGCGATACCCAAACTTATTGTCAGCGTAAACCTCAACCCGATGCGAGTTACAAATGAAGGCAAACACACCGACGTGTAACACACAACAAGTCAACCCAATTTTGATACCCGATCCAGGTTGGAAGTATATAAAAAACGAATTCGCTATAAGCTTCCTTCCAGAAATTTGGACCAAATTACAGTGCCGTTGGAAAATTTTAATGTACTAAACAATCTTGATTTGGGCAAACTATCGCAAATTGATAAAAATGAAATCTTCAATATATCGAAGATGACAAATGATAGTGGCAGAATTTTTTTTAATTATGTTTTCCGAGATAAACCGAGTGACAAAAACTGATTACAGATCTTTTTAGGATTACTTAGTAAAATAGTAATATGAGAATTATTGTTTTAATTGTGAACTAAAAGCAGCCAAAAGCTGATTTCAAAGATGACCGCCATCATGACCGATTGAATCGCTACTTTGATTTTTTGAAGTCATAAATCTAAGAAACTAAAAAGATTTCACATGGCAAACTTTTGTATGATTATTGTCGCATAGCAGCATACAAGTAATTATATTTTTATATGTAAACATTTGTTTTTTCTTAGAATTGTGCCTTCAAAACACAAGTGGCGATGCAAATCGGCCATGATGGCGGCTATTTTTATATTTTAGTAATCTTCACCGTACTACCGATTACATAATTGGGAAAGTTGGGATAATAACTTATTTTATATATTGCAACTTTGAGGTGCAGATAAAGCATTTTGGGGGATCTTTCGGGTAACACGGGATAAAATACACGGCGCAAGTGTCGTTCACCTGATGGTTGATTTAATACTGATCGGTATGTACAATATATACAAAATGATATCACAGTGGCTTCACAATAGAGTGATGTGGGTTATTGTTTGTGGAGATACACCAAAGTGTCGGTCACAGTATGAGGGTTCCGAGATCGGGTGTTAGTGTATGGAGAGAGTGGGTTACCTGAGTGGTGATTCTGATTAGGGTTACCAAGGGCTGCCACAGCATCAACAGAATGGGGCTTACATTATTACTTTATAATATCGGTAATTCATAAATCGGTCAACTTGATCGGAACATAATTTTGTATGCCGAATTAAAGACATATTTGGTACATAGGCCGCTAGGCTAATATCTACACTTGGTTACGGCTTTCATGCGAGTTGGTTAGTCTTGTCACGTATGACAAGTTCGCTGTGATTTGCTATGCAACAGATTAACGGCACCTTAGGTTACAGAAAATGCTCCCAAATAACTATTATGGAAATTTAAGAAAAAAAATGTAGGACCACCACTAGGATTTTTTTTATTATACTTGGAACCACAATAAAAGCCATTACCATTATTTATTCATACAACGGTAATATTTGAAAACAATATGAACGTTTTCAATCGAAACACTTCCAAATTATTATCATCGGCAGTGTACGTTTTATTAAGAATACGCCATTTTGTGGTCTGAACATTTTTTTACAAATCCATGCAATATTGTATAAATTGACTGAATTTCCTTTTGTATTTTTCTATCCAATCAATGGCGCGTGAATTTTAGTTGAGCAAAATAGAAAGTTTCACCATATATCTCTGGTCGCATATAAATTATACAACATTGCAGCGTAAATGATCTAACTTCGTAACTTAAATCAAATTATCGACTTAACTGTCTTTACAACATTTGACATTTTCTTATGATTGTATTCAACTTATTTTTATTTTTATAATTGGGTTCATAAATAACCGAAATAATGCAGATTATGGATGACATTTTGCTTAAATTCAAGTTGAAGTATAGCTATGTTACATGCATGTGTTTTTTACGATGTTTGTTGGCTTTGATAACTTGATAATAACCATTTAGTATTTATGAAGTAATCGACAACCTCATTAAGACATATCATTACGTTACAAGTATGCTTTTGAGAGCATCGTAAGGCATAGTTATAAGTCTTATTTATGCATTGCAAAACATCTCTTGCGACCTGAAAGATGTTATATAATCTTAAATTTATTGCGCTGTTTCGGTGTTATAAGTGTAAAAAATTAGGTTAATTTTATTTAAACAAAAACATGTGTCTATGTCTGGAAGATGTATTTTTTACTTTTACACAACAAGCTGTGTTACTTGGGTAACTCTCTCCAACGATCTCGATTCGTGCCTGCACCTTTTCAATCCCTACATCTTACTCCACTTGATCTAACGAACTTACTTGTTGTGTCCTTCGCTGTCTTGTGCCAACTAGATTCCCATCGAACACTATTGAAGATGGTTGGTAAATGACTGGACGATGCGTACTAGGTATAAAATAGATCCTACTGCAATCCTTAGCCTTTTGTCCAGTAACTCCTATCCCTACCTACCCGTGGTGCCGACTGGGGTATGAGTAACCATTGGAAAGATCGGGTAACAAACGTATGCTGACAGGGAAGGAGGGCTGCTCTCTTCAAAGTGTGCAGTCTATCTGAGCGTCTGTTCTCTATGTCAAGGACGGCTCAAAACAGCGTCTGTTCTCCGTGTTAGGAGCGGCTGATCATCGTCCTTGTGCCAGCGTGGGACTCTAAACAGTTCTGTGCACGATGGAGAGAAAGGAGGACGAGGGAGGCCCAACAAGCCGCCCTTCAAAAATTCAATGTTACATATGATACAGAAGTTAATATGAACCGGAACCATCGGCAAATACCTAGGCAACAAAATAAGAACTACGATTGGAAACTCGGAACATGGAACTGCAAATTGCTCTGCTTCCCTGGCTGCGATAGAATAATCTACGATGAACTTCAACCACGTAACTTCGAAGTCGCAGCACTGCAGGAGGTTTGCTTGACAGGACAGAAGGTATGAAAAGCGGGCATCGATGCGTGAAATTTGCGGCCTCCCGTGGTTTAGTAGTCTGAAGTACCTTCTACCCCCGTAAAGACATCCACAAAGCCACCAGGAGCTCACCTGACCAACCAACAGAGAATCAAATCGATGTAAAATTCTTCTCCGACATCATCAACGTTCGCAATTACCCAGGACTACGCGCAACAGCTAGAAGCAGCTGGTAGCACTGCAATATTGGCACTAGGTACTTCTGCACCGAATCTGAAATATTACTGGTTTGATGGCGAACGCAAGCAGTTAGTAGAGGAGACGAATGCAGCACGAGCGGGAATGCTTCAACACTGTACGAAAGCGAATGTGGAACGGCACAGAAAGGCACGGAACAGGCAAAATTCTATTCTTCGAAGGAAAAAGCGCCAGATTATTGAGACCGCGAAGCAATCGTGTTAACGACACACGCAAATTCTAAGAAAAGTTGAACAGCTCGCGCCACAAGCTCTCTCAAGTTTTATGCCGCCGCCTATCACCAATTGCAAAGTAGTTCGTGGTGCAATACCAAGCGGGATTCATGGGTGCCCGCGCTACTAAAGACCAGGTTTTTGCAATTCAGCAAGTGCTGCAGAAATATCGCGAACATAACGTGCCCACACATCATCTTTTCATCGAGACTCACGAGAAGACAATGTTAACTTCCTTCCATGAGTTCAGATCAACGGTGATGAAATCGAGGTAGTAGACGAATTCGTGTATCTGGACTTATTGGTGACCGCCCATAACGACACCAGCTGAGAGATACAAAGGAGCATTATGGCTGGCAATCGTGCCTACTTTGGACTCCGAAGGACGCTAAGATCGAACAAAGTTCGCTGAACTACAAAGTTGACCATCTACAAGACATTAATTAGACCGGTAGTTCTCTATGGCTACGAAACATGGACATTGCTAGTGGAGGATCAACGCACCCTGGGTGTCTATGAACGAAAGGTGATGCTTACGATCTACGGTGGAGTTCAGATGGAAGATGGAACGTGGAGGAAGAGAATGAACCACGAATTGCATAAATTGCTGGGAGTACCTCTCATCGTACATATCGCTAAAGTCGGTCGACTACGATGAGCTGGGCATGTTGTAAGAATGTCGGACGACAGCCCTGTTAAAATGGTTCTCGAAAACGAACTGACGGTTACAAAAAGAAGAGGTGCACAACGAGCAAGATGGATCGATCAAGTAGAAGGCGACCTGTGGCCTCTCCGCAGACAGCGAGGCTGGCGAGGTACAGTTATGGACCGATTACAATGGAGACAACTTCTGTGTACAGCAGAGACCATACTGGTCTTGGTCTGATTGGTAAGGTAAGATGATTCTCAACATCCGTTGCTCATAAACTTCGAGTGCAAATCTACCTCATGCATTGTCCATGTGTCATGCCTATAGAGATCGACGGTGATGAATTCGTGTACTTGGGCTCATTGATGACCTACAGTAATGACACCAACAGAGAGACACAAAGGCGCACTATGACTAGATATCGTGCCTGCTTTGGACCCTACGTTCGAACAAAGTTCTCAGAACTACAAAGTTGCCCATCTGTAAGACATTAATTAGACCGTTAGTCCCCTATGGCTACGAAACATGGACATCACTGGAGGATCGACGCGCCCTTAGTGTATTTGAACGGAAAGTGTAGCGTGCGATCTACGGTGGAGTGCAGATAGAAGAGGGAACATCCCAAGTAACATTTTTAATTAGATAAACGCTTCATTGGTAATACGTATACAACTTTAAACTGAGTAATGGTTAAGTAGTGATTGCACAAGCGCCCAGCCAATATTTTCACAAGCAAATCTGGCGAATCTACCCAGCTTCATGAAAATGAAAAAAATGTCAAGCAGAATATGTAATCGGTTTATAGCCAGGGAAGCTTTTATCCAAAAATTATACAACTTATTACGTAACTGTTCTTTTGAAACGCATATTCAGCATATTTATTTGTTCATCGCAATTTCTATTTTTAGAACTGTGGCAAACAGCTTTTTATTGGTAGTCTTAACACGTTGATATAAACGCTTAAACATAGTCACTATACAACAATCGAAAAAATATGTATGTCAAACACTGTTTACAATACTCGTGGACGGTATTACGGCAATGGTGTTGTTTTATCGTTGTAATGCGTAATTAACATTTAACTATATGAACTTTGTATTATAATAGTATATATTTATATATCACTTACTCGTGTACTTACCAGATTTGAACTCTGTACCTTCACCTTAAGAACGGTGACTGTATCCTCAGATCCATATCAGCTGGAGGAATTCCAGTACCCGTATTCAAAGTGTTCAAAACATATTTTAGTTCTAATAATGTTGAACAACAATAATTGCTGAAGCTATTTACGAACAGGTTTGTACTGTTTTGAAAATCAGTGTTATCGAGATTCTTATAATCTAAACATGATCACCATCCAATTTACGTTGTTAGCTGTGCCGCGCTTGGATTCATTTTTTATAATTTTTTTAAACGACAATTTCATTTATAACAGTTGTTATAGATTGCTATATTAATCATTGCTATATTAATGGTACAATGATGCATAGAATGACAGTACTTGCCTATAAAAAATATTTGCACATTGTACAAACAGGTTCTCCCGAGTAAATCCTAACAAATAATGCAAATAATGTGTCAGCAGCCGACTAGACTAACAAATAAATGACAATCGTCAACACCGCCGACGGTTGCTACGATTTTCAACCAAAGTTAAGTTGAAAATACTCAACTGTTCATTGCGCGAAGAGAACGTGATGATTGAGCTTCAACTTAAAATTGAGTTGTTTTGATCATCAAATTAAAATATAAACAAGTAAGGTTTGGAAATACCAGTTAACAATAGCTAGATGGGTGAATTCCACCTACATCAATTTTTGTATTCACCCAACTGCTATCCTCACTTGACAGAACTCAACGTTGAGTTTTTTTTTTACTTAATTTTGGGTACTTTTTTCTTAGCGTGTACACTTTCGATTGACATCACTTATCACGCGTGTATAGTCTCGTGGGATTGTGGCTCGGCTCTGGATGCCGAGGTTCATGGTTCAAATCCCGATTGCAACTTTTTTTTTCATGTGAGGAAAATATTCATGCGATCGTCATATGAACTTCTTTCTATTAGGAAATCGTATAAAACTAGCAATAATGTCTTCTGGCAAGTTTCCATACAATATTCTAATGAGTTCCTCTCGATTTGTTCGCTCAGTGTACTTATACAACATTTTATACAGCTATAATCACTAAGCTGTATAGCGGCTAAGGTATTTTTAACATAAAGGCTTTTGAAAAGCTATAACGAAGCCAACAAATAAAGCTGTGTAAGAGAACACAGAATGATCATTCAAAAGCTTAACCGACTAATTTTTTAGCTACATAAACAAGCTGTGTAAACAT
This sequence comes from Aedes japonicus, assembly GCA_034211315.2. Taxonomy (NCBI): domain Eukaryota; kingdom Metazoa; phylum Arthropoda; class Insecta; order Diptera; family Culicidae; genus Aedes; species Aedes japonicus. The sequence continues at coordinate 58,107 of JASCZW010000092.1, read as the reverse complement.
ACACAAACATTGTTCGCATAAGAAATTTCTTTTCAAAGTATGCAACCTAGAGCTAAATGTTGTGTTAAAGCTGTGTTACATTACGCATAAGTACTGTATCGATTTTTTAATTCTGCTTATTGCTTATTCAGCTTCACTTGCTTTTATACAATTATAAAACAGCTTATAAGTTCTCAGCTTCGACTTAGGCAACTAAAAATGTTAGTTGGGATGGAGACACGAATTAATCACGATTTGTATCAGCTGCTGGGAGAACCTCCCATCCTACACACATGGGTATGTCGTTAGAGTGTCGGATGACAGCCCAGTTAAAATGATTCTCGACAACGAATCAAAAGGCACAAGAAGAAGAGGCGCACAACGAGCGATTTTGTTTGGATTTTCTTATTGTTTTTTTTTCTGGTGTTACCGCCTCATTTGGACGTCCACTGCGTTCAGTGTAAAAACGTTCACTTCACGACTTGATCAACTGTCGTTTGCTCAGTTGTCAGATGTTCACTCAGCGAAATAAACTTTCGATATTCATAAGATTACATTATGATTATTTGCCACAAGAAATCATTATGAATTTCATAAATTTGTCCTATGAAATATAATGATGTTGAGAAAATAAAAATATGGAGCAAACTGGATTCGAACCTTGAACGTTGAGGTTATGGGTCCAGTGACTTGACCACAAGTATATATCAGCACTTGTAAACAGAAAAAGGCGTATGAGAACTATGTCGAGTAAAACAACATCCCTTCATAAGTCAGGCTAATAAAATCCCAAAGTATCGTTCAGAAGTTGAATCTTATGAAATTCTTAAGATTATTTGTCTGAGTGTTGTCTTCTTTTTTTAATTTTAACGTACTTTAATGTATGTATTGTATATCTTTTTAACCAGTTCAGTGTTTGACGCAACCTCACCCAATCACTTAAAGGAAATGGGCACAGAAGCCAATTTTGTCGCTCGTGGAATTCCGGTTCACGATCCGAATGAAGTTTTGGATCCGATCGGATTTTCAAAATATTACCGCACCATCGTGAAAATAAGGTTCCCGTTTCCCCTGTGCATGCAATGCCTTAGTTTTACAAGTACGTGTGCTGTGGGCTATCATAGTAGGCTGCGATTCAAAGAAGCCGATTTCCTTAGCTTGACAGCGGCAGCGTATTCGGGATTTGTCCCACGCGCAAATGTCACAAAAAGACATTTAACCGCCGCGGAAGTGTCTAAGACAGAGAAAATAAAGGACAACAATCCGCGAAGGTGAACAACCCAACAAACAAACGAAAGCAGTAAATAAGCTTACATGCTTTATTAAAGCTGAATTACGACTATCGCGGCTGAATAAAAAATCTAACTGAAATATAAGCTGAATAACCATGTCCTCAATTGAAATATTAACATTAATTCAAGTGTTTCATTTTGTTTGAATAACATGCTTAGTAAAAGCTATTTTAGTATTTATATATAACTAAATTTACACAGTTCAACAAAGAGCTGAATAACAGTTTATAAATCTGTTTAAACATCGTTTATATAGCCTAGCTTATAAAACCTGATATTGAATTGAATAACAGCTGTAATGTACATCACTATTCAACTGATCCACTTATAAGCTGAAGTAAAATAATACAAAAGCTTTACACAGGTGTCTCAATTGACTTTTATTCAACCACTGAACAATTAGTTGAATTACAGTTTATGCCTCTAATGCAATGCCTTTTAACTAGCTTTGCCAATTAAACCTTATATTTAGTTGAATAGTAGCTGTGGTTTAAACCAATAGTCAGCTAAATAAACTACAATTAAAATAAAGGTTGTTTGAATGCCGTAGTAAAGCCTCCGAAGTGTTCGTAATTTTGGTTCAATATTTCTTCTTCAAGTTCAAGTTTTGCTGTAGATAGGGTAAGGGGATGTAATGTAAGCCTAGCTCCTTTATTCGGTCTATGTACTAAATGTGTCATTAATTTAGCGATAATCAATAAAATAATGTTGCTATTAGCATGATGGATGTAATCCGAAGCAATTGAGACAATATTAATCATCTTATAGTTGTTCACTTTCACGAAATTTTCGGTTTCGTGAACTTTTGGGGCATCATGATTTCACTCGGTATGCTGTACAGATGATCTACACGATTTAAAGTGATCTAAATTTGGCTTAATTGAATCGATAAAGCAAGCAATGCAGTCTGGATGTGCAGAAAATAGTTACACGTTACAAACTTACTGTTCACAAAGCTAAAATAACAATAATTTTACAAGAAAATCGTAGACCCAATGTTGGGTACATATTTTTTTGTATGTTTCCAACTATGGCCTGTTGTATCAACAACGTAGTGAAAAGGTTGTTATTGGTAAAATTTCAAGTGGAAATGCATGTATTTGTGGTTGTTTATATTCAAGTGGCTCATCTAAACACAAATCGAAGAGACAAAATCATTGTATAGTGAACTATAATGTTTTCATTACTGAATGGCTGATAAATCATATATGAACTTCATGTTAGTGTTTCGAGGTAGTTTTACTTTAGTTTGTGTTGTGAAATGTTGTATTAAGTCAATCTAGTACAGCTTACAATGCCTTAATTCATAAAATTAGAAAAAAAAACCGTACAAAGACAGCATTTAGTAATTAATCCATCGAATGGGACGAAGTTACATCCACGAATAGACCCAATTTGGTGCCTATAGACCGACATTAAATCCACATCCCTCGAAAGTTTATGGCATTATAAAAATAGTTGTGTAACTTTTAGTGATACATGCTACCAAATGTCTTATCAATCTTATCTTTGCAAGTGTAAAACTAGTCGAATCTCGCTTACAGCTTAAAAACTTTATGAGTTATAATGAAAAATGTGATCGCTGGTTGCATAATAGGCTGAGTCAAGGGACACATACCCTATTCATTGAATTCAGTTAATTCTTAAATTTTCGTTCCTCAGTTGTTCATTTCTGATGCCGGTGAAAATTGACATGTTTTCAAGAGTTGAAACTATAATCAACTGCTTGGAACAAATAGCATTTGACATTGCCCATCAAAATAGAAAACAGCGCAGTGTTAATAAATAACACCAGAAAACATTGTCATATCTTTTAATCGCATCTTGTTCAACGTCCCCTTGTCAGTAAAGCACGTAGTAAAACCGAACATCCAATACCAAAGCTTGTGTACAGCTTGTTTACTCAGACGTTTAATAACAACATTTAGAAGCTTTAATTGAGCACTGATGTTGCTTATTTACAGGCAACGCTATAAATAGAATGTCAATGTAGCTCAATTAAAGCATCACTTCTGCTACTATTCAATATATAACATTGTGCTTATATAGACGATTCGTTTATACTTCATTCAATTATAGGATAGCGAAGTTGGTATGTCACGTAGTTGACGATAGAAAGGTTGATGGTTCAAATCTCGATTAATAAATGTTACATAATGTTTCTGTTAAATCTTAATTATAATAAATGTTACATAATGTTTCTGTGAATTTACATGTATAATAATATCAATTTAAATATGCATAGTATAAAATGTTTAAATCGTATGGAAAATCACACAAAAATACCAAAAATCTTTTTTTGGGAATTTAGATAAGTTGAACAAAAGTTCTATAAAAGACACCACAGCTTTTAAATATGCCTAATGATGTTGAAGAAAAATTTCATCATTACTATTAATTAACAAGGAGAGCTCACCATAGCTCAACAAAGGTCACTTTGACTCTCGGAATCAGCCTCAAGTTGTGTGCAGCACTTAAACAGCAGTTATTCAATTATCAGCTGAACTCCATTGCTGCAAACTCACTTCTTAAGCATATGCAGTTGCCTGTGTTCAAAATCGCTTGGCGACAGCTTAATAACTTCTCCAAATTTGTGTGAATAATGCCTGAGCAAAAGCTGTGTTTGAAAATAGTTCAGAGGTTGTGTGTGGATGATGTTTATAATCATCCCTCAACAACCCTCTATATACACCTTGGCTATATGACGCATCCCTGCCGCTTACACCTCACCCGCTTGAGGTTTCATACAATCCTACATCTTCCAACCCGATCACGTAGCCCGAGAGCTCGGCCTCTTTCGTATCCTGGCAGCGGTGAAAATAAGACGTGTTCTCCGCAATTAGAAGAGTACAACAACTCCAAAATGGTTGGTCTCTAGGTAGCCGAAATTGCACATTGGCGATCCTGCCAGGCAGCTGAATTTTTCAGCTGAAAAGAACAATTCGGAAATATTGTTTCTGCCTCTTGGAGACTGGCCATTCTGGGATTGCATTTTTGTGTAGATAAATAGTGAATAATGTAAGTCAAAACGACGGAATAATGCAAAATCATGGGACGGAGAGCAAACAAACAGTTTCAAGCAGAAGAGTTTCCATAGTAACGGTAAAACAAACCCAAAGTTACATACCTCATGGAAACATAGTTAGGTTTGCTTTAAATTTGTATTTTGCTTTTCCCGATAACAAATTCGCGGTTCGGGTGAAGTGCTGGTGCTTTTGAACCCGGACAACAGAAAAAGAGATAGAGACAGCACGATAATTTGGTAGCGGATCGAGACGACCGCGCTTTGGTAGCGGATCGAGACGACCGCGCTTTGGTAGCGGATCGAGACGACCGCGATTCTGTTCAGGTGGCGGATCGGGACGACCGCGATGGGTAGAACAAAAGAATTGGCAGCGGATCGGGACGACCGCGTTGGAGAGTATGTGGAATAGGCATAAACGCGGATCGGGACGACCGCGTGGAAAAGGCAAGGATTTTGAATACTTGCAAGATTTTAGCGTTCAAGCAAATAAACTGTTTCTTTGAGTTCGTTCATTAAGTTGGCTTCGTTTTGTAGGGAGTGGAATCGTGATTGAATATTAAAGTTGGCGTACATTATTGTCAGATGAAACTAAAACAATGAGCAGACCTAACGACTCGCCGTTAAATGATTTTTACTTTCTTTAAGGGTTCGTACAGATAAGTATAAGTTCACGAAAAGCAAAATGAGACTCTCAGGAACTGTTGCGCAGCCTGTCTTGATCAGAAGTCTTCCCGAATGGACAAGTCGTTACCCAGAACTTGAAATTGTCTCAGGTGTCTTGGTCAAACGTTAGTTTCTAGAGTGTCTATCACCTATAGGGAATGGAATCTCAAATGAATCTGAAATAAAGATCAATAAGGTAATAAGTACCCCTGTGAGCTGCTCATCCTTCGTTGTGGGGTCTTCGATCTTTTCTCGGTTAAGAAACCAAACTTATTTACTTCTAGGAAGTGATTTCCCACGGACTAACTCGCTCGTCGAATGGTCCATCGTCCCCTTCATATAGCCGTGAAGACGGATCGGCTATATTATCTCGACCCCGCATATATTCCACGTGAAAATTATATGGACTGTGCCTAAGGCCCCACGCTGTTCAATTGAATTTAAATCCTTGTGCATCGCTACGGCGGATAAAGGGCCGACCTAATAAGACGTAATTGAAATGCTCCACAGCCCATACGGCAGCGAGAACTTTACGCTCGTTTTGCGGATATTTTCAATGCTTTTCAATGCTTTTGTTACAAAACTTATAATGCGTGGTGGATTCCTGTTATCATCCAGGAAGAAAACTACACCTAGTGCTTGCGGCGAGGTATCGGTGTACAGGATCGTTGTATCATGCGGAGGCATGGGTGAAGTCATGTCCCGCATGCGCAATCAATGGTAGACTTGAGCAACCCACTCCAATGGCACACGCTCCAAAAGCAGTATGGAAGACCATCGGCTTTGACTTCAATGGCCCCTACTCTAAGTTCGGAGGTATATCTGTGTTGATTATTGTGACTATTGCTCTAGATGAGCTCGTGTAATCCACGAGCTTCAAGCACACGCTACGATGAAGTGTTTGAAAAGGAAGGCTATGCGGAAAACATTAAATCAGACAACGGTCCCCTCTTCAATAAAGAGGATTATAAGCAATATTGCCTCGAACGTGGAATAAATGCCATTTTCACGAGACCTTTATATCAACAATCAATATGCAACTAGCGATTTGATATTGGTTCACTGTTGTAGAACCCCTCGGTCCGAAGGACACCTTGAAGCCAGCACCTTGCTATACATATTTGCGCCTTTGTTTTGATTTGCTGTGTTATTTTGACAGAATATTTGAGAGTGTGTTCGTGTGAGTTCATTATTGGGGGCGCATTATTGAGCTTGGGACCGAGCTTGGGACCGATGTGCTAGTACTGACTGAGCCAAGAAAAAAATCGTATTTGTATGGGACCTACTGGTCTTAGAGTTAGTCTATGTTTATATCGTTAGCAGAACCGTCTAGCAGAGAGCTGCATGAAATTGATAAACAAAGCCATGATCGCAGCGGCTGCAAGCGGTTCAAGCTAGGGAGAAGAATTGAAAGCGGCAGTTTACGCGTATTCCGTTTCAGTAAGGTGACGAGTTTAACTGAGGACTACCCTTATACAAATATTGTATATTTGAATAACACTCTTTTATAGGCATACCGCCAGAGGAGGTTATGACGGGTCGGAAAATCAAACGTGGGGCTCCCTCTGATTTTCCGCGGAGAGGAAAGCTTCATTGATGACCTGCTCGACGCAAGGGATCGGAAATTGAAAAGTGACAAAAAAAACTCGAGAGGATGCAAGGTGGGGCACTCTAAAATACCATATTGAACCAGGGGGCACAGTCGTGGTAGAACGTCAACCTGTCAACCTGGTGGAAAAGAGGATTCATAATTAGACCCTCGTAAGTATACGAAAGCGATCAGATCCTGAGAAGACATGTGTCACAGACAAAGAAGGCGCACCCCTGAAGGCACTCCGACGAAACTATCCATTCAGAACGCTCGGAAGGCTGTAGAGGCAGCACATCCAGGTAGAAAATCCACAGGCTGGCGTAGCTGAACGACCAATGCGAACAAAGAGAACACCTCAATATTTGGATTTGTATTTGAAAGATTTGTGGAAGATGAAGCAATCTAACATCCACCAAGTTTTAAGGGCATGTTAAATCATGTATTTCTAATCACAATAAACAATAAATCCCCAAGTTTCCAGTTTTTTTTATTCTGAAGAGGGGTGATGTGTGGATGATGTTTATAATCATCCCTCAACAACCCTCTATATACACCTTGGCTATATGACGCATCCCTGCCGCTTACACCTCACCCGCTTGAGGTTTCATACAATCCTACATCTTCCAACCCGATCACGTAGCCCGAGAGCTCGGCCTCTTTCGTATCCTGGCAGCGGTGAAAATAAGACGTGTTCTCCGCAATTAGAAGAGTACAACAACTCCAAAATGGTTGGTCTCTAGGTAGCCGAAATTGCACAGGTTGTTCAACACGCTGCTGAATTAAATTGCCATAATGATGTTTATTTAATGAGTGATTGTTTGTTGGGAATGGTTCTTCTGAGGAAGATTCGGGTGAATCCATTGCGTTCAAAGAGGAAAATGGTGAAGGAACACGGGATCAGCGACTTCACGGCACGGAAGATCGTAAAGGAAGATTGCGGGGAGAAGTCGAGGGCATGGAAGATTATTCACATGATTACCAACCCCATCCGAGAGCTACGAGTCGAGCGATTTAAGAAAATCTTAAACTTCCTCAAGCGAAAAAAAAATGTTCACCGACGAGAGCATGTTTACCCTCGATCGAAAACGTGTCCAACGAGCATAAAAAAGTGTATCTGACCAAGCATCCTGCTAGCGTGCGGGCAAAAAATGAACCGGTATTCATTCCAGAAAGCGGCAAGGTAAACACGGAGGTCTACATCGGGATTTTTAGTAAGTATGTTCCTACGTGGATCAAAGAAGAGCAATACAGTCCAAAGCCAAATGTTTTATTTTAGGTGTAGCCGTTTTACTACACCTCGCACCGCACTCAGAAGTGATTGCTGGAACATCTGCCAGCATCCAATCCGATGGATTACTCGGTATGGCGCGTCATGAAGGCCAAGGCATGTTTTAAACGCCACCCGAGTACAGCAAGCCTCAGCAAACACTGACCCACTCCTGAAGAGAAATTGATTATGACTATATTGTTAGGACCTGCTGTACGTCCCGGAAGCGGGTGGAGGCCGTTATGGCTGCAAGTAGAAACTCGATCGATGATTACCATAGTTTTAAACTCTCAGTAGCATCTATTTTTTGAACACTTAAAATAAAATAGACCGAAATTTTCGAGATTTTTTAAAATTTTGACATTGGTTAATGATGCAAACATTATTACGCATACGGAACACCGGGAATCCAGAGTAACACCAATGAATTTTACGCAAGTAGATGGTTTAATTGTCGTGAGCTTAAGAAAAAAGTAATTGGAGATAACAATTGTTGATAGGCTGAATTTACAGACAAATGTTGAGGTCATCGGCAAACGGAAGACGTGAAACTTCGAGCATCAAATTTACGTCATTAAAGTATATTAAGATGATCAACGGTTCTAAATGACTTTCGTGTGGTATCCCTGACGTGGCTGAGTAATATATCACATAAGCCAAAGCATCAGCAACAGAACAACAATCTATTTTATTATTTTAAAATGGGGAAATGTTGATTTTTGACACGTAACAATCCTACTATTCTATCGTTATCTTTCCAATTACGAAGGGATCTAACCTTCAATGCTATCAACCCTAAACCTAATTGTAATTTTATTGTAGAGTTTATTTGATGACTTCTGTATTTTTTACCCACTTTAATTTTCGAAATTTTCGATATTTATCTTACAGCAACGCATCCGGCATAGTACACGGTCCAAACATTTAATATCTAACGTTATTTATCCTTACCTTTTCAGACTATCTTTATTTATCCGTAACAACGCAAATAGTAGAAGGAACCATGGTCTACGCATACAAAGGCGAAAATCTAAATCTGACCTGCATCATAAATCACAACTACGACCGGCGACCAAACCACGTTATATGGTATCACCATAACGATGTAAGAAACAACCAATCCTTCCAACCCTAACACCATGCGTATTTTTATATAATGTCACAACATCATTTTACAGATCGTTGCATATGAATCGTTAAGAAAACGGGATAAATCTCCCCTAAACAGCATCACGTCGTATCATATGATACGAAACGTCGACTTTGACGACTCCGGTAACTATACGTGCGCACCAGAGCTGTATGGCGCTGCTAGTACCATTGTCCACATTTTGGATGGTGAGGAACTGAATGCCACTCGCTACTTTAATATGCTAATCTATTCTCTTGCTTTGCAGGTGACGAAATACGAGATGGGATAGCCGGTAATCTGGCTGGAGTAGGGAATGGATTTCTCCCAAGGATAACGCCACTGGTGGCATTGTTCGCTGGCATGCTGAGCTTATGCATATTTTATTGTCACCCGGACAAGGCGAGATGATGACAGTTAATAATACATTTCAATATGGAGATTGTAAATAATTTATTGCAATACAAGATAATTAAAACCGAAACTTTGGGCCTGTCTAATTAGAATTTAAAAGAATGCACTTGTTTTCGTAACTTTTTCACTTTATTAATTATTCTCTGTTGACAGATGTTGAGTAACTATATATATTTAAAAAAAAACAACAGATTAAGAAAAGATGATAAAACATCAAGATCTTTAGGAACAAATCTATTCTAAAAGATACAGTTTTCTTTACACAGTTCTACTTCACCATTCCTAATCCTGAAGCTATATCACATCACACACGCGTCTTCCGTAGATTCTTCGAAATTGTTGATTTACGATTGGGTGCTTGTGCTTGTGGTTTTGATGTTTTGGTAACGATCGGCAACGTAGTGTTCACATATTTCCCGACAGAGCTGAAAATCTGTATCTTGGTACGATCTGGACTTCGATTCTTTCTGGTCAGTTTCCGTGTGTAGCTAGTGTCACTTAAGAAAAGACTTTCGATAAGCACCTGATTGCATAACGGGCAGCTTTTGTGTTTAGCCATCGCCAATCGAATGCACTGGTCGCAGAATGTATGACCACAGTTTACAACCACGGGTTTTTCGAAAACTTCCGACAGACAAATAGGACATTCCTTCTCAGCCAGTGCTGTAAATATCGGTGGACCTGTTGTCAATGAAAAACTTATATCAGTAGATGTATATAGATGAAGGTAAAGCACAGAATTGTAATTCATTACGGTGCCTGTTATTATTTTATTATATTTTTTATTTATTATGAAAACCAATTCATTACTCTGAATTATTCATAAACGCCTGGATGAGGTTTGAACTTAAGACTTTGGCGTGAAAAAAATTCTACTTATTGCTTGCTCTCAACTTCCACTGTTATTAAGAGCTTTCAATGCCAGTACCATTTTTGCATGAGTATGATTGTTTGGTTCTTACATTATTATTAAGCCCAGGAATTTTCCTTCAACGGAAAATCCGAAAAATCCGTCTCCAGCATGGTATGGCTACAATTTTACAGACTGAGGGAAGACCCAAAGATGGTTAGAAATATATGGATCGTGTTACGTCAGTCCTATTTTACAGCTATCGATAGGGCAATTATCTTAAATCAATTAATCAAGGCAAAAAAAAAGTGAATCATTTATGATGACCATAACCAACTCGCCCATCTTTAAGATTGACTAGGGTTGAATGGTAGAATGGTAGATAATGTATTCTCAAATATTTATTTTCTTACTTTTCGAAAAACTTCGGACAATTTATATTGTACATTCATCTTTATTGCAAAACAGCCTTTATGTATGTCACGCATTTAGGGAAAAGGAAACTTTTGGAACTTATTACCCACACAAAATAAAATAGTTTTATCCATACAAAACTAGTGACAAATGGGTGAGGGGAGTTGAAAATAGGCATTTTTCGCGTGATGTATTCAATGGACGTCCCCTTAGTATTCTGGGAATAAGGGGGGAAAAATATGCTGAGTGGTTGCAGAGCTTTCGCATTTTTAGCATTTTCAAGTACTAAGTTCTTGAAACCATCAAAGAGCCTTCCGAAAATGAATCTTCCTGAATATTCTGCATCAACTCGAATACTGATGTAAACAATGCTCACCTCGGTTCCGAAGGTTATATCTGCAACATCCGGAGAGACGGTAACTCGCTGTCGAATCCTCCATCAATGAATCCTTCACAAACTTCTGATTCGATATATTAGCAATCATTCTTGATACTTACTTAGAGACAATTTACAAGATACCCCAAGGGTTTAATCACGCACAAGAAAAACGATAATGTGATTGGAAATCGAAACATAAACGGCTTTATTGTTATTATTACTATTATTATTATTATTTTCGTTTGCTTTGAAATACACGTTATTTCCAAACTATCCAAAACAATCCAATCCAATCAGTCAGAAGCAGGAGTGCATACTATCAAACGCTAGTAAATAGGATAGGGTTGCCAGGTCTCTGATTTTACCCGACTATGCCTACACGCAAAAAAAAACCGGAGTAGAAACTACCATTTCGAAGGTTAAGGCACAGACAGACGTTTAAGCACAGAGAACAGACGTTCATCTTCGGTCTGCTACTTGTGTAAAGCTTTTAACCGACATTTCAAATGTATGTCGTTATGCTCCTGGTAAGCGGCGCTGCAGTTGTATGAAAACTGTCTTGTACATGTCTATCAATAAGAAGCCTAGCACATAACCGAAAAAGTTTTGCTTGTTTTTCTTTGCACTTGCTTTTTATACCGGGTGCCCATATTAACTTTTACACACATTTTTCAAGAAAAGGTATATGGACATGAATGTCTGTTCTCTGTGGTTTAAGCAAGAACAAAATTAATCAATAACTTTGTGTAAATTTTCAAATCTCTAGCAATCGCTAGCGTTAGTAACTGCTTCTTCACTAACGCCACGTAGTTCACTAAGTCGAGATGCCCACTAATGTGGTGAAGTTGCGGCATATGTTAGCATATCAAAATATCACGCCGAAGTTCGCCACACGCCACCCGATATTGACACGATGTTTTGACGTGCAATTAGATGCCAGAAAGCGGCAACAAAACTGACAGATTTGCTTTCTGTTAGTTGTTTATTGTCATTTGGCGATTCTTTTTAAAATGCCGGTTGCGAAATTTTACACACGCTGAGATTCAAGTTTGAATGGCTGTGATTAAGGCCAGTATCGACCTAAAGGTCGGTGTCGTGTACGAAAGAAATTTCCTTTTCTATCCCAAACCCATGTTAAATTCCTTTTACTGAAACGGACAGGTAAAAAATTGAAAAAAAAATCTGCAGCAGTATCCTGAAAAGAACGAAAAATAAAATTGGAATTTGTAAGGTTTCCACGCAAACCAATGGGAGCTGTCACTTTTACTTTCGGAAAAATATTTCGCTCGATTTTTGTCAAAATTCCGCTTGGTAATATTAAAAAAAAAATCCATAATCTCTTTGCTTTTTAGGACGATGCTGGCCTTAAAAAGTACACTAATAAAATTGTAAACTTTAAATTTATTTGGTCAGAGCACATACACTTTATAAGATACCTCAAACATTATTTTTATTTGTATTAATATAAAAATTATAACATCACCCTTACCTTTCATAAGGTAACTCGTAACACTTATAGGCGTTACAAATATTATTTATGTGTGAGCTGCCATAAAATTTATAGATCGTATCTTATAGTCAAGATTTATTTCCCACACATACTTTTAATGCTTTTAATGTATGAGTGCACGCAGTCATGTTGGCAGAAGACATTTTTTTTCTCGTTTCGATTTTTCAACAGAACTTCTGGGAATTTTTGAAGGTATTTTCTCAAATTAGATATATTAATCAAATAACAACTCTCCATTGTTTTCAGTGAAATAAAAACATTACATGAATAGAGCGTGAGGGAAGAGGAAGCACGGGAAGAGGATGCATGGGAAGAAGACATACGTGTAGATATGTTGAATGAAAAAAAGAATAATAAAATATATAAATCTGGCACATAAACTTTATTGTTATTCATTTTATTGTTATTAATTATGAATTTTATATAATTCATACACATGAATGTAATAAACCTCACACATAAATTTTATTAGAATCAGACACATAAAATTTATAGGAAATTTAAATTATATAAATTATAAACCTCACACATACATTTTATTTGTCAAAACAAATAAATTTTATTTCGTTTCCAACATAGCTTTTATTTGCGGGAAATTGCATAAGTTGTATGTAGTTCACACATATTTTTTATTTGTCGAGTCAAATTGCAAAAAATTATGTGGTTTCACACATAAAGTTTATACGGAAATTTGCCTCGGTGTAAAGAAGTTGCGGAGTTTTTTTTTTATATTACCAACAATCAATATGCAACTACACGGGTAAAAATCTACACATATTTATTGGCAAAAATCCTGAGAAAGTTCGTCATAATTCTAGGGTTTTTTTACATTAGGACAAATCTACAATTGAGAGATTCTCTCCGGGCTTGCGCTCTTTCATTAATTACAGCGCCATTATAACACTTTTGATGGATTCTTTAGTACAGATCGAAACACAACATTGCTGGCTAGCAGACTCTACAAATAGTATAATGAAAAACGTAAAGGTGATTGATTTATGAATGAAAGAGAGCGAGCCCAGAGAGAATCTCTCAATTGTAGATTCACCCTAATGAAAAAAAAACCCTAGAATTCTCATTTGTTCAGACATTAGCAGAACCCTCTGAGAAACACATAAGGGGTTTATGTGGCTAATGAAAAGTATGTGTGGTCACAGATAGTGTTTATTTGTACATGTAGAAAGTATATGTGGTTACAAATAACTATCATTTGTTGATCAAATCGCAAAAATTCATGGGTGGGACACATAGATATTATCATTGCTTTTTTATCAATGTAGCGATTTTAAATTGGTTCACTGTTGTAGAATCCCTTGGTCCGAAGTACACCTTGAAGCCAGCACCTTAGCCGCATTATTAAGCTTGGGACCGAGCTTGGGATCGATGTGCTAGTACCAACAATCAATATGTAACTAGCGATTTGAAATTGGTTCACTGTTGTACAACCCCTTGGTCCGAATTACACCTTGAAGCCAGCACCTTGTTATACATATTTGCGCCTTTGTTTTGATTTGCTGTGTTATTTTGACAGAGTATTTGAGAGTGTGTTCATGTGAGTTCATTATAAGGGGTGCATTATTGAGCTTGGGACCGAGCTTGGGACGATGTTCTAGTACTGACTGAGCCAAGAAAAAAATCGTTTTTGTATGGGACCTACTGGTCTTAGAGTTAGTCTATGCTAGTACTGACTGAGCCAAGAAAAAAATCGTTTTTGTATGGGACCTACACTGATATAAAAAACGTTTTGAAATTCAAAAATTTTACCTTATGAAGCATCTCAAACGCAAACATTTGTATCTTCATAAGGTTATTATGAATTTTAAAAGGTTTCGTATGAATTTCTTACTAACGCACATTGATTCTTTTTATTTTCACCTCGGTTTCATAATAATACCTTAAGATTTTCACAGTTGTGTTTTGGAGGGAAATACCATCGCTCAATATCGTGAAATAATAACAAGGCCTCATTAGGAAACATCAACGATTACGTTCGTTATCATTTTAAATAATAATCATACACGAATTTGAACAAAGTAAGCCTATTTTTGCTCATTTTAAAATTTATCCAATAAAAGATAATAATGTCGACAATAATTCATCTAGCCGCCACTTGCGTAACCATCATAAATAGAAGAAACCCTCCGATGAAAAATCGAGGTTCTACAGTGCACGTTCTGGATATTTCGTGTTTGCAGCATTTCTGCAAAATGCACCGTGTTTGTTATCTCCCAATATGATAAAATGCCTGATGGACAATGCACAAGAATAAAAAAAATTCTGTAATAAAAAAATGCGGACTTCTTGTGCCAAGTAGAAACTTTGTCATCAATTCTGGACAGACTTAGTAGCGGTAACAGCGGTATCAACAGTACGCTTTTTGGTGATGACATCAGCTTGGTATCCTCACAATGCACTCTTCAATTTCATTAAGGACCTGTTTTTATTGCAAATAAAAACTTTATTTGTTTGCAGATCATCATATATATTGTTCATGACTCTTGCCATAACCATAATAATAAAGATAGAAAGAAAATAAGAAAAAAATTAAATCACGAATTTCTGATATACATATCGCATACTTTTGACTACCATAATCCGTAACAATGTGTTTCATAAGGTTCTGTAAAGAAATTCATAGAACTGTTGTATCCAAACCAAACCTAATGAAAAAACAACAAGCATAACATTTCAAACGGTAAAAGTATGAAATTCAATCCGATTTCTTGTGGCCAAATTTCATAAGGTTATTGGATGAACTTCTTAAGGTTTTTTTCACCAGTGTACTGGTCTTAGAGTTAGTCTAGTGAATCAATTTCAAATCGCTAGTTGCATATTGATTGTTGGTATTATTAAGCTTGGGACCGAGCCTGCCCAAGTAACATTGCCATAACCATTACCATTAATTACGGTACTAAGAGGTGCCAATTGGTTTCAACTTTTGGTCAGGTTTATAAGAACCTACACAGCTTTTTTACAGCGATCTTAAAACCTTGTCTTCTGAAGTTCCTTTTACTCCTATCAAAGGTTTTATTTTGACTTTATGAACTCGTAAAATGCTGATTCGTAATGCCGTTTTAGGACTCATTCAAATTGTCTTATTATTATCAGTTGAAAAAGCAAGGTAAAGCCATTTTAGCTCTAGTAAATGCATTAAATGGTCAATTGGCATTAAGGAAAGCCATCAAATGACGAAAGAGGTTTATAGTAGTCATTGCGAAGATAAATTGGCTTTTTGTCAAAACAGTGATTTTTTTTCCAATCGCCATATCGAAATATATGAAAAAACTGAAATGTGAAAAAGTAAATACACCAAATTTTATGTGTAATTCCAATGAACTTATCAGATCAAAGACCAATTTTGGCATTCTTTTTGATAACCTCCTTTAATTCCATAAATTTTCAATAAATTCATGATTAATTTATCGAATATATTTGTTTCAATTTTGTTTTTGTAGACTTAAACTCGCATTATTTCCGAGGCGCATTAATTTTCGGCTCTTATCGTACCAATATTCACCATAAAATCAAATGCGCATATGATTTAGAGCACGATACGCTGAGAAAAAACTCAATTTATTTTGAATATTTTGCTATGAAACAAAATTTCCCGCAACGCTAGAACTTTTTTTCCAAGATATTATTTACTGCTTAATGAATCAGAAGAGCAGAGAATCGAACAACGCAGAATAACAAAAACCAACCACGATATCACCAACAATCAATATGTAACTAGCGATTTGAAATTGGTTCACTGTTGTAGAACCCCTTGGTCCGAATTACACCTTGAAGCCAGCACCTTGTTATACATATTTGCGCCTTTGTTTTGATTTGCTGTGTTATTTTGACAGAGTATTTGAGAGTGTGTTCATGTGAGCTCATTATAAGGGGTGCATTATTGAGCTTGGGACCGAGCTTGGGACGATGTTCTAGTACTGACTGAGCCAAGAAAAAAATCGTTTTTGTATGGGACCTACTGGTCTTAGAGTTAGTCTATGGTATTATCATAAACTAACTCTAAGACCAGTAGGTCCCATACAAAAACGATTTTTTTCTTGGCTCAGTCAGTACTAGAACATCGTCCCAAGCTTGGTCCCAAGCTCAATAATGCACCCCTTATAATGAACTCACATGAACACACTCTCAAATACTCTGTCAAAATAACACAGCAAATCAAAACAAAGGCGCAAATATGTATAACAAGGTGCTGGCTTCAAGGTGTAATTCGGACCAAGGGGTTCTACAACAGTGAACCAATTTCAAATCGCTAGTTACATATTGATTGTTGGTATTATACACTCAGCGAAATAAACTTTCGATATTCATAAGATTACATTATGATTATTTGCTATAAGGAATCAGTATGAATTTCATAAATTTATCTTATGAAATATAATGATGTTAAAAAAATTAAACTATGGAGCAACCTGGATTCGAACCTTGGACGTTGACGTTGTGAGTCCAGTGACTTGTCCACTAGTATATATCAACACTTGTGATCAGGAAAGCTTAAAGGCGTACAAGAACAACGTCGGGTGAAACAAAATCCATTCATAAGTCGACCTTATGATATTCCAAACCATCGTTCATAAGATGAACCTTATGAAATTTATAAGTGTGGTATTCTCGATGGTCGGATTATACGGTAGTAAAACACATGGAGTCTCGCTGCTAGTCAGAATAGGAATCCCGTTTTATTCTTCTTTCGAACATCTTGTTACTCCCCAAGCGACCCGTGGTAAATACTAGGGTTACTCAAAACTAAGACCATTCTTAAGGAGGTTTTACAAACTAGCTTACGATACTACATTCACTTTCTTTTTTTATCAATTTTCATAGATCAGTTCAATCGTAACTATCCCTAATCGCTTGCACATAGTCTCGCATATAAGCGGGCTTTCGGATGACTCGCTTAGCACCCAATGGTTGTCCGTCAGCCGAATCCCTCGAACTTCCATGATCTGCATTGTTCGCCACATTGTGCGATTCTTCACCTATAGATGTGTCCTGTTCTCCTTGTGGGTCCGAAAGCAAATTTGTGTCCACGTCATCAGGGATTTTCTGAAGATGAGAAACATGTCTACGGTATTTAGCGCCTGATTCTTCCGAAGATACTACAACATCTCCGCCTTTTCTTTTAAGGACTTTGAAAACCTTTGGATCAAAATTTGGTGCCAGCTTATTCGTCTTAGTCATTTTATTTATAAGGACATCATCGCCCTCGGAAATAGAACTTGGTTTAGCGTTCCGTCGTTCATCTGCATACATTTTTCCTTTTTCCTTCGCCTCCTTGTCACGGTCGATCGTTTCCTCGTCCTCATCTTTCGGTTGGTAGATTGATGGAAGTCGATCTCGAATATTATAGCCGAGCAGCATTTCCGATGGAGTTTTCTTCGTAGTTGAGTGCGGAGATGAGCGATACATAAGCAAATATTTATTCAATTCACCAATCCAATCAGCGTTTGTCGCCTGGCTTATTACCAGTCTCTTTAGAAGTGACCGGTTCTGCCGCTCGACTTCACCATTCTGCTGTGGCCAATATGGGGTAGTACTGATTAACTTGATATTGTTGTCGTTGCAATACTGTCGAAATTCCTCACTGGAAAACTGGGGGCCATTATCGGCAGTGATGGACAGCGGCAGTCCGAAACGGGCAAATATTGCATTTAAACGCCTGATAGTCTCAGTAGAATCTGTCTTCGTCATGATCTCTACTTCTATGTAGCGGCTGAAATAATCAACTACTACAAACAAATAGTGACCAGAAGGAAGTGGACCGAGAAAGTCAATGGCTACATGTTGCCATCGTCCCGATGGCAATTCCCTCCGTTTCATCGGCTCAGGTGCAGATGGTGCCGCAACCAGCATACAGCCCCGACAGCTTCTAACATACCGCTCAACCTGCATATCCAGTTTTGGCCACCATACTTTTGCTCTCAGTCTTTGCTTCATGATGGTCATACCAGGGTGGCCTTCATGAGCAAGCTGTAGCGTTTGCACTCGCAAGGTTTCTGGCATCACTATTCTATTTCCTCGGAGCAAAATTTTATCGGCGAAACACAGTTCGGTAGCGAAAATCTTATACGGTACAGTATCCTCTGACCAAACATCCTGTTCTATGCCGACTCGGATGGACTGGATAGTCTTGTCCGCCTCTGACGCTTGTTCGATCTCCGTCATTTTTAGAGCTACCGGAATGGCGTTCGAAGTTACCCAAGCTACGTAATGTTCTGCAAATTCGTCGAAAGTCTTCCCAGCTACGCTATCCGTGATTGCCAATCGCGACAACGGATCGGCGATATTTGACTTCCCCGGTCGGTAAACAACTGTTGCTTTGTAAGATTGTAGTCGAACTACCCACCGTTCGATCCTAGCGCACGGCTTTGATCTTGGACCGAAAATTGTTTCCAACGGTTTGTGATCTGTTATCAGCTCAAAAGAACGACCGTACAAATAATAGTGAAAGCGCTCAACGGCCCATACGAGAGCAAGAGCTTCCTTCTCAATTTGCGCATACCGTCTCTCCACGTCAGACAAACTCTTGCTAGCGTAAGCAATGATCCTGGAGCCTTGACTATTGATCTGGATAAGTACTGCCCCTAATCCAACCGGGCTCGCATCAGCAACTAACTGCGTTCGATCAGCAACATCGAAGTAACCAAGTGTGTTTGGACAAATCATAAGTTTCTTCAATTTGTCGAAAGCTGCTTGTTGCTCTGATCCCCAGAAAAAGTTTTGTTTCTGAACCGTCAATTGTCGAAGTGGGTACGTTAGAGTTGCCAGGTTGGGAACAAATTTGCTAAGATAATTCACTAGACCCAAGAAACTTCTAACCTCTTCGCTGGATTTCGGTTCTCGGAAACGACGAATTGATTCTAGCTTGTCTGTATCAGGCTTGATTCCTTCCGCTGATAAAACGTGCCCCAATACCTTCATTTAGGACACCCCGTAAATACATTTACCTTCGTTCAGAACCACATTCCACTCACCAAGCCGCTGAAGAACCTTTTTCAGTCGCGTATCGTGCTCTCCCTGATCAGACCCATGCACAATAACATCATCAATGAAAATCAAACACCCATCGCACCCACTCAGAACTTGTTCCAAAGTCTTTTGGAACAGTTCCGGTGCGCAGTTTATACCAAACATTAGTCTGGTATAACGAAACAAGCCTTTGCGTGTGATGAATGTCGTAATTTCTCGTGATCGTTTCGAAATTTCTACCTAAAATAAAAACACAACTATCAAAACTCCGAGAATTAAAAATATCATTTATTATGATCAGCAATTGACAGCACATGTTTAAAAAGAGTAGAAATTAAACAAAACAACAGTTCTCTCGAAAATAAAAGAAAATAAAATAAAACCAACTTCAATCAACGATACAAATTTCTATAGGTGCATTACGACATCTGTCAGTTTGGCCGTAATCAAGTCAAGTCCAAAAAAAAAAGTTAACCTACCTGATGGAAAGCATTTTTTACATCCAGTCGAGAGAAAACTTTAGCTTTCGCCAAATGTGGCAGGAAATCCTCAAAAGTTGGCAGCGGATGGTTTTCTCTTTCTACCGCCTCATTTGCGCGTCGCATATCAACACATATACGCACATCATCGTCCTTTTTCGGCACCACGACCACCGGAGAAATCCATTTTGCCGGTTCGTTCACCGGTTCGATAACGCCCTGCTGGAGCAACTCGTCGAGCTTCTTATCAACCATCTTCTCTAATGCCACCGGTATGCGCCGATATGGTTGGATGACCGGTACGGCGTCGGGCTTGATGGGGATGTCTACTACGATGTCCTTGATCGTTCCTAGCTTCTCACATTGAGCGCCGATTTCCACTTCATTAACAGGTACGTCGATCTTTAAAACACCCATAGTCGTAGCTGTATCACGTCCGATCAAGATTTTTCCGTTTCCTTTTACGACGTAAAACTCAGCCGATTCACTCAAATTGCCAAGTTTGATCGTTGCGGTAAACACACCAATCAACGACAACGATTGTCCTCCATATGCTTTGAATACCATCGGTGCATCACGTCGTTGGTTCGATACGATCACTTTCTTTTCCTTCAATAGCTCCCAGTTTGACTGGCTCAACAAATTATACTTGGAGCCGGAATCAATTACTGCTGATACAGTAACGCCGCCGATCTCACACTGCACTTCTCCGTTGCTATCGAGTGTTGTCAAATGGAAAATGTATTCCGCTTGCTCATCAATTATGTGCTTAACCGTGGTCCTGTCGTCCGTACGATCCGCATTGAAATTGTTCGAATCACGTTGACGTCCAAATTTCTGGTTATTACCCGTTTTCATCGACTCGTTTTTCGATTGCTTGGTGCGGCATTTCTTTGCGAAATGATCTCTGTCACCGCACTTATTGCAGTTCTTCCCTTTTGCCGGGCACCTATCGTCTTTAGCAATGTGTCCGAAATATCCACAACGATGACATCTCGAGCTGCATCCGAGGTTGCGTCCTAGCCTGCATCGGTTCGTTGTATCGCCTTTTCTTAGCGGAAGGTGTTGCATCAACCTTGTTGACATCGTCGACACGAGCTTTCAATTCACCACCTCCGACGAAAGACTTTTCTTGCTGAGAAACGGTCTCGAAAATTTTGGCCACGCTCAACACCTCCTCGAGACTGGCATCACCTCGTTTCAGTAAATCGCGGCGCAGTGCTGTTGACTGACAATTTTGGATGATTTGGTCCTTGACGTTTTCTTCCACTCTATCACCAAAGTTACAACGCTCAGCTTGGACCCGCAATCTGATAGTGAACGCATCGACACTTTCACCAGCTCGCTGTTTCATCTGCCGCAGCAAATGCCGTTCGTATGTTGAATTCTCTTTCGGCAAGAAAAATTCGTTTAGCTTGGCTCTGGCTTCCTCGTAGCTGGTCATATTCGGCACGTAGTGGTCAATGTTGAGCAACGGACCACGCGTTTCAATTCCTGGCGCTTCCGGAAACGTATCAAACAGCTGCTGGACGCTCGGACCCGCGTAGTGCAGCAGCAAATCTTTCTTCCAGTCTTCATCGTCAACACGGCTTGCTCTGACCATTGTTTCGAACGATCTTAGCCACTTGCGCCACTCGACACCAACATTGTCGGTGTGTGACTGGTAATCAAACGGTTGTAGCTGCAGTCCGAGGGACCGAATCATGTCTGAAAAGAAATCCAAACAAATATCTCAGTCTCCAGCGCTTTGGCCTCAGCATAAAATCACATTTGTTACATTCTTTACACACTTTGGGACGACGAACACTAGCTTTTTCACACAAGGTAATTTTACGGCAACAAACTCTGAATTTAATCAATATAATAATTTCGCAAACAGTAAACAAACTTTTTCTCTTTTTTTTCCCGTTACTCAGGTACCTCTTCGCGAAAAACGATCTGTCAATTTTCGATCTCGGTTCGCGTTGCTGTCAAAGTTCGTTTCGTTCACCCCGGTGTTAAATATATTGCTAGGTGATTTTCTGTCTTGTATGGAGCTTTTCACAAATACTATTACACGCTAGCCGGATGACTGGGCTTTTTCATACAGTTTTCTGCTGCTTTAGAAAGCGACTTTTTCAACTTTTTCCGACTTTTTCGCATTGAAGCTAATATTTCCTTCTCTCACTTTTCTAAGGCATTTCGTGTTCTTTTGCACCTTCAATCCCCTGCATTCAAGCAAATTAATCAAATCACGTATTTAAACTTGTCTGCTTTTACGCAATAGTCAGCCATCTTGTCTCCGCATTCAAGCAATTGATCAATTTTAAAACTTTTACTTTTTCCTCCATTTTACTTGTATTTCATAATTTCCGCAGTTGAAAATTTGTTTAATAATGAAATACTTACCAAATGGGTGAGCCATTTCCACTCCCGTCGCCAAAATGTGGTATTCTCGATGGTCGGATTATACGGTAGTAAAACACATGGAGTCTCGCTGCTAGTCAGAATAGGAATCCCGTTTTATTCTTCTTTCGAACATCTTGTTACTCCCCAAGCGACCCGTGGTAAATACTAGGGTTACTCAAAACTAAGACCATTCTTAAGGAGGTTTTACAAACTAGCTTACGATACTACAATAAGATTATTTGGTTCAGTGTAGCACCGACAAACCAACATGAATGACAACATAAAATGTCTTAATATTTCTGTTCAAATCATATTACTGACATCTATCTTCGTGTTCGCTGATATCGTTTATTGAAGACACAAACACGCTTGAGCACTTGATAAGAAGGTTCATGTCTGAGCAAATCTGGACACATTTATTTGATCTAGGCAAAACGATTCTATAGGTTTTGACAGATGCGATCGCTGCACATTTGAATCGGTCGCTCCGGATTCTTGATCAATAGTGAAGCTTTAGTTTCATGTCGGTTTGTCGGTGATTATAGGGGTATGTGGATTATAACATTGTTCGATACTAAATATAATAATATACCAGCAGTTAATTTTTTTTAATTCTGACAAGTGTAACTATTGAAAAAACAATTTCAAAATATTATGAAAAAAAAAATTGATTTAAGGAAAACCCCATCCTATTTCACCATGAAACACACTACAAAAAACAGACTACCTAAACCAACGAACCAACCATTGATTTCTAGCATGTTGACATTTATGTCATAATGGGAGCCGTTTTTAAGTGCACCCGTTACTGAAAATAAATGTCACTTTGTGAAACTGCATGTCGGTTTGTGAAAATAAAAATGATTATATTTTTCTTGTTTAAAAATCGAGAAAAAATAGTTGAGATTCAGAAAAAATATTTTTGTGCTAGGAAGAAAACCCATCATCGATACAAGGCCAGTATCGACCTAAAAAGTAAAGAGGTTACGGAATTTTGTTCAATCTTACCAAGCGGAATTTTGACAATTGATCTGCCTGGAACGAAATGTCACCTTCACTTACGGAACAATTGAGCGGAACATTTTTCCGAAAGTAAAAGTGACAGCTCCCATTAGTTTGCATGGAAACCTTACAAACTGCTGCAGAAATTTCTTTTCGATTCTTTACTTTCCCGTTTCAGTAAACGGAATTTATCGTGCGTTTGGGATAGAAAAAGAAATTTCTTTCGAACACGATACCGACCTACAGATGGAAAAAAACATGTTTTTTTTTAATTAAAACTCCCTATTGTAGATCTATTGTAATGACAATATGCATTTTTCATTTTACTGATTCACGAACAATAAGATTCATGGTCGGAAATAGCTTTTAGTGTTATTTATTAATAATGTATTGTAATTATATGGCTATTTCTATCCGGGTGGCTTTACCCGTCAATGGAACTTTGCAGTTAGCGTTTGAAACACTTGCAACGCCTCTTGCAAATGCTGATTTATGGGAGGTGACTGTAGTGTTGCCTGATTTGACTGCATCCTACCCAATTTAGAGTTTATTTGTAAAAGCGTTCATCGAGTTCACTATTGAGCTTCATCGTAATCATCCAATCCGGCTTTTTGACGTTTAACTGATTTCATATCATATCATTTCTAAATCTGAAAATTTCCAAAAAATATTTCCTTGTGCTGTTCTAGTCCTTGGCGGCGAATAAATCATCCGTTATGTCCGACGAGGTTGCGAAAGCCCAGTTGGCAGACTCGGCCGTAGAAGATACCATCTTTGGGAAGATTCTACGCAAGGAAATCCCGTGCAAATTCATTTACGAGGATGATAAGGTAAATGTGTAGAATGGTCCGGATTTTTTATTATTTTAATTTATCGATAATTATATTTCTTTTATAGAGCGTTGCATTTCACGATATAAGTGCTCAGGCACCGATTCACTTCCTGGTCATACCCAGAAAACCCATTCCCCAACTGTCGAAGGCTACGGAAGATGATGAAGCCTTACTGGGCCATTTGATGTTGGTAGCAAAGAAAGTTGCTGTCGAGCAGGGTCTCGAAGAAGGTTTCCGTGTTGTTATCAATGATGGCAAGAATGGTGCTCAGTCGGTTTATCATTTGCATCTGCATGTCCTTGGAGGCCGGCAGATGAAATGGCCACCAGGTTAAAACGCATTTCCTATGTTTTGCATTTCGAAATAAATAAAGTTACAGCTTGCTATTGCTTATAATTGTTATTTATTCTATGCTGTTGTGTCCGATGCGGCCGAAGTGTAAAGACTAGTTTGTGGTTGTCCTCCAAATGCATTATATTGCCCTGGAAGGGAAGGGTTATAGGAACCCGTATATTTTCTACCTGTATCCCTGCTGTAGTACTTTCGTTCAATTACTTTGTCAAAAAATCGCGATAATTTTACTGCGTCGGTTGTTCCTGCTGCCAAGCTCCTAGATTCATGACAATCAAGGCATATCTCGTCAGCTCCACATTGCTCGGCTATACTTCCAGTGGAAGTTTTGTTCTTGTGACTTTCATCTAGCATGTCAAGCTTAGTTCCGATGACAAGTATTGGAATCTGAGAATTTTTAAACTAAAAATTATTTCTTTAGCTCGTATGTTACTCTGAAAAGCGCGTGTTAAACTTACCTGAGTTGATCCGAGGAATTGTTCTGGATCAATGTCAATAATTTCACCACCCTTGAGAACGTCCTTCCCATCTTTGTTGAGAATTTCTATCAGCCACCGTTGCAAATTCTCATGGCTTTTCTTATTAGTGAGATCGTGTACCAAAATAATGCCATGTGTTGGCTGGTAGAACACTCCTCGGGTATTCTTATGACTTATCGATCCCCCTACGTCCCACAATTCGATAAAGAATGTATTCTGCGAGGGTGTGCCTTCTTTGTACTCATGGAGCTTCACTTCAACGGCGCAACCAACAGTCCATCCGGGTGACGTCAGCGCTTCATTGTTTGCTATCAGATGTGTAAGAGATGTTTTGCCCACACCTGGAATAAGGGATGTCATGAGCTGATTGTACTCTTGGAAATAGCTGTTGTAAGTGAATGTAACAAGTTGTTTCCTTTTTTTCTCATACTATGTACAAAAATTATACATTACGCGAACTGATGTTATTGTCGTTATTGGTTCAAAATAGAAGTGAGCCTCTAACGAGATTCATTGTTCTACATTATACTAGTTCACTGTATGATCAGGGGGGTATTTCAATTTCTTGTTCGAAGATTTGTTTCATGTGGAACATTTCATTTAAAAACAATTGAAAAAAATGACTAGAACAGCCGAATTATTGATCTATTAGTAGAACACAAAAATCCCTTAAATTTCAATGATCTTCTTTTAATAATCAAACTTATTTCTTACAGACGGGTAACGATCTAGGACTAACAAAAATTATAAAAAACAGCAGAACCTCAGTTTTAATCGAAAGAGCCGGTTTTGAATTATTGCAATATAATGGTAAATTGCCTCCTAATTTATTTGGATTTGTTATGTTCGAATAAAAAATCATCAAATCGATCGGTCGATTTTCTAGGGTCAACTGAACTGATTGTTCCTCTATTAGAAATACAGCTGCCATAGTAGCAGTTATTTTTAAAAAAAAACTTAATGTAAAATTTATGTGAAAATTATTTAACCAAACATCTGGCAGCACTGGCCAACCACCAGGTCGGGGTTCGGGTGGGCAGAGCGGATTTTCAACATGGCGATACGCTGTTGTGTTTGACGTTTGATCGTAGCCCAGAAAAGTTTAATTTTTCCGTCGCATTAACGCTTGTTTCGTCCATAAAAGTCTTCCACTGGTTAGATAATGTGGTGTATTACCGGAATCGCCTACAACTAGAACGCGAACTTTGTCGATAGCGGCCATTTACGCGAAAATTATCTGGTCAGTGAATCCAACCTAGCTCCAGAGGAAGAAAAACAACACTGCTTCAAGCGAACAACGTCGTGTCGTCCGGAGGAAATCGGTGAGAGAAACAGTCCTCAAGAGACGAAACTGTGTGCGCGCGAGAGAAGACGGCAGTAGCAGACGGCAGCGAATGTGCGTCGAAAACGGGTAGGCAAACGTCAGTAGTTCGGTTTGTTTGTTGACATTCTCTCGGCACCTGTGAGAGAAATTCATTTGGATAGTGAGAGAATGAGGCACACGCACACTTGACGAAGATTTTGTAGTGAACTCCTAAGGCATTTTAGGCGGACGAATTCCACTTCAAATCACGATTCACTAGGGGTAAGTAGATGCTTTTATAGATGCCGTGGATATCGAGCAGATATTTAACAATATTAAATTAAACCTATCGTTTGCATCAGTTTTCTGGTTTGTTCCTAGTATGAGAAAAATTATGAAACTGAAGCGTTATAAAACTAACAAATTTATCAACTTAAATAGCTCACCGAATGCATGCGCATAAATTTGTGCACCTTTATTAGGTACAGTGTCTTGTCCACTAGTATATATCAACACTTGTAATTAGGAAAGCTTAAAGGCGTACAAGAACAACGTATTGTAAAACAAAATCCATTTATAAGTCAGCCTTTTGGAATTCCAAAGCATCGTTAATAAGTTGAAGCTTATGAAATTCTTACTGTTCTAGAACACCATTGATCCCAAGTACATCGCAGAGTATTTCGGTGTCTAATTCTTTCTCTTTACGTAGACCTTCTTGATTTTTACGAGTCTTATTTTTTTTGTTTTTTGGTTCGCTGTGTTATATTGACTAAATATTTGAGGGATTATTCGTTGGGAGTTATGTTTTGAGGTGTGATTCTCTTAACTTGGGACCGATGCGCTGGCACATGACATGCACTTTCTTGGAAAATCAGTTGATCATCAACGAATATTCGAATATTAAATATTTTCGAAATTTAAAGTATAAAATGAAGTTCTCTATTTTGAAGGCACAAATCTAAGAAACTACAAAGATCTAATAAATCGAACTTCAATAAAGTTGTTGACTTTAAATTTGGCATGTGAAACCTTTCATTGTATTGAGACGACTTGCCAACTCATCCGGACTTATCATTTCCATGTCGGCCATGATGGTTTTTTTTCGTATTTTAGCGTCCTTTACCCTTAATTTATGAAATGGAACAAATCCGAATCGTAATGAATTTTTCTTGGGATTGTTTGCGGTACTAAAGATCCTTAAATTATGGAACATGTTAAGGAGTTCGTAGGTCAATGCCAAGTGCAGGGCTCGTAGCGAGTCACTTTTTAGTGACTTAGTCACTATTTTGATGCTAGTCACTAAAAAGTCACTATTGACATAAAAAAGTCACTAAAGTCACTATTTTACTTAAAATGGTCACTAAAGTCACTATTTTCGTTCCTCCTTTGTTGAACAAGAAAAATCAAAACGATAAAAAAAAATTTCTGGCAACCAATTACGCTAACTCCGATAGTAAACACTAAATTGCGTATTTTTTAACCAACGTGTAGATCTGACAGTACAACAATCTATATCGCTTTCTCTTTCATCCGCGCTTTTGAAAACTTCTCTTTCTAACCTGAAAAACAACTATAGCCATCGATTTCGTTTGGTGTCTTGGGTGCGTGCAGAACGTTGAAAAGTTTGCTGCGTCGAAATTTGCAATTTTCCGCGTCGTGCCGAATTTGTAGTTTGTGCCGAATTTGTAGTCCTAGTCCGTGTCAAATTTATAGTCCGTATCGTATTTGGATTCCGTTCCGTTTTTATAATAACCCAGAACTATTCTGCTGGATCGCCGTCGTCGCAACACAGGAATTGAGCTGAATATTCTGCTGTGCGTTTCATGTGGAGCCCCGGTCTACGATCACTGTTAATGTGGTTATGTTCCAAGTCCGGTGACTATCTGGTCATTCTTAGGTTGAGGTAAATGAATAATAAATCAAATGTGTTGAAGCATACATGTAGTAATTGGAACATAAATTATTTCAGCCATCTCTGTGTGAAACCAGCGTCGAGCTTTTGTTCCGGTTCGCAGAATTATTGAATTCCGGTAAGGTAAGCATGCTTTGCTATAACCAGTACAATGATTCCCTGTAACCTCAAAACTACCTGCACAATTTATATAAAATTCTAAATTTTGTTTGTATTCAAAATTAATTATCTTCATTGAAACAAAATACAGTTTTAAGCCTCAACATTAGAAATTTATTCCTATTGAACAAGTAGATTTGAGGTTAAATAATCGCCACTAGTAATAGTGGAAGTAGTTGGGATAAAATATTTGAATAATGTGATTACTTTTCCAATTGACTGAGAAACCAATTTAAACAATTATTTTTCACAAATATGTTGATCCTTTACACTTATAGTCCAATAGTGGGGGACCCGCCACTTGTGGATGTTCCTAAAGCATCAATGGAATGCACCTCTATATTGTATGTTCGGAAGTAAGTTAGAAAACCTCTACTACCGAAAATGGATTTTGCTCCGAATCTAGGCAAAATACCTAACTTCGAAGTAGTGCGCTCTACAGCGCATCATCATGCGATTTGAGCGCCCCACTTCCGAAGTTAGGTATTTTGCCTAGATTCGAAGCAAAATCCATTTTCGGTAGTAGAGACTTTCTAATTTACTTCCGAACATACAATATATAGTCAAATTTATCAATTGCTTCCTATACGAACCGTGTAGTCATATTAATTCTTTAATTTCATTAATCTTTTTATTTTTTTTTTCGGAATTAAAAACCAATATTCCTCGATGAATTAAAAAGGGTACTTTAAAAATTTCTTTTGAAAACCAGTGTATTGAGTCAAATCTATACGACTACTAACGCAATCAATTATGAATCATAATTTACTACGTTCAGAAATCATAACATACATATTCAGTTGAGGCAAATAAAGTTAAGGTTTGCAGTTTTTATTATGTAAGAGTGAAATATCTATTGAATGACACATTAACTATACAAAAGAAGTTATCAATTAAATTAAATTATTAGGAATAATAGCTACTTATTTTACTACCTAATACCTCCACTATTGGTACCGGACGCTTCGCACAATACTTATTAATATAAATATTATATTTTTTCTGAAAACTTATAGTCATTTTCTTTGTAGATCACCATGGGCAAATGCCAGTTCCGCCTCGAATGGTTAAAGAAAACCGACTCCAATGACTGCGCTGTTTCTGAATGGGCCCGTAAGCATAGTGAAACAGAAGCGTTTTGTACATTGTGTAACAAAACGTTCACAATAAATAAAGGCTTCCAAGCGATCGATCAACATTCGAATACCACAAAACATAAGGAGGCGTGGATGCTTCTTAACGGCTCAGATCAACTGAGAATTTGTGTTGTACCTGAATCTGATCGCACTAGGGCCGGACCTGCAGAAAATATCTCGGCCAAACCAGCGGTTGGGAAGTTGCGGATGTTGAGCACACGAGATGCAGCAGCTAATGCCGAACTCATATGGGTCCTGAAATGCATCGCATCTGATTTTCCTGCCGTTTCCTGTGATGGTATCCGAGATACATTCAATGCAATGTTTCCCAACGCAGTTCCCAGCGATTTTTCGCTGAGCCAAACCAAAGTTCGGTATCTGGTATCCGATGCATTAGCGCCGCATTTTCGAGCAACACAGCTGAACGAAGCCCGCGATTGTCTTCTTACGTTGTGTTATGATGAGACAACGAATTCTGCAGGGCGGAAGGAACTACAAACGATCATCCGATATTGGTCCGAACAGAAGTCGCAGATTGTGTCAGCTCATTTGCAAACATTTTTCATCGGTTCGGCTACAGCCGAAGACATTCTACAGAAACTGAATGCAGCACTGCATAATGCTGGCATACCGAGGAAGAATCTTTTGATGCTTGGTAAGTTCGCTTCTATGCGGGGCATTTATTTCTAAATAATTAAACACAAATCATTGTTAAATATTTGACGTAATTGCAAAGACATGACTTTGAATAGGGAAGATATTTTTAAAAATGCGTGGATCATAACTTGATAGAATTTACGCTTGAGATGGTTGGGGGTGTATGTGACAAAATTGAAGTTTCGAGAAAATGGGCTTCAAAAAGTAAGAAATTTTTTTCCATACAAATTATATGGGACTACTGAAAATAGATTTTTCTAGGAATTCTTCAAATTTTTCTATCAGCCGTAGAAAAAAATCTAAAAATAGCGGAAAGATGCTCGGATGT
Source organism: Aedes japonicus (assembly GCA_034211315.2). Classification (NCBI taxonomy): domain Eukaryota; kingdom Metazoa; phylum Arthropoda; class Insecta; order Diptera; family Culicidae; genus Aedes; species Aedes japonicus. The sequence goes on along the minus strand of JASCZW010000092.1, from coordinate 27,586 downwards.
AGAAACCAAATTGTTTTTGCTGCTGCGTAGACTGCCACGGCCGTTAAAAATCACATTCCAAGTGCTAAAAATAGCATTAGAAAGCTTGATATCTATAGTACTTTTGGGATATTTAACTTAATATCGACCAAGATGTCACTTACACCCCTTTGCTTAAGGGCCCTCACTAATTAGATAAATTTCTCTTTTTGAGACAATCATACCTTTTGGAACATAATTATACTGCTCACAAATTACCTTACTCAACATATCTTATCAACTTCTATTACAGGCAGTGACGGACCCAACGTGAACAAGAAGATTGAACGGCTAATGAATGATCAACTGCTTGACGAACGAAAAAGTCGCTGTTGAATATTGGAACTTGTAATATTCACACGCTTCACAACGCCTTCCAAAAAGGTATCGAAGAGTTGGGGACCTACGCATCGGAACTTATCATTGCCGTATATTACTTTTTCAAAGGATGGCCGTTAAGGTTAGAAGATTTTGAGAAAGTGCAGGCTGAACTGAGATTGCCCACTAACAGTTTCATCAAACACGTTTCCTCTCGGTGGTTGACGTTGGAAGAATCAGCGAATAGAATCATTCAACAATGGCCGGCATTGGTGAAATATTTTACCAGCTTCGTTCCTAAGAAACGCGCTGCGTTAACAAAAACACCATCCTATGGCAGGATAATGAAATTTTTGAACAACCCGACCATGAAAGCTGAAGTACTGTTCGTAGCATCAAGTGCACGCATCTTCACCAGGTTTACTGGTAAGTAATACCTATCTTAATAAATCTAGTTGTCGATAAAATCAAGGATCGGATTCAGATCCATGTGAAACATCATCTCAATCTAATAAATCATTCAATACAAAATGGTAAATTTGTTGAATAGAAACAGTGTAAAGGGTTTTTACGTAAATAACTAAAAGGTATTCGATATTATATACTATTTATTCCATTAAATGGGTTCTTTAAATATGCCTCCTAGGGGCACGTAATGTCGTGACATGCGGACCGGTGCGCCGGATTTAAAGTACAAGCATTGTACTTAATGTAATTAATCTCGTAATTAATGAACTTTAAAGTTGGACTGAAAGTAATTAAAAATATTTTTCTGTACTGAACGTAATTAAAATACTGAAGATGTAATTTAAGGTACTGATAGTACAAATATTGGACTTTAATTACGAAATTACGACTGTAATTAATGTACTTAATAATAAGTACGGCGTAATTAAAGTACTGAAAGTTGTAATTAATGTAATTAATTTTTGCTTGCGTCGGATTTAAAGGTTATTGCGTGCCCCTCGTATGCCTCTTCGATGTCTGGTAACAAATCAAAACATTCGCCATATACAGTCGAAGCTCTTTATAGCGACATACGTTATAGCGACAAATCTCTCTATTACGACATACTCAACGGTCCCTTCAAATTTTCATGTAAATTGCTATCGATATAACGACATTTTGCTATTACGACCATCCTCTATTACGACGCCACATTGCCTGCAAATTTCATTCTCTATAACGACATCACAACAAAAAAAAAACAAAGCAGCCACTCATATCGTTCCTATGGTAGTGGTATGTTAAAATGGTCAAAATGTATAAGCTTGATAACAAATCTACTGCGATATACATATTTAGATTAAGCAAAACTATTTTAAACCACCAAGCAATAAACTAATTTAGTTAAAAAAGACGTTTAATAAAATTAATCCATTAAAAAAGATTTTGCCCAATTAGAGAAATAAAATTTATCATTGTTCGGCTTCGTGATTATCACACGCGTCCGGTTTGTTCCCGTCAATGAAAGAGTACAGCCCCGACAACATTTTCAATATGGATGAAACAGGTCTTTTTTATAAATGTGTTCCCAACAAAACATACTGCTACAAAAATGAAAAATGTCATGGAGGAAAATATTCGAAGGAGCGTATTACCAACAATCAATATGCAACTAGCGATTTGAAATTGGTTCACTGTTGAAGAACCCCTTGGTCCGAAGCACTTCTTTGGGCCACCTATATACCTTGCTATACATATTTGCGCCTTTGTTTTGATTTGCTGTGTTATTTTGACAGAATATTTGAGAGTGTGTTCGTGTGAGTTCATTATTAGGGGCGCATTATTGAGCTTGGGACCGAGCTTGGGACCGATGTGCTAGTACTGACTGAGCCAAGAAAAAAAAATCGTATTCGTATGGGACCTACTGGTCTCAGAGTTAGTCTATGGTATTACCCTTGTCATTGCAACGAATATGTCAGGAACAGAAAAATTAGAGCTTCTAGTAATAGGAAAAAGTGCCAAGCCTAGATGCTTCAAATACGTCAAAAACTTGCCAGTTACTTATAAAAACAACCAAAAGGCTTGGATGGTTAGTCCTTTATCAGAATGGAGAGGAGCTTGAAGAAACAATCGACGACGATTCAATTGTGACTCCATCCCACTCTCAGCTGTCAGATGCTTTTGATGTTAATTACGCAGCATTGCTGACAAAAGATAGTGCTGAGAAGGACAGCTTCACGATGTTTTTTGAGCTTAAGAATCAATTGTTGGACAATGAATAATTATAACATATCTCGAAGCAACATTTTGTTCATGATTATGAAGACATCTGTGAAATACATATATTCAAAAGTAGTGTTAATATCAATATGGTTATGAATAACTTCGAAAAACCTAACTCCGATTACACATACTAAGCTTAAATTCAAAATTAAGATGAACAATTAACTTAAGAATTACATTAATATTGCAAATCTTGAGTGGATTCGGTTCGAGTCGATTTCAAAGAGGTTCATAACTAGGGAAACACCTTGGCTCGGTTCATCTCTTTATTGTGACATTAGATATAATTATAACGAGATATTTTTATAGCGACATCTCTCTATAACGACGGTCCCTTGCAATGTCGTTATAACGAGCTTCGACTGTACCTATATTATATTCAAAAATATAATAAACTAATTTATTAATGCAATTAATGTAATAAATAACTAGATTCTTCCTCTTTCTGGCATTACATCCCGATTGGGACAGAGCCTGCTTCTCAGCTTAGTGTTCTATGTGCACTTCCACATTTTTATTCACCGAGAGCTTTCATTGCCAATTATACCATTTTCGCATTCGTATTTCGTGTGGCAAGCATGATAATACATTATGCCCAAGGAATCTAGAAAACTTTCAACACGACAATTTCTTGGACCAGACCGAGAATCGAACCCAGACACCTTCAGCATGGTCTTGCTTTGTAGACACGCATGTTTCCGCTGAGCTAAGGAAGGACCCTAAATATAGCTTGATTATATTTCTATTTCAACAAAAAATGCAGTTATAGCTGCGGGTCTCAAGTAAAACAATTGAATTTTAAAATCTGTTACAATGAGGCTTTCATTCGAGCAATACAAATAAATTGTTTTCTAATTACTTAATTACAAGTTGTTGTCACGGCAAACGTTGTATTTCATCAAATAAAATAAAATTAATGATTCAAAATTGATAAGCTAGTTGTCGAATTAGTTTGGAATATGTACTTCAGTGCATTTATTTTGATTGTTTTTTGTCTTTTCTTTCGGGTACGATTGCTGTGAAGTACTTGAAGTACTTGTTACTTGTTGTTTACAAGTCTGTTGTTTGTCCTAAATTTCTTGAGAGTAGGAGCCGTGCCGTATTTTTTGAAGAAATTTATTAGATTTTTTTTATTTCTTTATTATAGTGACTTTCAGGAGGCTGGTTCATCAATTTATTAGACGAATAACGGGAAAGCGGGGAAAATTTCTCAAGTAAATCCTGATAAGAAATTCCAAGGAATCAGGTATCCCCGAAAAAAAAAGTGGATAGAAAAACAATTCACGAAGATATTTTTATGCACTATTTAGAAAAATTCTAGAAGATCTTAGCAAGATTTTTTTAAAATTGATAAATGAATATCGGCTTAGATTTCTAGAAAATTTTCAAAAAGCTTCGGGTAAGAACTCAAAAACTTGTTTGCCAAGAAAACTTCGGAATAATCCCACACCGAAATTCCCTAATGAATTGTATATACATTTCTTAGAGGAATCCCTTCTAAATTCTGAAATTTATTTATTCTTGTGTGAAATGAATTGAGTTTATAGTATTCATCCTAAGTTAATACCAAAACTTAATACTAGTTGACCCGACAAACGCCTCAAAAGAAAAAGCAATGGTGTTATTTTATAAAGTTTTGTATTTTTCTTTCCGATATTTTCATCAGTGAATGTTTCTGCACCGCACACTAGATCATTTGTTCTCTAGATCTAGCTTTCCTCTCAAATTTTTAACTTTTTAGCTTATTTTTTTATTTGCTTTTAGTTTATTTTTCCTATTATGTAAACACTGTAGAGGTTGCTGAAATATGGTTGTATAGGTGATGTGTTTTCATCGTAAACTGATTTTGTTATGAAATGTGTACGATGACAGCAAGGATTTTCTATGCGAATGTTAAACGTTTTTCGATTTATTCGCAAAGTCGGCTCAAATCGATGCATCCATTCGCGCGGTAAATCGTGCAAAAGAATTCTAGGTGCATTGTTATTATATACTATAGATCCTTAAAAATATGGTACTCTAAAAACAATATGATGAGAAAAATATTGATAAGTAATAAAATCATTGAAGTAGGGTTATATTAGTCTCAAAGATTCAAAATGATTTCAGTGATTTGATATAATTACTATACATACCTTTACGTTTGAATTGATACAATTATATTTTACCTTTAAAATCCATAGTTCCGAAAACTTATACTACAACGAATCTATTTGTAGGTTTCTTCCAGAGAGAAGAACCACTTATCCATCTATTGTATTCTGAGCTCGAACGGTTAGTACGTACCATCGCCAGCAGAACCTGTAAGTCAGATGTATGGCCTGCCAATACATCACTTCCAGCGGATATTTTTGATAATATTGAGAACCTGCTGCCTTTCGAAAATGTTGTTGTTGGAGATGATGCAATGACCGAGCTGAAAACAATGAAGGATATTGACAAACTCAGCTTCTTGAACAAGGTCAGAAAACATTATGTTGCTGCTGGTAAGCACGTTATCAAAAAGTCTGGTTTACAGAATATGTTCATCAAATACTGCCAATGCCTCAATCCATCAGCACCCGACGTCAACCGAAGTTCGAAATATATCTTGCAAGTGGCCAAGTCCTTGCCGGTAGAAATTAACTACGATTTACTCGTCGACGAATGGAACCTTCTGAAGCTCGAGGTGGTAAGGGAGAAAGCGATATCGGCAGAATTGATGACTACTGGAACACATTTTTTGTTTTAAAAACAGCCGGTGGTGTACAGAAATATCCATTGGTCTCCAAGGTAGTCAAAGCGGCTTTGGCAGCTTCCCACGGCAACGCCGATGTTGAGCGAGGTTTCTCGGCATCCGGCAGGATCCTTACGGAAAATCGGGCTTCAATGTCTGAAAGGACATTGAATGCGTTCATGACGGTCAAATCCGCAATGCGAACGTTTGGAAAACAACCACATCTGGTTCCAATTTCAAAAGAACTGCTCATGATGGCGCATAAAGCTTACGCAAACTATAAGCAGTATTTGGAGGATGAGAGGCGGAAGAAAGCAGCTGAAGCGGATGAGAAATTGAAGGAGCAAGAGCGGAAGGACGCAGAGAAACAAACATTAAAGCAGATGAATAACCTGAAAGTATCTATTGAGAAAAAGAGGAGGAACTGAAGGAACTACGGAAAGAAGAGGAAAAGAAAAAGCAAACTGCTGATAGGTATGCTTACAACAACCAAGAGTAAACTTAAAATTGTGAATCTAAATAAAAAAAATATTTTTTACAGATTGTTTGCAGAAGCCAACTGCCGCCTCAAAAAAGCGATTGAGAAACGTGACATGCAGGAGGTCGTGTTAGCTCAGGCAATGCTGGAGGGCGTTTCTACAGTGCGCAAGCAACAGGCCACACAGAAAAGGGCCGCGGATCATGCAGAAGATATTGTAGCGAAAAAGAAGGGTCGCCTAATTACCAGCTTTTTCAGCAAGAAAGCTGACAAATAGCAGAACAACATACTGATGGTCCCCATTCAGTATGTGGTCGAACTGGTCGGCCAAAGGGGACCACAGCCTATGTCTGTCGACCAAATAAAGTTCATTTTAGTTGTCCATTTTAATATTCGGAAGTCTTTTTTATGGTCACTATTTAGTCACTATTGGGTCACTATTTGGTCACTATTTCTAAGATTTTAGTCACTAAAGTCACTATTATTTCCCTATAAGTCCGCTACGAGCCCTGCAAGTGGGAATCATGGGTGCCAGATTTTTGCGATTCGGTGAATTTGACAGATATACAGGGTGGCCACAGACTCTGGAAAATCGGAAACTCGGGAATCCAAAATCATCGAGAAAAAGTCGGGAATTTCATAATCCATCGGGAATTTTTCCATACTGCCATCTTTTTCAAACGATTCGAGTAGCGTTTTTGTCATATAGTCGGTTCAGCGATCTCATTAACGGGATGAAACAGTTTTTGACATTGGCATGTGAATCATTTTCTATAAGATTTGTTCCCCCCTTTTAAAAACGTACCGTTTAGAAAATCTGGTTACACTGCTTACTTCTACACAAAATAGTCCAAAGGTCGAAAGTAACATTGGTAAACAATGACTTCTACCGTATTTTCCAGGGATGTGCTTACTCCCACAAAGTAAATAGCACCAGAAACAGATACAGAGAGTTATTAGCTTCCCACCGGTAGTGGATGTAGATGTTAGCAACCTGGCATTTCCAGGAAATTTACGTTTTAAATCATTGTTTACAATTGTTACTTTCGACCTTTTAACGAAAGTTGTTTAAACTTTTGTTTAATTCAGCTTGACTCGAACTCCTTAGGTGATCCTTTTGACTGAAGCATCACTATTGTATGCATTACTGAAATTTTAGGGGTAGGAATAATGCTGTCATTTTTAAAATATCAAAGTCTCAATCCATTTGTACACTGATAAAAAATTAATGATAATATCGATGTGTCCCACACATGAATTTTTGCAATTAGATCAACAAATAATATCTATTTGTAATCACACATACTTCCTATGTGTACACATAATCAGTATGTGTGGCCACACATACTTTTCATTTGCCACATAAATTTCATATGTGTATCTCTAGGGATATGTTCATATTTTATTTATTTTTATTTATTTATTATATATATTCCATCTGACCTAAGGTGGTCTTAATGAATTTGTTTATGACGGGGAAAAGCCGTTTTAATTTGGCGTAAAAACCCCGTATCTTTTGCAAAACAATACAATAAAAAACAATACAATACAATACAAAACATTGCTTAGTTGCACATTCGTAAACATAATTAAAATAAACAGGATTACAAACGTAGAGTATAGTCAAAGTATAAAATAAGAAACATCCATAGTTCGGAGCAGTCCTCGTCGTCAATCAATTATCCTCATCAAATATCCTTCTCGTAGTATGCCATTCTGTTAGTCTGCGCTTGAATGTTGCCAAAGTACAGTTAAAGTCGAATAAAAAATACACAACGTTGAACCTAGCTGACATGAAGCGGATAGGGTCATGAAGTCCATATAATGAATTACGGGGTTCAAGCAGCAAGAAGTCCCGCTGGCGAAGCATTCGTTCAGGAGCGTAGAGGTTGAGCTGACTTAATAGCTCCGGTGAGTCAATTCCACCTGTTAGTGTATTGGCAACGAAAACAGCTTGCGCAATATTTCGCCTATGGTCCAATGTCTGTAGTCCCAGCAATCTGCATCTGTCTTCGTATCGTGGAAGGTTCAACGGGTCACGCCACGGTAGGCGACGCAGGGCATATCTCACGAATCTTCGTTGAATTGCTTCGATCCTAGCTGTCCATGTTGCCTGATATGGGCACCAAACAACAGAGTTGGATTCCAAAATCGACCGCACCAGAGCACAGTACAAAGACCGAAGGCAGAGGGGTCTTTAAATTCACTAGATATTTTAAAAATGAAACCCAGCTGTCGATTCGCTTTGCTGATAATATCGTCGTAATGCAATCGATACGTTAGTGCCGAATCCAGAGTGACACCAAGATCACGAACTTGATGAACACGTTCGAGAGGCTGGCCGTTCATTGCATAATTGTGCGTGATCGGATTGAGCTTGCGATGAAATGAAATGATGTTGCATTTGTGGATGCTTAACGTCAGCATGTTTCGGTGCACCAACCAGCGAACCGATCTAACAACAGTTGCAGTGCATGGCAGTCCTGGATGGTTTTGATGACCATGAAGATTTTGACGTCATCAGCGTAAAACACACGGCAACCAGATGGTAGTACGGTAGAAAGCTCGTTAATGAAGAGTGAGAATAACAAAGGGCCAAGATTGCTTCCTTGTGGTACGCCGGATGAATTTGAGAATGCTTCCGAAGATTCAGATCCTATTTTAACGGTGAGCCTACGTTTTTTAAGGTATGATTCAAACCAGCTGACCAGGTCCGCAGAGATACCAATTCTTCGTAGGCGTTCAAGTAGTATCCCATGGTCAACTCGATCAAAAGCAGATTTGAAATCAGTGTAAGCAGTGTCGATCTGTGCGCCAGCATCAATGTGGCGTATGCAAAACGAGGCAAACTGTATGAGATTTGTCGAGGTTGATCTCTTGGGAAAGAAACCATGCTGGTCCGTAGAGATGTAATTCTTACACGAGTTGAAAAGTACCTCGTTCATTATGATCTCGAAAACCTTTGAACAAGCACACAACGAAGTTATGCCTCTGAAATTCTCGATGTTCCGTCGATCTCCTTTTTTAAACACAGGGAACATGACTGACGTCTTCCAACTTCCAGGAAATACATGCTGCTGTAATGAAATGTTGAACAGTTTCACGAGAGGGCAGATTAACTCTTCGCTGCATTTTTTAATAATACATGACGGTATGCCATCAGGACTGGATGCAGAGTCTTTCAATTTATTTATTGCAGCGTTTACTTGATGGGTCGTGATCTCAAAGCTATTTAGGAAGCACACGTCCCTAGGTGTGTCTCTACAAGCGTCTGCAATTTGATGTATAGACGAAGGAGAATCAGAAAAGCACGTCTGAAGTGAGTTGCAAATAAATTGCACTTTTCCGATGCGGATGTGGCGACTTCGTTACCCAGAAACATCTCAACGGGCAATCCATTCTCCTTCCGTTTAGTGTTAACAAACTTCCAAAATTGTCGTGGCTGTCGGCGAAGATTTTCCTGAGTGCGTATACAGTAGCGCTTATAAAGGAAACGGTTATACGTGCGATAATTAGTACTTGCACGTGCTAAATGATGCTTGGCGAAAGGGCAACGAGACTGACAGTAGGTTCGTAGTGCTCTCGATCTTAGGCGTTTGAGACGTCGTAAATGTGCATTCCCCCAAGGTGGCTTAGGAAACGGCCTACGCATTGGCACAAAATCAACCAAGTAGGTCTTCAACACGTTAGTGAAGTATTCCACAGCAGCATCAATGTCTTCCGTGGTTTCCAGGATGTGCCAGTCAGTTTCACGAAGCGCTTCTTTCAATCCCTCAAAATCGGCACGACGGAAATCAAGCCCTCGGTCATCCGGAATGCTTGCAAATACAATTGGCTGTGAGAGAGTTGCCGTTATAACAAAAGCGGGATGATTCGAATCAAGAAGAGAAAGCGGTTCTACAGCTTCTTCAATCTGGCATGCAGCAAGCGTTTTTTCATTCACCAGACCGAAATCCAGGATTCGAGCGTTCTGATTGTAAATGTGGTTAACTTGAAACAGACCATGCAGACTGAATCCATCGTGTAACGAAGCGCAAGCAGCAGATATATTTGACTGCAATACGTCTACGGAAGGACGATCATTACTAGGTGTGTTCCAAACAAGACCCGATTGATTATAGTCGCCAAGCAAAATAGCATGATCGTTATTTCCCAGATTTGAATGAATTGCTTCAATGGACTCGATATGGTGATTTACGCTGAGTAAATCATTCTTGCGATCGGGTGGTAGATAAATAACACCAATACTGATAGAACAGCGACGCATCCTTAACCTTACCCACAGCTGTTCCAATGAAACGTTCACTGGGGTGGGATCGACATAGCCGTTGAAATTAGTTGAGATAGCAATTAACACTTCAACTCCACGTGATTTACGACTATTTGAATGGTTGCGATCCGTTCTGTACACGGTGTATAACTCTCCAAAAAGCTGGGCAGAGAATATTCTATCATCAAGCCACGTTTCCGTAAGAACGATGACGTCATAGTGACAAGACGAAACAGCTACGAAAACTTCATCAATTTTTGTGCGTAAGCCCCGAACATTCTGGTAGTACACCGTTAATTGATGAGCACCATCTTCGGCCGGATTGTTGCAAGCAGGTATAGCTGAATTTGAATCGATCTGAAATTTGGAGCTCCTTGATTGACGTGCAGTACCATTCATGACTTCGGCTGGACATATACTAATTCTAGCATTACCTGGACAAAAAGAAGTTGAATCTGGATTAGCCATAGCGCGTGAAGCCTTAGGTTCGCTGACGTGAACAGATGTCATTTCGTCCCGCTGGATGAGTGGTACGACCGGGGGTAACGTGCGTTCGGCAAGTTGGAAATCCCCCTCACCACCGAACACAGGAACGAAACGGCTTGGAAGACTGGAACAGACAGCAGAAGGGCAGCGGATCTCGATTGTGTCGACTGGCTTGGGGGCTTCCATTAAGCTGTGTGATGTGCATTCCGTTGTCTGCATGTTTTGATGACCGGATGGGTGACGACTTGATACTTTCATTGATGAACCACCGCTGGAAACGCGATGAAATTCAGGAAGCGAAGATGTGGAAATTTTATCGTACTTGCCTGAGAGTGGTTGTTGGGAGACCCCTACACCAGACTCGACCGCAGGGCCAGAACGGCTCTGATGGCAGGAAACAGGGTGATGATGTTGGCGGAAAATAGTTGGCGCGACTGGGTCGAGCGGCTCGGGATCCCCCATGGAGCGACAGGCAATGCGTTCTGTCAAACAGTAGCTGGATGCGACGTCTGAGCGTAAGAACTGACTGTCGGTCGGTACAGACAGTAAAGGATTGCCCATCGGAGTATCATTGTCGATGCAGTTGATAGTAAGTGCGACGGAGTTCAAAGAAGCGCTGGAACACGAGGATTGATCAGGTAGGGAACTGTTTCTAACGAAAACGTACTTGCCTGAGAGTGGTTTTTGGGAGACCCCTACACCAGACTCGACCACAGGGCCAGAACGGCTCTGATGGCAGGAAACAGGGCGATGATGTTGATAGAAAGCAGCAGGCGCGACTGGGTCGAGTGGCTCGAGGTCCCCCATGAGGTGATAGGCAGTGCGTTCTGGCAAACTGGAGCAGAGTGTGTTGCGGCGCTGATTACAGTGTGACATTGGCTTTGGGGTTAATGGAGATCCATTTCGGAAGCAGGTGTCGAAATTGCAGACCCTCCTGTTTCTCGAGATATCCGAATGGTAGGTGTATTCGTGTGAGGCTGCCATAAGTTTTTTGAGGTATGATCCTCGAACTCACGGAACATTAATCCTTTCGGCCAGGTTTCAGCATTCAATGCCATTTCACGGAACTTGGGATCGATCCCAATTTTGTATGAAATGAAACTCATGCGAGTCTTATCAGCCCCTCGTTTTACGAGCGGAACGGCTTTGATTGTGTCAATGCCCTCTAAACAATCTTTCACTAGTCTTTCGACCGCTTCCGGTTGGACACTCGGGTGGATACGAGAAAGATACACCCAAGACAGCTCAACAGGCTCAGGGACGGTTATCACGCCAGTGTCGGCCACGATCCTAGTACCGCCAAGAAGCGGCTTATTGATGGCTAGCTCTTCGTCGCGGCGCCTTTTCGGAGTAGGTTGATTAGCGACTCTAGGTCCTTGCATCATCGGTGTTAAGGGTGTCATTCGTCTTGACAACTGGGCGATTTGTTGACCTTGTTCAGCCAATTGCTTTTTTATCTCAGCATGCACGGACTCTTGTTTTTCGGTAATTGCATTAATTGCTTCACCGAACGAAGAGACGGAAGTTTTGAATCGGGCCATCTTCATTAACTTCACGCACTCGTCGCACATCCACAAAAGATTTGGGTTTTCATGGACGATTTTGACGAATGATTTGTTCAATTTCGTTGTCTTATTGCCAGTACAATTCAGATGAACCATCCTCTCGCAGAAGGCCATGCAGGTGACAGAATCCTCCTCAACTTTTATTGGCTTCGCACAGTGATCACAGGCAGAATTCGACATGTTGCGGTGGAGATGCTCAAGCTACGTTATTCACTCGGCCACGCTAAATATACCACATCAATTGTTGCACGTCGTATGCAATGCCCTATTGCTAAAATCGCCCGTGTAGAGTTTAAACTGAACTGATATTGATCGCCTATATTGTAGTTCAGCTATTTCATATACAGGTGGCGCATCAAGCGCGAGATTCAATCACCGTTGATGGATTTGGCAACACAATACAAACTTCGGCACAATAAACGAAACTACGGTAGGCGAAAAAGTGTAACTAGAACACAAACAACAAAATTTCACAATATTAACACTTGCTACACCAAAACTTTCATCCCGTAAAGACGAACGATGCAATTAAAAATTAAACGACACTGCTTTGGAGACAACAAATCCAATTAAAGACGGATAAAAACACAAATTAGTGGCGACCCGAGAAGTAAACATATGTGAACAAATGAATATTTTGTGGAATTTTACATGGATTTTTGCCATTAAATATGTGTGGATTTTTACCCGTGTATAATAGAGAAATATTTGTCACTGCAGTGGACAGAAACCTGTTGTGCCAGTCACCTTACAGCAATGATAAAGAATAATGCAGCAGACATTTTTGTTAAACGAATGCTTTTCAAAAAATGAGCTGAGCCTAAAATCACAAACAACCGATAACTCATTCCATGTCATATCTTGGGGTCTGGTTCGATTCAAAGTGCACCTGGAGATCTCACATTGAGTACCTGAAGCGAAAATGCCAGCAAAGGGTCAATTTTTTTCTGCTCAATTACCGGGACCTGGTGGGGAGCGCATCCGCAAGATCTTCTAACGTTGTATCAGACAACGATTTTGTCGGTTATGGAATACGGTAGTTTTTGTTTCCAGTCAGCGGCTCGGTCGCACTTCATTAAACTGGAACGTATTCAGTATAGGTGTCTTCGTATCGCGTTAGGTTGCATGCACTCGACTCACACCATGAGTCTTGAAGTGCTGGCTGGCATGTTGCCACCCTCAGATCGGTTTACAGAGTTATCTCTCCGGCTCCTCACCAGGTGTGAAGTTATGAACCCTAAGGTGATCGAAAATTTTGAGAAGCTCCTTGAGTTGAATCCTCAAACCCGCTTAATGACCTTGTACGATTTGTACAGAACACAGGATGTCAGCCCTTCGCCGAACATTTCCAATCGTGTTTGCTTCTCCGATTTTGGAAATTCGGTTCATTTTGATTTATCCATGAAACAGGAGCTTCGTGGAATCCCAGAGCATCATCGTCCTATGATTGCTCCGGTGATATTTGCTGCAAAGTTTGGCCAAGTTGATTCCACTAAAAAGTTTTTCACTGAAGGGTCTTTGATAGAGGACTCCGCTGGCTTTGGTGTATACAATGAAAATTATAGCGTCGCTCGTAAACTTCAAGCACCTTGTTCTGTTTTTGTCGCGGAATTGGCAGCAATTCATTTTTCTTTAGAAACTGTTGCCTCTTTTACACCGGATCAATACTTCATTTTCACGGATAGTCTTAGTTCTATAGAGGCTATTCGCTCCTTGAGGCCGGTAAAGCACACCTCCTATTTTCTTATGAAAATACGAGGTCTTCTAAGTGCTTTATCTTCACGTTCTTTTATTATCACTTTTGTGTGGGTCCCTTCTCATTGTTCGATTCTTGACAATGAGAAAGCGGACTCGTTTGCAAGGGTGGACGCTATGGAAGGCGATATTTATGACCGACAAATCGTCTTCAACGATTTTTTCTATATTTTTCGTCAGATATCACTCGATAGCTGGCAGTATAAATGGAGTAGAGGAGACTTGGGACGATGGCTACATTCTATCACTCCAAAGGTGTCTAAGAAATGTTGGTTCAGGGGATTGGATGTGGGTCGAGACCTCATTCGTGTGATGTCTCGCCTCATGTCCAATCATTATTCTTTAAACGCTCATTTGTTCCATGTTGGGCTGGGAGACAGCAATCTCTGTGAATGCGGACAAGGTTACCAGGACGCAGATCACGTTATTTGGTCTTGTGCTGAGCATCGTGGAGTCAGATCTGAGCTGTATGATTCCCTTCGGGCTCGAGGTAGACAACCCAATGTACCGATTCGAGACATTTTGGCTGCGCGCGATCTGGAGTTTATGAAACTCATTTATGTGTTTTTGACTAACATTAGCCTTAGATTGTAGTTTGATTAACTTACTTGTTTAGGTTAAATTTTTGAGGAATGTGTGCGCTGGTGTGTGAGTGTGGTTGTGTGTGTGTGAGTGTGATTGTGTGTGTGTGAGTGAGTGATTCTTTTTTTTTAAATTAAAAACGTTCAATTAAAAAATTGTAATTTGAAGTTCTAGATATAAAAAAACCATTGTTCCATACGCTTTGTTCTAAATTTCCACCCCAATTTTTCCATCCTAAAAATTGTTATTCCTATTAACCTTGAGACGACCGCGAGTAATCGGTTCTATCCCCTTAACCTTAGTTCTAAGATAACTGATGTATATAAACATGAAAACTTGGCTCTGTAAAGTTGATTCGATTGAGCCTGTACAAATAAATGAACTCGTTAAAATAAAATAAAATCACAAACAAAACAAAGCAAACAACGCTCAAATTGCTAACAAATGGATGCTCCAGTAGAGTATTTAAGGTTTGTGCTTTACTATTTTTCTTTGTTGTTCATGCTTAAAGCAACATGAAAGATCAGTGACTCATATAAAGCGATTTTTGTTCTCGTATAAAGTCATTTTTTGCGTGACGTAATTAATGGACGTCCCGTAACTGATATAACATAACTCCTCGGTAATGTTTTATATAAACTTTCTCAAATTACGACAATTTCTAGAATTAATTCATCATACAAAAAAATCAACTTGTCTACCATGGAAGGGATATCGAGTCGAACAGAATAAGCTAGCAAAAAGATTAATATTGTTTTAACTATTCTAGGGAATATCACCCGTACCACCACTAGTGTAAAGGAAAAACGTTGACTCTCAAAGATGGGTGATCAACGCTACGTTACTGAAATACCCAGCAGTTTGAAGCAGCTTGCTCGATTCGTTGTCCGTGGATTCTATACACTTGAAGATGCACTGGTAATTGATATGCTGGTGCGTAACCCATGCATGAAGGAGGACGACATATGCGAGCTCCTTAAATTCGAACGGAAAATGCTGCGCGCACGGATATCGATCCTGAAGAATGACAAATTTCTGCAGGTGCGATTAAAAATGGAAACTGGACCGGATGGAAAGGCCCAGAAAGTAAATTATTACTTTATCAACTATAAAACATTCGTCAACGTAGTAAAATACAAACTGGATCACATGCGTAAACGGATGGAAACCGAAGAACGGGATGCAACCAGTCGCGCAAGTTTCAAGTGCCCTTCTTGTAAAAAGACTTTCACAGATCTGGAAGCTGACCAGCTATTTGATTTCACAACCGGTGAGTTCCGGTGTACATTTTGTGGAAGTACAGTGGAAGAAGATAGCTCCGCATTGCCAAAGAAAGATTCGCGCTTGCTACTTGCCAAGTTCAACGAGCAACTGCAGCCGTTGTATGATCTATTGCGACAGGTGGAAGACATCAAGCTGGCTCCGGAAATCTTAGAACCCGAACCGGTGGACATCGATACCATTCGAGGGTACGGTTTATTTTTAGCAATTTTTTTCTACTATTCAGTCGCTCATTATATCATTTTATATCATTTCAGTGTTGTTAAACCTACCTACAGAGGTTCATCGGAGCAATGGTCTGGCGAAGCAACGCGGTCAAGTGGTTTTGCTGTGGAAGAAACCCGTGTTGATGTAACCATTGGAGATTCTGATGCAGTGGAATCAACTGCTCAAAGAAAGGATCGCCCAGTATGGATGACGGAATCAACCGTTATCACCAATGATGGCGAAGACAATTCAGTCGAATCTATACTCGAAAAGGCTGCCCTGACGTCAACACAACCGCCTGCATCCTCAGGCAATACAAATGTTATCTCGTCTGCACGCAACCGTAAAGAAGCCGACGATATCATGTCGGTACTTTTACAACATGAAAAACAAACTTCGCGAAGCACTACAAACGACGCTATCCGGGGTTTGGGGATCAACAACGACCACTCTAGCGATAGTAGCGATGAGGAGAAAGATATCGACAATACGGAAGTGCCCACAGTGGAAATTATGGATACAGATTCGGACGATGACACGCCAACGGTAACGGTGGCCGGTCGACCATATCCGCTGGATGAGATTAACGATACGCTGATAGCAGTAATGACACCACAGGAGAAAGAAACCTACATCCAAGTGTACCAGGATCACTTTAGTCATATGTACGATTAAGCATCCTAAAAGTGTGCGTTAATAAAAACGTTGAATTTATACAATTAAAATTATTTTTGTCTTTGGTTTTCTAGAAAGAGACAAAAATAACAATACCCAGTGTGTTATTTAACAGAGAAACGGTCATTTATTAGTTTTTATCGTTGCAAGTGATATAAAATTATTTCAGAGTTGCTTGAATGTTGTTATACATCGCATTGTACAAGGAGCAAAAACAGATGGAATAATTTAATAACTCGAAAACCTTATTGACAAAAAGATCCTAAGCGCCTAAAACCAGAAATAACTAAATTCGTTCTATAAGAAATCTTGCAAGAGCCTAAAATAAAATGTTCAACAAAGTTGAAGAACTGAATTTTTTTACAGAGCGTCATTGCAATCTGATTCACCTATTTCAAAAGATATGAGGCTTTTCAAATGCCCTAAATCAGGTTTCCTGTTAAATTTTGAAAATAATAAATAATGTCCAAAGCACTTGCAAAATAAAAACTTTCATTCAAAGTACAAAGCATCTTGAATTAATCAACATGAAAGAATAGTATAGAATTTACCTGGCCATTTAACCCAAAACATTTGTTTTACCCTAAAAGGTAAACACAGATATAAATACCAAGCATGGGAAAAATCGGTTCACTTAGCGCTAATTTTCACTCACACGCAGAAACATTCAGAAGTGAGCGCTATCACGTCTAAATTATTCCGATTCTGTTCATTAGTATTCTGCTTTCATTCTATTCGTAAAAAACAGAATTGAGCAAAACTGGCAGCTGATCGTACAGCGAATGAATCGGACGGTAGCAGTGTGGAAGTTTTCTCATTGCCCATTTTTTACCCGCTCAATCATTAACGATTGCATTCAGTTGGATTCAGCTGAGCGAGATTGATTGAATCACACTCATTTCTTTAAATCATACCTCAAACATCATTTAACATTTCAAATAATGATCTTACATGATGTTTAGCAATCTAATGCAACATAAAAAAACATAAAGCGTCATTTTAAACCGTATCTCTGCTCTGATTCTTCCAGCTGATTGCATTTACTGAGTCAAAATATTCTTATTCGGTGTATTCAAATCGCTTGCGTTCAGTGGCATCGCATTCATTCAATATAACGTCTAGCTGAAATGTTTTTCGCATGATTCTGTTTTGCTCATTCATTATTTCTACAATGTTCGTTTTAGAGGATTCGTGTAGAATCGTTTGATAGGAAACGTCACACTCGTTCAGTATTCTGTTAGCAACCGAGGGTTGCTATCTTAAATCGGTGATGCTCATGTGAGTGAATGAGTTTTCCCATGCTTGATAAATACACACCACTGCATTGTTTTACGTCAAACTGACATTTTTGTTCTACGAGATCATTCTAAGTTTGTGAATTAAAAACGAAAAAAAATTTCTGTAGGCTATCAAAGCTTTTACTTTATTTATTCTTGTATTCCTCTCAACTGCCTTGGTTACATGTTAGCAATGGAATGAAAGTTTTCATTGATGTCTAGCAACTAACAACAAAAGCGTAGTGACGCGAATAATTGTTCTACTATGATTGTAATACTTCTGCTGCTTCATCGGCTTAGTGACATAGACTAACTCTAAGACCAGTAGGTCCCATACAAAAACGATTTTCTTCTTGGCTCAGTCAGTACTAGAACATAGGTCCCAAGCTCGGTCCCAAGCTCAATAATGCACCCCTTATAATGAACTCACATGAACACACTCTCAAATACTCTGTCAAAATAACACAGCAAATCAAAACAAAGGCGCAAATATGTATAACAAGGTGCTGGCTTCAAGGTGTAATTCGGACCAAGGGGTTCTACAACAGTGAACCAATTTCAAATCGCTAGTTACATATTGATTGTTGTTAGTGAGCTCAGTAACTGGCTGTTCCGTTGAAGATGTGTATTCCAGTTTTACCACACCATCCTGCAAACTATCATGTACGAAATGGTACCGTATGCTGAAGTGCTTGTCTCGAGGGTTACACGATCCGCCGACTGATTGCCAAGTACGTATGGTGTGAGACATCCATGGATTCCGCTTCGCAGGATGAGAGGGCTACGGTACGCTGCATCATCGCATTCCAAGAAATCCCTCCTGCCTACATCAAAATACGTAACCGTTTGTGGATTTCCGGTCGCCCGCATCTCCTCTCCAATCGGCATCGTTGTAACCAATCATTTCTGTTGGACCTCTGGCCGAGTATTCTAGCCTCTTGCTGATTGTACCTTCCAGTTACCTCTATTCTCTTCACCGCATTCTAGTGAAGACGATCGCGTACCGCACGCCCGGGGAATACACTTCGTTCAAGTCTAGACCTAGGGTCGTTGAGATTAACCTTTCACCACGATGCGGGCCTTGTACCAACAATCAATATGTAACTAGCGATTTGAAATTGGTTCACTGTTGTAGAACCCCTTGGTCCGAATTACACCTTGAAGCCAGCACCTTGTTATACATATTTGCGCCTTTTTTTTGATTTGCTGTGTTATTTTGACAGAGTATTTGAGAGTGTGTTCATGTGAGTTCATTATAAGGGGTGCATTATTGAGCTTGGGACCGAGCTTGGGACGATGTTCTAGTACTGACTGAGCCAAGAAAAAAATCGTTTTTGTATGGGACCTACTGGTCTTAGAGTTAGTCTATGGAGTTAGTCTATGCTTGTACCCCTGGATGCTTCCTTCGCGCTCTCTCTTCGTTTTATACACCCACTTGTTCCGAACTGCTTTCCACTCTTCGGGCAGGTCTGTGAGCACATAAGTGTTGTTCTCTCTAAGGAGCACGGTTTCCTCTCCACCATCCAACGATCTCGGTCGAACCGTCTATTGTCTTTCGTCGTTTTGAATGGTAACTGAGAAGAATGGACATCACAAGAAAATTAATAAAGTCAATATACTTGTCCGAACAACGGCGCTCCCGACCGCTGCGCCTTAACTCTTGCTGCATTTCATCAGTTAGCCTATCTTGTGGTGAGGTTCGTGGAAAGTTATCAAGCCGGCTTCATGGACGGCCGATCGACAGCGGACCAGATCTTCACCGTAAGGCAAATCCTCCAGAAATGCTGTGAACACCAGGTCCCAACGCATCACCTGTTCATCGACTTCAAGGCGGCATACGACTGTATGGACCGCACAGAGCTATGGAAAATTATGGACGAAAATGGCTTTCCTGGGAAGCTGACCAGACTCATCAAAGCAACGATGGACGGTATGCAAAACTACGTAAGGGTTTCGGGTGAACTATCCAGTTCATTCGAATCTCATCGGGTACTGCAACAACGTGACGGACTCTATTCAACATCGCCTACTATTCAACATTGCTCTGGAAGGTGTAATGTGACGAGCTGGGCTCAACAGCCGAGGTACGATTTTCACAAAATCTGGTCAATTTGTGTGCTTTGTGGACGACATAGACACTATCGCAAGAACACTTGGAACTGTGGCAGAGCTGTGACGATAGATGGGGATACCTTCGAGGTGGTGGAGGAATTTGTATATATCGGATCCTTACTGACGGCTGACAACAATATAGGAAAGGCTTGTAAGATGGAACACGATCCGTTTTTGGCTCGTTACACGTATAATTTTTATTTTTTCGCAAATCCAAAGACATTTTTTGAAAGAAGAACTTAAAGGCTCTAACTTTGCCCAAGCAACTGATTATTTATAGTCATCAAAAAAAAGTTATGGCGTATTTTCGAAATCCATCAAAAATTGCAATTTCAAAAACAGGCTTGTAAGATGGAACACCATTCGTTTATTGCTCGTAACATGTATAATTTCTATTTTTTTGACGATCTTTCGAAAGAGGAACTAATAGGCTCCAAGTTGGCCCACGGAACTGATTATTTATAGTCATCAAAAAAAAAAATATGGCCGATTTTAAAAATCCATCGAAAATTTAAATTTTAAAAAATTTACTGTTATATTTCAATTTATTGTTGATTCCATGGCATTTCCAAGCATAAAAAATATCATTCATATGTTTTAAAACGAAGAAAAAATGTGTTCCATCTTACAAACATGACGCCTTAAACACAAAACATCAAAAAATTGTTTCACTTTACGATTTGTTTGGAAATGCCTTTGGATCATAAACATACACCAAAAATGCTAGCCAACACAATTGTTAACCTTTTGATATCGATGGGAAATTTCCATTTACTAAGCACAAGAAGTAATTGCTTATTAAATTATGCCAACACTTTCGAACATTGACACCTGGAAGAGCTAAATCGAATGAGTGTATTCACTTCAAAAGCAAATGAAAATTGAAGAATAGTAAAAAAATGAGGTTAATATTGTCAGCGCGATAGTGTTGTCGTTGTGAATGTCAAAAGTGGCGCTGTTCCATCTTACAAGCCGTTCCATCTTACAAGCCTTTCCTCTACGAGTCGTGAAATTCGAAGGCCCATCATCAGTGGAAGTCGTGCCTCCAGAAGAAACTGTGGTCTATGAAGATTCACCCCGCACCAAATGCACCATGTACAAAACGCTAATAAGACCGGTGGTCCTCTACGGACACGAGACATGAACCATGCTTGAGGAGGACCACCTGTAAGCACTCGGAGTTTTCGAGCGACGCGTGCTAAGGACGATCTTCGGCGGTGTGCAGGAGAACGGTGTGTGGCGGGCGAAGGATGAACCACGAGGCAGGGCATGTTGCAAGAATGTCGGACAACAACCCTGCAAAGTTAGTGTTCGCTACTGATCCGGTGGGCACAAGAAGGCGTGAAGCGCAGAGAGCACGATGGTCCGCCCAGGTGGAGCCTGATCTGGCGAGCATTGGGCGTGACCAAGGTTGGAGAACGTCAGCCGCAAACCGAGTATTGTGGCGTACTATCAACAGAGTTAGTCTATGGTACTATTGTTGATTATGTCTTATCCTAAATGTGATGTTGAACAAATAAATGTATGTATGTGGTGGGAGCATGAAATGAACCAATTTCAAATCGCTAGTTGCATATTGATTGTTGCTTTAACCCCATCCATGAGGTTCTGCACGACCTCAGAATCGTTAGTTTTTTGCATATTAACCCATGTTTTCTTCATTTCTTCTACATTATTCACAACTTTAGGTTCTTTTTGAAGGTGCTCCTTCATAATGGCCCAGTATTTTTCTATTGGGCGCAGTTCCGGAGTGTTTGGGGGGCTCAGATCTTTCGGCACGAAATCGACATCATTCCACTCTAGCACGCCCTTTGTGTAGTGGCATGATGCCAAATCCAACCAGAAGATCGTCGGACCGTCGTGAGCCTTCAGGAGAGGGAGAAGCCGCTTTTGGAGACACTTTTCCAAATACACCTGTCCAATGTACGAATGGTGTACTCCGCTTTCCGCAGAGTACAACTCAACAAACATCACTGTCGAACAACCGCTTGTTCAAATTAATTTGGAGAAGTTATTCAGCTCTCTATAAGAATAAGCTGAACAACTTCTCCAAATTTGTAGGAACAAACAATTATTTAGCATTGATGTTTGTTGGGAATCGCTTGCCAAATTAAGAACATCTTAGCGAACATCGACATCTTCTGTGTCCGGAAGTTCTCGGGAACATCACACTTATCCTTGGCAGTCACATAAAGGATTCCTTGAATCTGGTTGAAGCCAGCCTGCACTTATGTCTTGTCATCCATTACGCAGCAGTTTGATTTCGTTAACTTCTGGCGGTACAACTTCCGGGCACGGCTTTTTGCAACCGTATTGTGTTTCTCGTCACGGTTTGGAAACTTTTGAACCTTAAACGTACGCAGTCCAGCTCAAGTTTTCGTATTCTGCACGAAAGTCTTGCTCACATGCAACTTTTTAGCCAAATCTCGAACTAAGGCGTTCGGTTTCCGTTTAACAACCACGGGTTTGTGATCGATCTCGTTGACCCGACGGCTTTTTTCGGCATCTTCGCTTGCCATCAACAGTCAGACATTCAATTAATTCAAACTAGGGAACACACACCAATGATGTGAGCTTGGAATAAAGAAACCATGTTTAGTCTTCATTTATGTGAATTCACATTTTCTTTTAGATGTGCTATAGTTTGAATTGGGCATGACTAGGGTTCTGACGCATGGTCAGTATTGGAGTCATACTTTGTTTCTTTGCAATGAATCCGGTTTTGATTGATAAAGGGGCGCGGCTTTGACGAGTGCTCTCACTCCTTTAAATTGCGGAAACTTTTATTAAAAGTCGATTCATTGCCAAAAAAAATAAACAATGACTTCCGACATTCACTAAACAAAGGATACGAGATGTACAACAATCGATTAAATTACTAGTCGGATGACCTAGTGTTTATGTCCCGAACAGAGAAAAAAATAGTCATGGTAACAAGAGCTGTTCCGACATTATAGTAAATGTTTAATCAACCAGTTTTAATGGTCATCCTTACCCCCAATAATGATAAAATTGAATACTTAATTTTGGTCTAAGATGTCCTGATCTAAAAATTTGTTTGTAAATTGTAACGAAAATATTTAAATTCAGACTACGGAGGTGTATCATAATAGCAGAATGTTATAAATATATCAACAAGGGAACATTATAACATGTTACAACCTCGTAATCTGACAAAGAAATAATATACTAGAAATAAGTTTTGGTGGACCCATAAGAAGGTCTGACCAGTGTTGTTAGAAGTTGTCGTAATTTAACGAGGATATTTCTTACTGTGTCACAATAGAGCCCAGAACGCTCTCTAAATTCATTCATCACATGAACTCCTACCACGTAATTCATCCCTGATAAAGCAAAAATGAACATAAACAAAATAATCAGTACAACTTTTGTTCGATTTGCATAACTTGTTTTCAAATTTTAGCGGTATTAAGTGATATTATTTTAATCTTTACACTTTCAATAACACAACAGAAGGACCATTATGTCAGAAGATATGTAAGTTGTTTATTAAATTCCATTATCCATTCCATTACCATTCTAACTATGCTGACCTATCATTTTCACTTCCACGATCACATAGTTCCGAGGGAGTGGACACCAGTGAGTACACCGAAACAGTGCGAGCTCTGTCATCCGAACTACTTCAAACGTATGAGCCAACGTTGAATAAAGTAAAAGGCAACTTAAAGGAATTGCTGTAAGTATGACTAACGGTTAGTTCCCCTCTCTCAACGATACATTGGATTTGCCTTCCAGAGATAAACAAGAGGAAATGCAGGTTGCAATATCAAATGAAAAACAAGTTTATTGCAGTCAAGATGTACAACAAATTTCTGATATGGTAAACAAAATATGTAAACCCATAGGCGTCTAAGCACAAACACACGTTTTGTTTTAGGTCAACAAAGCAAAAATTTACAAGGAAAAAGCAATCCGTATCAAGAACCAGATGCATCAAATTCACCAGAGGGCGAAGAGTTTACGGGTTTGTATGGAATTCTGTTTTGAAAAGAAATCGTCTAAAACTATCCTATCCATAGGCTAAAGCGCTCGATATGCAGGAACTGAAGGTCAACCAATGTGCATCAAAATTGCAACAGTTGCACTACGAAGAATCTCTGGTAGCAGGCAGTAAAAGGCTCTAAACAAGAAATCCTAGTGAGTGAAAGGGCGTTTCGGGTGACACACAAAATAGAAATCAAAAGATGTAGGGTTGGACCCAGTTGTTCGTATTTTTTAATCCAAGTTTACTAGTTTATTATCGAACAAAATGTTCACAAATAACATTACAGCCTTTTGGAAACGTTGGCATTTGTCATTCATCGAAATCACCGATATTCTTTAGAACAAAGATAATATTTTAATCACGATGATTGTGTAGTTAACAGTTTACATACATATTTAAAACCAAATGCTTACTCTCATATCAATAAATCTAACTAAGTCTATTGCAGTTGTGGAACTTTGAGAGCATTCGAGATGACAGTCAGCTATTTGCTTCTTTGTACGATTGGTTGGTCGTCCTCCATTTGGTGCAAGGCATCTTCCGGTGTATTGTATGCAATGCGAGCATCTGGAAATATAAAAACGTTAAGAAATGCTTCATAGCTTTGGAAATAGCGAAGGGCAGCCATGCTTTAAAGTCGTGCAAGCGTAAAATCAAACTCTATTTGACGAAGCGAATTTAGATTTAGTTTACCTAATCGAGAACGAGCGTTTAATTTTCGTATATTCATGCAATCAAATATAAACTTATACAAAAAAGCCAACGGCAGCAGAGTAAGGAAAACGGTTGCTTACGTTTCAGTCAGTCACGTTGGTTTGTTCGTTCATCACCGGGGAGGCTTAAGCACGCGACTTCTAATCACGCGTTGCAATGTGGTAGGCAACTGGTAACGCATGTTTTTCTTTTTTGTTTGAAAAATGCTTGAGGAAATCCCATTAATTCAGTCTCTGTACTTTGTAGCTCTTCGGAAATAAGATAACCGGTCTACAGTATTGGCGATTTGCGGAGTAACTAGATAGCGTGGTTCAGTCTTAGGGAAGATCTTGGCGCGGAAAGAGGTAGACTTGAAGACACCGTGGAATATATTGAAGCTTAAGGGAGATAAATCTTTCTACGGGGTGAGATAAGATTGCATGAGTGGCTGGTTATTGCGTCTAGACTAACGAGGTTCCTATCAATTGGTTTATTTTACTACAGATATCACATCCTTCTGAGCAAAGAACGGTGAAAAAATGTGCCATTTCATTTCTGATACCCTGCGTAGTCTATTGTCCATTATCAATTTTGTTTTATCCTAGCCATTTTTACATGACGGCTTATGAGAAGTGTGTGTATAGTAGAAAGAGCAATTTTGACCGAAATGCTGGAGTACAGAGGCAGCGATTGTTTGACTTTTATATAAAATACTTTATTGTAAAAGCTTGTGGTTAGATAGAAATATAAAAGAAAGGGCGCAGTTTACTTGTCTCTGGGCAAACTTTCTCCTGATAATCAAATTTTAATACGTTCCTATCGCTTAAATACTTATCATTAGTAACTATGTAACCAATGCGAAATTTTGCGTTACATAGACATAACAAGAAAGGGTTAAAAATGTGTGTTTTACATGGTTGAAGGTCATTTTGCTCAAAGTAGTTATGGCCACTAAGAAAACATTTACTGTTCGTAATAATCATATGGACTAACAGTTGCTTGGCAGAATAAATATTCTTTCTTGACATTTCTAGATTGTTTAATAGTCCAGGAAATCGAGAAACTATCATGCACAAAAAATAAATCCTAAACCAAACCGAAATTTGAAAATCCTGTATTGTGTTACCACAGATTACAGACATCCAAGCTAGAGTGCCCTCCGTGTGTAAATTCCTGTAACTGTCATTTTAAAATTACAGCTTGTTTCCGTTAGTTTTGGTCGATTCGTATGTTGGTAGCGCCACTTGCACGCCGCCTTGAGATTTGATTGTCTGTCGATTTTAGTTTGGTGAAACTTCCAGACTAGGCAGCGCTGATTTTCCAACGGTTTGCTTTTAAAAATTTACACAGTAAATTGGGGAAAAAATGTTCGAGCCTGGATGTCTGTTCTCTGTGGTGTTACTTTATAAATGCGCATTTGCCGAGTGAGCTAAGCTTAGTCTTGCGTGTTTTTGCTTGCATAATACCTAAAATATTGATATCCATGCTGAAAGTTTGGTTAACTTGTTTTATACTCGAAAGATTGATAATTTTTCTTACTTATATCATGTTGTGTGATATCAGTGATATTGATATTTTGGTACTGCAAATACAACTTAAATCAAAAGTAATGCTAGCCATGGCCAAAGTGATTATGCAAAATTCAAATTCTAAAACTAATACGATGTAGAAGGAGATGTTCGCTTATCACCATGAGGCCCCAAGAGTGGACAGTATTTTCCGCCACCTTGACAGGGAAAACAATGCACGCCTAGTCGTGCTCATACCACAGAGCTTGTGATGGCTCTAGCGGTTGATTGTACACACTCTGCCTTGTTGCCGTCATGGGAGAGAAACTCTCTCCTTTTGGGTTTATTTTGAGACACGACGTCTTTTTACTTAACGTGGTTTTCACTTAATTTTCCTCTCATCATCTCTGACTTAGAGGCATCGCAGAGAACAACCGTAAAGTGTTGTTATACTGTTCCCCACCTGTATTGATTAACGCGAACATCTCCTTCTACACGGAGAATACAAACATAACAATTATAGTATTGTAATACCATTAGTAAATGGTAATCTAAACAATTAAACATCTCCTCAGACTCATTAGAAGATGTTTGATCAAAACGAGTAGCGATCCATTTTCATAGAGATCACCTTCTTTCGGTCATTTAACAAAGGTGCACATTATTTAAAAAAAAAACTACAACTATTGTTCTTTTATGCTAAGTGACTTGTAGCCAAAAGGAACCATGTTACACGACTTTTGGGCAAGGCTTTGAGTGCCAGACACAGACGTCAATGTTATTACCGCGAATAATTCAGCGATCATAAAAACCTAGATAGCCTGATAATGATAAAAGTACAATTTTTACGGGTTATCAGGTTCTCTAACCACGCTTGCAGATGTCTAATAATAATATTCGATAATGCTAAGAAAACATGTGTTATTCTTACCGATGATTTTTCTTAATTTCAATTATGTACCTCAATTTTGATTCATCATTTTTGGCTTTTCCATTTAAATGAGGAATGATCGTAGACGTACGTTGGGTTGGATATTTCCAAAAAAGCGCTTAAAACGGATTTCACGGGAAGTCTTGACTTTGGAATAGAATTTGTACATTTCAGGATGAATTTCCGAAAATTAAGAGAAAAAACATACCAGTGGTTCAATGTTCAATGGTAATATTGAAAAAAAATAACAAAGAATGGTATCTGAATGTTCTAAAATAAATTAAAAGTGTTACACATATTTTAATTGAGTGATTCGCCATGAACGTGATAATAACTCTTAAAAGATTTTTACGTAGAAGCGTGTTCAAACTAAATCGTATTAGGTGCATGTGCTTGATCGATTCCGTTATTTGACGGATTTTGAAGAGCACAGTTGTGCCTGGTTACGAAGAAAGGAGTTGAAAATCTCGACCAGG